>OZ005676.1:12219336-12720173 GCA_963930725.1 Candelabrum cocksii | reverse complement strand
CTAACCCTAACCCTAACCCTAACCCTAACCCTAACCCTAACCCTAACCCTAACCCTAACCCTAACCCTAACCCTAACCCTAACCCTAACCCTAACCCTAACCCTAACCCTAACCCTAACCCTAACCCTAACCCTAACCCTAACCCTCCTAACCCTAACCCTAACCCTAACCCTAACCCTAACCCTAACCCTAACCCTAACCCTAACCCTAACCCTAACCCTAACCCTAACCCTAACCCTAACCCTAACCCTAACCCTAACCCTAACCCTAACCCTAACCCTAACCCTAACCCTAACCCTAACCCTAACCCTAACCCTAACCCTAACCCTAACCCTAACCCTAACCCTAACCCTAACCCTAACCCTAACCCTAACCCTAACCCTAACCCTAACCCTAACCCTAACCCTAACCCTAACCCTAACCCTAACCCTAACCCTAACCCTAACCCTAACCCTAACCCTAACCCTAACCCTAACCCTAACCCTAACCCTAACCCTAACCCTAACCCTAACCCTAACCCTAACCCTAACCCTAACCCTAACCCTAACCCTAACCCTAACCCTAACCCTAACCCTAACCCTAACCCTAACCCTAACCCTAACCCTAACCCTAACCCTAACCCTAACCCTAACCCTAACCCTAACCCTAACCCTAACCCTAACCCTAACCCTAACCCTAACCCTAACCCTAACCCTAACCCTAACCCTAACCCTAACCCTAACCCTAACCCTAACCCTAACCCTAACCCTAACCCTAACCCTAACCCTAACCCTAACCCTAACCCTAACCCTAACCCTAACCCTAACCCTAACCCTAACCCTAACCCTAACCCTAACCCTAACCCTAACCCTAACCCTAACCCTAACCCTAACCCTAACCCTAACCCTAACCCTAACCCTAACCCTAACCCTAACCCTAACCCTAACCCTAACCCTAACCCTAACCCTAACCCTAACCCTAACCCTAACCCTAACCCTAACCCTAACCCTAACCCTAACCCTAACCCTAACCCTAACCCTAACCCTAACCCTAACCCTAACCCTAACCCTAACCCTAACCCTAACCCTAACCCTAACCCTAACCCTAACCCTAACCCTAACCCTAACCCTAACCCTAACCCTAACCCTAACCCTAACCCTAACCCTAACCCTAACCCTAACCCTAACCCTAACCCTAACCCTAACCCTAACCCTAACCCTAACCCTAACCCTAACCCTAACCCTAACCCTAACCCTAACCCTAACCCTAACCCTAACCCTAACCCTAACCCTAACCCTAACCCTAACCCTAACCCTAACCCTAACCCTAACCCTAACCCTAACCCTAACCCTAACCCTAACCCTAACCCTAACCCTAACCCTAACCCTAACCCTAACCCTAACCCTAACCCTAACCCTAACCCTAACCCTAACCCTAACCCTAACCCTAACCCTAACCCTAACCCTAACCCTAACCCTAACCCTAACCCTAACCCTAACCCTAACCCTAACCCTAACCCTAACCCTAACCCTAACCCTAACCCTAACCCTAACCCTAACCCTAACCCTAACCCTAACCCTAACCCTAACCCTAACCCTAACCCTAACCCTAACCCTAACCCTAACCCTAACCCTAACCCTAACCCTAACCCTAACCCTAACCCTAACCCTAACCCTAACCCTAACCCTAACCCTAACCCTAACCCTAACCCTAACCCTAACCCTAACCCTAACCCTAACCCTAACCCTAACCCTAACCCTAACCCTAACCCTAACCCTAACCCTAACCCTAACCCTAACCCTAACCCTAACCCTAACCCTAACCCTAACCCTAACCCTAACCCTAACCCTAACCCTAACCCTAACCCTAACCCTAACCCTAACCCTAACCCTAACCCTAACCCTAACCCTAACCCTAACCCTAACCCTAACCCTAACCCTAACCCTAACCCTAACCCTAACCCTAACCCTAACCCTAACCCTAACCCTAACCCTAACCCTAACCCTAACCCTAACCCTAACCCTAACCCTAACCCTAACCCTAACCCTAACCCTAACCCTAACCCTAACCCTAACCCTAACCCTAACCCTAACCCTAACCCTAACCCTAACCCTAACCCTAACCCTAACCCTAACCCTAACCCTAACCCTAACCCTAACCCTAACCCTAACCCTAACCCTAACCCTAACCCTAACCCTAACCCTAACCCTAACCCTAACCCTAACCCTAACCCTAACCCTAACCCTAACCCTAACCCTAACCCTAACCCTAACCCTAACCCTAACCCTAACCCTAACCCTAACCCTAACCCTAACCCTAACCCTAACCCTAACCCTAACCCTAACCCTAACCCTAACCCTAACCCTAACCCTAACCCTAACCCTAACCCTAACCCTAACCCTAACCCTAACCCTAACCCTAACCCTAACCCTAACCCTAACCCTAACCCTAACCCTAACCCTAACCCTAACCCTAACCCTAACCCTAACCCTAACCCTAACCCTAACCCTAACCCTAACCCTAACCCTAACCCTAACCCTAACCCTAACCCTAACCCTAACCCTAACCCTAACCCTAACCCTAACCCTAACCCTAACCCTAACCCTAACCCTAACCCTAACCCTAACCCTAACCCTAACCCTAACCCTAACCCTAACCCTAACCCTAACCCTAACCCTAACCCTAACCCTAACCCTAACCCTAACCCTAACCCTAACCCTAACCCTAACCCTAACCCTAACCCTAACCCTAACCCTAACCCTAACCCTAACCCTAACCCTAACCCTAACCCTAACCCTAACCCTAACCCTAACCCTAACCCTAACCCTAACCCTAACCCTAACCCTAACCCTAACCCTAACCCTAACCCTAACCCTAACCCTAACCCTAACCCTAACCCTAACCCTAACCCTAACCCTAACCCTAACCCTAACCCTAACCCTAACCCTAACCCTAACCCTAACCCTAACCCTAACCCTAACCCTAACCCTAACCCTAACCCTAACCCTAACCCTAACCCTAACCCTAACCCTAACCCTAACCCTAACCCTAACCCTAACCCTAACCCTAACCCTAACCCTAACCCTAACCCTAACCCTAACCCTAACCCTAACCCTAACCCTAACCCTAACCCTAACCCTAACCCTAACCCTAACCCTAACCCTAACCCTAACCCTAACCCTAACCCTAACCCTAACCCTAACCCTAACCCTAACCCTAACCCTAACCCTAACCCTAACCCTAACCCTAACCCTAACCCTAACCCTAACCCTAACCCTAACCCTAACCCTAACCCTAACCCTAACCCTAACCCTAACCCTAACCCTAACCCTAACCCTAACCCTAACCCTAACCCTAACCCTAACCCTAACCCTAACCCTAACCCTAACCCTAACCCTAACCCTAACCCTAACCCTAACCCTAACCCTAACCCTAACCCTAACCCTAACCCTAACCCTAACCCTAACCCTAACCCTAACCCTAACCCTAACCCTAACCCTAACCCTAACCCTAACCCTAACCCTAACCCTAACCCTAACCCTAACCCTAACCCTAACCCTAACCCTAACCCTAACCCTAACCCTAACCCTAACCCTAACCCTAACCCTAACCCTAACCCTAACCCTAACCCTAACCCTAACCCTAACCCTAACCCTAACCCTAACCCTAACCCTAACCCTAACCCTAACCCTAACCCTAACCCTAACCCTAACCCTAACCCTAACCCTAACCCTAACCCTAACCCTAACCCTAACCCTAACCCTAACCCTAACCCTAACCCTAACCCTAACCCTAACCCTAACCCTAACCCTAACCCTAACCCTAACCCTAACCCTAACCCTAACCCTAACCCTAACCCTAACCCTAACCCTAACCCTAACCCTAACCCTAACCCTAACCCTAACCCTAACCCTAACCCTAACCCTAACCCTAACCCTAACCCTAACCCTAACCCTAACCCTAACCCTAACCCTAACCCTAACCCTAACCCTAACCCTAACCCTAACCCTAACCCTAACCCTAACCCTAACCCTAACCCTAACCCTAACCCTAACCCTAACCCTAACCCTAACCCTAACCCTAACCCTAACCCTAACCCTAACCCTAACCCTAACCCTAACCCTAACCCTAACCCTAACCCTAACCCTAACCCTAACCCTAACCCTAACCCTAACCCTAACCCTAACCCTAACCCTAACCCTAACCCTAACCCTAACCCTAACCCTAACCCTAACCCTAACCCTAACCCTAACCCTAACCCTAACCCTAACCCTAACCCTAACCCTAACCCTAACCCTAACCCTAACCCTAACCCTAACCCTAACCCTAACCCTAACCCTAACCCTAACCCTAACCCTAACCCTAACCCTAACCCTAACCCTAACCCTAACCCTAACCCTAACCCTAACCCTAACCCTAACCCTAACCCTAACCCTAACCCTAACCCTAACCCTAACCCTAACCCTAACCCTAACCCTAACCCTAACCCTAACCCTAACCCTAACCCTAACCCTAACCCTAACCCTAACCCTAACCCTAACCCTAACCCTAACCCTAACCCTAACCCTAACCCTAACCCTAACCCTAACCCTAACCCTAACCCTAACCCTAACCCTAACCCTAACCCTAACCCTAACCCTAACCCTAACCCTAACCCTAACCCTAACCCTAACCCTAACCCTAACCCTAACCCTAACCCTAACCCTAACCCTAACCCTAACCCTAACCCTAACCCTAACCCTAACCCTAACCCTAACCCTAACCCTAACCCTAACCCTAACCCTAACCCTAACCCTAACCCTAACCCTAACCCTAACCCTAACCCTAACCCTAACCCTAACCCTAACCCTAACCCTAACCCTAACCCTAACCCTAACCCTAACCCTAACCCTAACCCTAACCCTAACCCTAACCCTAACCCTAACCCTAACCCTAACCCTAACCCTAACCCTAACCCTAACCCTAACCCTAACCCTAACCCTAACCCTAACCCTAACCCTAACCCTAACCCTAACCCTAACCCTAACCCTAACCCTAACCCTAACCCTAACCCTAACCCTAACCCTAACCCTAACCCTAACCCTAACCCTAACCCTAACCCTAACCCTAACCCTAACCCTAACCCTAACCCTAACCCTAACCCTAACCCTAACCCTAACCCTAACCCTAACCCTAACCCTAACCCTAACCCTAACCCTAACCCTAACCCTAACCCTAACCCTAACCCTAACCCTAACCCTAACCCTAACCCTAACCCTAACCCTAACCCTAACCCTAACCCTAACCCTAACCCTAACCCTAACCCTAACCCTAACCCTAACCCTAACCCTAACCCTAACCCTAACCCTAACCCTAACCCTAACCCTAACCCTAACCCTAACCCTAACCCTAACCCTAACCCTAACCCTAACCCTAACCCTAACCCTAACCCTAACCCTAACCCTAACCCTAACCCTAACCCTAACCCTAACCCTAACCCTAACCCTAACCCTAACCCTAACCCTAACCCTAACCCTAACCCTAACCCTAACCCTAACCCTAACCCTAACCCTAACCCTAACCCTAACCCTAACCCTAACCCTAACCCTAACCCTAACCCTAACCCTAACCCTAACCCTAACCCTAACCCTAACCCTAACCCTAACCCTAACCCTAACCCTAACCCTAACCCTAACCCTAACCCTAACCCTAACCCTAACCCTAACCCTAACCCTAACCCTAACCCTAACCCTAACCCTAACCCTAACCCTAACCCTAACCCTAACCCTAACCCTAACCCTAACCCTAACCCTAACCCTAACCCTAACCCTAACCCTAACCCTAACCCTAACCCTAACCCTAACCCTAACCCTAACCCTAACCCTAACCCTAACCCTAACCCTAACCCTAACCCTAACCCTAACCCTAACCCTAACCCTAACCCTAACCCTAACCCTAACCCTAACCCTAACCCTAACCCTAACCCTAACCCTAACCCTAACCCTAACCCTAACCCTAACCCTAACCCTAACCCTAACCCTAACCCTAACCCTAACCCTAACCCTAACCCTAACCCTAACCCTAACCCTAACCCTAACCCTAACCCTAACCCTAACCCTAACCCGGCTGGACTTGTCGTCGCTGGTTGATGACTTTGAAGTTTTCTTGAGATATGACTTTTTGCTTTAGAAATGACAGGGAGCTGAAAGCGTATTGGTCGAATGGCCAAAATGGAGGAAGCTTGAGAGAGACGGCTGCGACGTCATGAATAGGAGGAGTATTTCCTGCGGCTGCGAAGGCTTGGACGGAGACGAGGCTGATCCTGAGTCATTCATAGTAGCGATGGTTTTACGATAAACCCTAGAACAACGGCAAGGAGACCAGCTGGAGAGATCGTTGGCGAAATTAACGAAGGTAGAATAAACTGAAATAATCACGTCGAGGTCACCACTTTAATAATTCAAAGCTTCGTTGTTTGCACCATTAATTCGAAATAAAAACTTCTGCAACTGTTTTTGCTTAAACATGTTGACGTTCTCTTAACAAAAGGAAAGAGGAAGTTTTTGTCATTCAATATATATACAAATGTAAACGTGTAAACAAAAGGTTAATGATGTGATAATGAGACCTGTGAGACGCTGAGTATATGACACGTATGAGTTTGTGAATGATGTAAAGGTATGGGTTGCCATGGTAAGAAAACAAGATGTCGAATGACATGAAATGATATGTAAAGATATGCTACACCCTAACCGTAACCTTTTACAATGGTTGTAAAGCATCCTATAAACATTGAGGCTCTTTTACAACCATGCGATGGCTTTTTACAACAATTGATTGCCATTTACAACCACAACGAAGTCCTGCACCGAAATCTAGCTCGGAATACAACATCCTGTTCATATGTACAAGAAGATTAAAAATTGAAACAACCATAAAATAAAGGTTTTTTTCCAATATATTTGTAAATTTATATGATAGGAGATTAGGATTCTTCAAAAACTGTCATCATTGACAAACAAAGCTGAAACGGGTTTGTACAGAGATGATGGGCTGATAGTCGTGCGCAACATGAGAGGTCGGTCAATGGACAAGCTGAGAAAAAACATCAACACATTCAAAGAAATCGAGTTGCAGATCGAGATTGTGACAGGTCTACATTTCGTTGATTTCCTCGATGTAACTCTGAACCTGAGATCCAGCAGCTACAAGCCATTCAAAAAGCCAAATGACTCCTTGTTGCACGTCCACACATCATCCAACCACCCACCGCAAATTCTGAAGCAGCTTCCAACGTCAATAGCCGACCGCCTCCCGAAAAACTCGTCAGATGATGGAATTTTCGAGCAATCAAAAGGTCAATATGAGGAAGCCTTGACAAAAAGTGGATACCCTAATGTCAGCCTCAAATATTCAGCCAGCATTCCGGCACCGCGAAGAAGAAATCGAGACCGTAACATCATCTGGTTCAACCCACCTTTTTCGAAAAATGTGTCTACCAATGTCGCGAAAAAGTTTTTGTCGCTAATCGCAAAGCATTTCAAGAGCAACCATTTGAAAAAGCTGTTCAACAAAAACAATGTGAAAGTTAGTTATAGTTGCACTGACAACATGCGCACTATAATCAACCGCCACAACGCGAAGGTAACCAAACCAAGGAGCCAACCAACACCAAAGTGCAACTGCAGGAAAAAGGAGGAGTGCCCACTCAACGGCAACTGCCAACAGGCGTCGGTGGTCTACAAATGCGATGTCTTGGCACCTAACCTTCCCGATAAAGTCTATATCGGATTGACAGAAAAAGCCTTTAAAACACGGTGGAATAGTCATAAACTTTCTTTAAACAATGAGAAATACAAGAACAGCACGTCATTGTCTACCCACGTATGGGAGTTAAAGGAAATCCACAGGGTAGTGCCTGTTTTGAAATAGTCTGTGATAAAGCACGCAAAAATTTATTCCATCAACGCACGAGCCTGTGCCCTTTGTTTACAGGAGAAATACGAAATTCTAAATTACCCTGATAAACAAAGCCTTCTTAACAAACGTAGTAAATTAATATCAAAATGTCGTCATACTAATAAATTTTTATTAGCCAATTATAAATCAAAAGATTAGGTCCCTATACGCATTTGTAACTATTTCTAAGCTCCCATGTGAATTTTGTTTCTAGATAATATGATTTTGTAACAATTTTTTCATTTGAATATATAGCTGAAGAGTGTTAACGCACGAAACTCAGAGTACTATAAAAAGTTTGAGTTTTTTCTCTTAACTTTGTTGTATTTTGGTCTAGTTATTCTACTATTTAGCACTTTATATGGAAACATACACCTGAATTTTTGTATGGTAGGAGACAACAGCCTCCGCTTTCCCTGATTGTTTAGATTACCTTCTGTATTTCCCTTGATTTGTAGAATAATCGCATCTCTTTTACTTGATTATTTGGTTTTTCAACTGTCGTTCCCATGATTGTTTGAATTATCGTCTGTCTTTTCCTTGGTTGGTTCAATTATCGTTTTTCTACCCCTGGTTGGTTGGATTATCGTCTGTATATTCCTTTATGGGTTTCGATCTAGCTGATATTCTAACAATATATATGTCTCTGTATATTTTGTTCTACGTCGCACTATTTCTCAGCCAAATTCTACAGGACAAATACGAGAACATTAATGGCCAATTTGATGGAATTACTACAACTAGTAATGCACAGGCTACCTCAGTGCTTAGTGATGCACCTGGTAATAAGTAAAACAGCGTTTCTTACAACAGTCAGCCTTATATTGACATTTATTTTCTACATTGTATACAGGATTGATATAAACCCTGAACGCTGATAATAAAATGAGTTCGTTTACAATTGAGTGTATACATATACATATATAAAAACTAACGAAATTAAAGAACTTAATCCCACCTGCAGAAAGATTACACCGTCACTAAAAATTATACAAAATATATCCCATAAAAACAAAAGTTAACAAAAGGAAATAAAAAAAACAACTGCTACATGTTTACAATGGCGTTAAAGTCAGGAAACGCCATAAAATCGTAATTCGTGCATATTACAGTGTTTTTATGTTACATAAGCACAAAAATGTAGATACCTGAGATATATTTCTTTTGTCTAAGAAATGACTCTCCTCAGATTATAAAATATATCTACCTTTTCATGTATTTCTAACATAGAAGCACTTTAATTTATACGAATAACAATTTCATGGGTATATCACTTTTGAAAATCGTCTTTTGCAACAAAGAGAGTTAAGCCAACAGTGGCTTTTTTTCTGGTAATGGTTCGGCTTGGTCAATCTTTGTAGCCATGAAAGACAAAGGGATCTTCTCGCCATGCTTTTTTACTAAGGCTATATCGTTACCGAAGGTGTGCATCTAAAGACAATGTATTAAAACAGTGTTGGACATGTTCTCAAAAGTGCTATTGAATAGAACACCTACCTTTGGCGTGGATTTACCACTATCTGTTTCACACAAATGTAAGCACATCCAGGTGGTCACAAACATTGCACATACAAGCAAAGCGAACAACACCCAGCGAGGAATACCCGCCTGATACTCGACACAACGCAACCATTTGTCGCCGTTACCGTAGACCGTGTTCATGCGATTCACAAACGAGCTGCGTGGGGCTGCATAAGTTGAGACTTACTATATTTTGTGTAGGTTCAATGTTAGAAATGCACGAAACAAAAAATGATTACTGATAAAGCATAGAAAATCTTGGCCTTATATCACTCAATATTGTTGTAAGCTTGACCTTCAATTAAATTATAAACGGCTCTAAATATGGATGTGGCTGGATTTATCAGAACTTTTACATATCTTAAAAACACAAACATTCTATGTATGACCTATATGTGTCTGTTTAAAATGAAGTTTAAAAAATAAGATAACCAAGCAAAAGTTAATGCAGAAAAGCACGAAAAGCATACTAATGACTTTAAAACATTTTTGGTCATCCATTAGAGCAAATAAGTTTTTGTGTCCGCGTAGCATAAATGCACTTTTTTCAACACGATTTTTGACTTTCGACAATTGGACATAGTACAACACAAGGAGCAATCAGTTGTTTTACTGCACTAGAATACAAGCTATTCTTCTGGTTTTTGTTTAGCAAATACATTAAAATTGCAGGAAACTCCTAAACGTGACACATAATAGATGGAAAATATATTTTAACAACTTCTTCATGTTTATCTTCCTTATTATTCCTTCAGTTATGAAAATAAATTTTTACTTTTGACTTTCAGTTGATTTTAGTAGTAATAATAAAAAATGTTTAACCTCCATTTTCGTTCACAGTAGCCTTCACTTCTATTTCTTCTCCTGGGTCCATATCGCTTAAAACCTACAAAAACAAAAGTATGATTTTCACTTGTTTTTCAACAATGACTAACTTCTTTCGGTTAACAAAAAGGTGTAACAACTCTGACCTCTAACATTACTGTACGACCCTTGGAGCCATCATTAGACGAGGCAGAAGAGATTATGAAGAAATCATTGTTGTTAAACATGTGAGACAAGTAACTCTTCATGGAAACAACAGGCTGAATGATCTGCACATGCCATTCAAACATTGGTAGAGTCTCATCCACCTCTTTCTGTTATAAGAAAATATTTACTCAATATTTAGCAACGAAGTAGAGAAGTATTTTGAATATTTCTTTGTCTCACCTGAAATAGAGTGTTTGGTGTTGGACAGAATGTTTGTGACTCACAACCAAGTTTACAGGATTGTTGGCTGTGCAAATCAATGTAAGCTCGCTCACAATCTAAAACAAACCCCCAATATTTCAAGAGCTTTTCAATGTGAGATTCCTTACCATTGGCACACACTTGTTTCACGTCTTTTTCGTTTTTGATAAAGAAGCCATTGATATTTGACAAACGACATCCTCTCAAACAGGCATCAAGCTCATCAGTCTGGAAAATGAAATTTGCTATTTTGTCACATGCCAATTTTATTCTTGTGATTATCTAATATTGTTACATAGTTAGGTACAGTGCATTCCCGAAACACCTCTCAAAGGAAAGCTAAGTTGAAAAAAATACTACAAACTCTAGAATAAGCAACTTCACCAAGAAATAAACTCAAATCAAATCAAGTTAAATTGTGTGCACAATACTTCCAGCGCTGTAGCAAGATTTAAGAGAGTGGGAGTCGAAACAGAGACCTTTTAGTTCTAGAAGAACGCTTCCAATGAATGAAACTATTTTGAAGTCATTAATTATTCAGCCTCGTCATTCACTAGACATGATTTATTTATATCATATCACAATTTCTTGTCATGGTTCCTTCCATGCCAGATCACACTTAACCTAGCCCCTGTTGTTTTTTTCAACAAAATTGGAAACTGACCATGGTTACAAAATAGTAACAAAGCAAGAATCTTATTTGTTAAATCGTGCTTTAATGTTAAAGTCAAGAAAATTTTATAACAAAATTACCCTCCTGGACGTATTCCAATGTTCAAATTATCAAGATTATAGTGTATGTACTGTTATTATATAGTTTGAAAAAAACATTTTTTCAATAAGAAATCACCAATGAGCCTTCAAAAAATTAGTTTTAATTAGACTTTAAGGTCTCATTTCAATAAAATCATCAGCTCCTAAGCTGGTGTCCAGCCGTAGGTGCACCTAATCAATGACACTGTTACATATCACAAACTAGTTTGATATTGATGAGTTACAAGAGAAAAAAAAAGTAAAAGTAAACATAATATATGCAGTGGAAACAAAAGTTTCAAAACTACTGATAATTTCTGGGACACAGGCAGCAGTATAATCAAAGGGTGTCGAGCCAACTCGGTCAAATGCCAACTCGGCCTAAGCCGATACCAGCTCGGCCTAACTATGAATTTGATGTTCCTTTACTATATTCTTCATTTATTTTTGCCTCAATATGTTTATATATTATTGTTCAATCTATCATGTGAATATCAATACATTTGGTCCGCTAATGATATCTTTAGAAGACTTTTTGTTGGTATATTAGCGAGATTTCCGAACACCGGCAGCCATATTGATTTGGCTGTGTCGGTTACATACAAAATGAGGACTCATCTGTTTGCTCGACGAAACAAAAGCACACTTCAAACTGCGTGTGCAACTTCGTTGCCAGGTTCAAGATCACCGATAACAGTGTTTGTCATATGATAGGCAAAAATATCTATCTAGTAGTAGACCTAGGTCCTAATGTTGGGAAAATTTAACGAACAAGAAAATTAATTTTCTTTCTTTATTTCATATTTTGTCTAATCAATGTAGACAAAGCCAATTTTTTATCCTGAAATAAAATTCTGATATATCTGACCAATCAGGACTTTATTCTTTATTAATTCCGCCGATCTTGGTCTAGAAACCTCAAAAAACTTGAATAAAACTTAGTTTGTAAAAGAAATGCAACCGTCATGAGCAATTCCCGCTCCAAACAGTCGAGTCCTCATTTTGTACGTAAATCAGAAATCTAGGCCGAGTTGGCCTGTAACCAATCAAAGCTATGGATAGTGAGTGAGTGAAAAAGAAAATTTTTATATGTGCAATAGGCACTATTCAACATTAATAATTGTACATTATCTACACATATTGCATTTAGGGCTTAGGCCAAGTTGAGCCGCCAACTAAAAAACATCATTTTCTATAAAACGCCAAATTAGCACTATCGGCGGAGCTATGTTTCTTGTTTTATTATCAAAACAACAAGTTTAATAGTAACTAACCCTAACCCTAACAAAATTAATTAAACTTAAAACTAAAGACGTGCTTGGCGTTTCATAGAAATGAGGCGTGGCTCAACTTGTTAGCGGCCCAACCAGTAATATCCAGCACTTCAATATCAGGAGTCACTAACTATTAATTTCCAGAGTATATAGCTAGAGGCCTTATATAAAAGCATTTATGATGCATGTGAGAAAATCAGAAATATAGCTATATAGCTACATAAAAATTTATCCGAAGTTGGACAAGTATACAAATAATAAGTATCCATTATTTTAAATTCCAAAGTTATCGGCAAAGCTTCGAGATCAGTTTCGAAATAGTTTACTTAAAACATTCAAAACATCATTTGACGACGTATACTTTTATATTTTTATCTAACTAAGAAATTCGGTTAAAACAAAACACATTTACCTGATCTGGTAATAAATGAGCTGAATTGCATTTCATATCACATTCTTCCGTCAACACAAAAGCAAACAGGTTTAAGAAAACATAAAGCACGTAGGTTATCCACGACATTTTGTCAGATGAATGTAAACGAGTTTTCATTTCATTTTCTATTCATCAGAAAACATATCCCAGAATGCTTTACTCTGTTATGAGTTAGCATTAAAAATAATCTAACAGATTAAAATGACAATGGAATAATATTAGAAATGTTTTTTATCACTAATTTCTGACCATTATACATCAAGCGGCTGCAAATGCTAAAATATGCTGTAGAAGAGGAAAAAATAATTGCATGCGGCATAACTGTTATTTTATTGGATCTTGGAATTGGACTACCGTAAATGATCGATTAAACGCCCTCTTCCAATTAAACGCCCTTTTCATTAAACGCCCCCGTGTGAAAATTGATTTGGTAATAAACGTCCCTTTCGAATAAACGCTCCCTTTTCTAAAAATTTTAAGAAAAATTGTGTGAATTAAAGAGTGAATTTTAATGGCGAGGTTTCGAATAAACGCTCCTCCCGTAATAGCCATGCAAAGAAGGAGAAAGAAGTAATGTTTATTGTTAGGAAAATGCTATATTTATTTCCACTGGAAACATACAAATTTGAGCTTCGTTTTTTTTCAAAACTCCATTCAAAATTTCTCTTTGATTTCTTGCAGCTTGTCGCATAACACTCTTCTTTTTCCACTTACTTCAACGTTGACAACGTTTGTTTTGGCAGCTTCAAGGAATTGAAAAATTAGCCGCGATAATTCTATTGGAGCATGTCCCACTAAAAATTCATTTTTGTAAACACCAACAGCGTGTTTTTTGAAATGTCTTTGTTATCAGGCGAAGCAGACTCAGTAATCCTTTTATCACGAGTTTCTACGAGGAAGATGTTACGCAAGACTTCAACAAAATAGATGATGATGATACTGACATTGAAATTTGAGTTTTAACAGTTGTAATATCATTTAACTGTCGTCTCCTTGCATGTGACTCGTAATATCATTTCAGAAAAAAGTGGTGTTATCCAAATTTTTGCATTTTGAAATAAACGCCCCTCTTAGTTAAACGCCCCTTTTGAATAAACGCTCCCGTAAAATTTTCAATTTTTAAATAAACGCCCAGGGCGTTTAATCGATCATTTACGGTATAGAAATTGTACTATAAAATGATTTTATATTACGTAAGTTTTATTCAGTCTAACTTTTATATTCGTAATCATAATTTGTCTTTAGATATCTCCATTGCACTGCGACAGTTTCACCGACAACAAGAAGCACTGCGACAGTTTCACCGACAAGAAGGTTTTTATCTCCTATCTCTAATATCGTCACAAACAGGAAAGTTATAGTCTGCGAGTAACAAATTGCCGTTAATAATTAATTTAATTTAAAATTGGCGTTAATGCTTCGTGTCCTGGCGTCCAATTGATTTCACTCCTTTTTATTATGTATGTAGCTATGTATGTTATGTAATTATTACAACTCGCATGAAGGCGAATCTCCACCACAAAGCAAGAGAAAACCGATTTGAACCAGTTGCCTGATAGATACAGCTTATCGGACCACCGAGCCTTAATATTGTAAGATATAGTGTGTTAAATCAAAACGATTTGAACCAGTTGCCTGATAGATACAGTTTATCGGACCACCGAGCCTTAATATTGTAAGATACAGTGTGTTAAATCAAAACGATTTGAACCAGTTGCCTGATAGATACAGTTTATCGGACCACCGAGCCTTAATATTGTAAGATACAGTGTGTTAAATCAAAACGATTTGAACCAGTTGCCTGATAGATACAGTTTATCGGACCACCGAGCCTTAATATTGTAAGATACAGTGTGTTAAATCAAAACGATTTGAACCAGTTGCCTGATAGATACAGTTTATCGGACCACCGAGCCTTAATATTGTAAGATACAGTGTGTTAAATCAAAACGATTTGAACCAGTTGCCTGATAGATACAGTTTATCGGACCACCGAGCCTTAATATTGTAAGATACAGTGTGTTAAATCAAAACGATTTGAACCAGTTGCCTGATAGATACAGTTTGTAAAAATTTAGAATAAATTGAGTCCGAGCAAACGACAAAAATGGGACGCGAAGCTTTCTCGTTGTAAATACGTCTTTTTACTTCAAAGGTCGTAAGCTAACTGACCACACACGTGGTCACAAAAATACAATAAAAGATCTAGTAACGAGTGCGCCTATACGAGGCGCCTATTACAACAAAACAATAAAAAATGACGTAATCTTTTACACTCCCCCCCGTTGACTAGTCAACATATTTCTCCTTTAATCTTCTTATTAATTGTCCCTCGCGTGCCGCGTGCCGTTTTGGTCTACCATTACTTATACAAGTGTCCTCGGTATTTGTGTTGGAATTGACGTCATCGGAGATGTTTTCTTGTTCGGAGACTTCTAAGGGAATGATCTTTTGAAGCGGACGGCAGCACGATTGATTTCCTTGACTTTCTGAAGCGACGATTAATTTAACACCTCTGACATTACCATCGCTGCCGGTGACCAGTTGTGTGATTTTACCTAAGCGCCAACGTTGACGAGGTAACGGAACATCATCTCGAATTAAAACTACGTCACCAATTACGGGCGGTGGTGATGATCTCTTGGCTGATTTGCGGTTTAGGTGCTGTTCACGAAGTTCATTCAAGTATAACGAGTTGAACGATTCCCAGTATTTACGAATGAGCAGTCGCATGTATTTCGCTCTTTTGATGACGTCATTCTTCGAAAAATTCACAATGTCATTAATGTTTACGGAACCAGAGGTGTAGGAAACATTTCTGCCGAAAAGTAAATGAAATGGTGTCAACGCTTCTTCCAGATCGTCGGACGAGACGTACGTTAAAGGTCGGCCATTGATGACGAATTCGCTTTTGCATAAAACAGTTTCTAATTGTTCATAAGTTAAAAGTGATCTCCCGAGAGATTTCTTCAACAATAACTTGACGGAACGAACAAGACGTTCATAAAATCCGCCCCACCAAGGTGAAGCGGGTAGAATAAAACTCTGCTGAATGCCGTGTTGAGAAAAAAAACGTTTCACTTGACTTGATTTGAATGTTTTAAAATTATCACTGATAACAAACTTTGGTATTCCCTTTTTTGACATCAGCCTTTCGAATGCGCGTATACATGCGGGGGATTTCATATCCGGAACTAATTCCAAGTGTACGGCTCTACTAGAGGCACAGGTAAAAGGCAAAATGTAAATCTTTTTGGCATCGGCTCTAGCGGTTTCACGGACAAATAACGGTCCGGCATAATCTATTCCTATGTTACAAAAAGTAAAACAATCATAAAAACGAAAATTAGGAAGATCAGGAGAATCTGGGGAGTTCATAGTACGTCCTTGAAATTTCTTGCAAATTACGCATTTTCTAAGAATTGTCTTTACGTTTTGACGTCCTTTCACAATCCAGAATCTTCTTCGCAATTGGTTCAACGTCGCCTCCACTCCAGTGTGCATCACTCGAAGATGACAGTCGCGTAGGAATATCAGCTGGGTTCTCTTCTCCAGCAATAAACGACCAATTCTCCGAATCAACTACCTTACGTATTTTAACTACACGATTCTCAACCCAAGGTCTCCACGCCTTTGTTTTTCCTCTAAGCCAACAAAGAGCCACCTGCGAATCAGACCAGCATTTCACATTTTTCAAAATAATTCGATTATTTAAGGCATTTAAAACCTGTTCAACCAGCTTGCCTAAAAGAACACAACCTAAAAGCTCTAAACGCGCAATACTTATTTATTTTAACGGAGCAACTTTAGTTTTAGCTGTTAGAAATCGCACTCGCATACCAAGGAAAGTTTTTATTTGCAAATACAAAACCGCTGCATAACAAGACAGCGAACTGTCACAGAACCCATGTATTGTGGCAGATTCAAAATTTTCATTCATCTCAATAAATGCGAAACGTTCAACACGCAAAACTCCAAAACGTTCTATGTCCTCTAAAAACTTATTCCAAACATTTAAAATCTCAGTATTCGCTTCTGAATCCCAGTCGTTCTTGTCCTTGCATAAAAGTTGGAAAATAGACTTTACGCGCGCAGTAATAGGTGAAATAAATCCCAACGGGTCGAAAAAGGTAGCCGCAATCTTTAAAACATTACGCTTTGTGGCGGGCAGAGTTCTAGCTAACTGAATAATTTTATCAAAACAGAATACGAATTTGTCTGATTCTAGATCCCATTCTACCCCCAAGACTTTCTTAGAACAAACATCACTCTCATTTCCCTCTCTTTCATTAAAAAACTTCTGTAACTCCTTACAATTAGTTACCCACTTTCGCAATACAAAACCACCAGCAGACAATATCGACATACTCTTCTCGTAAAACATTTTCGCTTCTTCTACAGTCGAGCAGCCAGAAATAGAATTATCAACATATAAATCATCGAGAAATCCTTCAACAAATAACAAATTATCAGATCTAAACTTTTCCAAGTGATGTCGAATAGTTGCATTTAAAATTAATGGGGAACTAGTAAGACCAAAAACTAGACGCACAAAACGATAAGCCACAACCTCCGAACAGTTGTCAAGTTCCCGATACCAAAGAAAACGTAGAAAGTCCTGATGTTCCCGATCAATCTCGATGTTTAAAAAGGCTTGCTTTATATCCGAAAGCGTTGCAATAGGGTTGATGCGAAATCTCAAAAGAATATCAAATATCTTAGAAATAAGATTAGGACCTGAGTAGAGACAATTGTTTAATGACGGACCATTACTTGAACACGATGCATCGAACACAACTCTCAACTTAGTTGTTTCTTTGTCTTCTCTACGAACACCACGATGAGGCAGATAATGAACACTCTCACAACATAATTCATTTTCAGGTACTTTTTCAATAATTCCATCTTTCTCATAGGTTTTAAGTACATCATTATACTCCGACATTAAAGAATCCTTTTCTAACCGCCGTCTCAAACTACTCAATCTCGCCTTAGATATCTCAAGGTTACTAGGTAAAGTCAAATGGTCAGGTCTAAACGGAAGTTTTGTTACATATCGCTCGCCATTAAATCTTATGTCTTTCTCAAATTGATGTATTACGCAATCTTGCTCACTATTGAGCTTCAAAGAGTTTAACACAGGATATTTATTTGCTGCCGTGGAAATATTTTGAGAGGTTAAAGGATCACAAATGAAGGGAACACAAAGAACTTCAACACACAACTTCTTATTGTTTCCGTATTTGATAAACAAACGAACGACATCTAGTTTCTTAGTGACATTTTCAGACTTACCAAACGTTTTCAACAGCAAATTCTCAGTACGAATAGTTTTAAGAGAGAGCCTTTTTCTAAGATTGTCAGAAATATAAGTTCTTTGAGATCCATTATCGAAAAGAATTCTTGCAAATTGGGAAGCACCAGAGAAGGAATTAGACACTTCAGAAAAAGCAGTTTGTAAAAGAATTCCATTAGCAACGCCTACATGATTCACAACGATTCGAACACGTGATACCTGAAGCCGACTCAGAAGATTTCACATGGTTGCCTGATGTTTCTTTAAAACAAAGAGATATGTGATGTTTTGCGCCACACTTTCGGCAAACATAAGACGATCTACAATTTCTTACACAATGACCTCCTTTTAGGCACAGAAAACATTTTCGGGATCTCTTGACAATAGCTTTTCGAGCATTGACGTCAATAACTTTATCACACCTCGACGACGCGTGTTTTCCAGAACAAAAGACACAATTAGAAGCCTCACTTTGCACATGCAAATTACCAGCTGACGTAAAACTATCACGCGTGTTCAACGAACCATCGCCCCTGTTATCTCTTGTCTTAAAAGACAAACAACTTTCCTTTGCTTCAAGCTCCTTATTAAAATGTGCCATGAATTCGTCAAGTATCCAAACATTACTTCCAAAACCTCTCGAAATCACCATTAGCATGTCTTCAGGTATTTTTTCCTTCAAGATAGGAATTAATAGACAACCATAAGTACTTGTCTCAACTTTCAAACTTCTTAAATTTCTCACACACGTTTCAACCTCGTTAAATAAATTTATTTATTTACGATTATTATTCTCAAATACAAAGAGATGTAAAAAGTTAAACTGTTAAATAATAAAGCAAAGTTTTCGTAAAAGGATCGTGCGGAATCTTCATTCGCTTTTTCAAATGTACACTTCTTTTAATAAGAGCCAGGTAAATTGTGTTCAGCCTTAGCTGTTCTTATTTTTTAGCTTACTCTAGCCTCAATTTGTTCTTATTTTTTAGCTTACTCTAGCCTCGATTTGTTCTTATTTTTTAGCTTACTCTAGCCTCGATTTGTTCTTACTTTTTAGCTTACTCTAGCCTCGATTTGTTCTTATTTTTTAGCTTACTCTAGCCTCGATTTGTTCTTATTTTTTAGCTTACTCTAGCCTCGATTTGTTCTTATTTTTTAGCTTACTCTAGCCTCGATTTGTTCTTACTTTTTAGCTTACTCTAGCCTCGATTTGTTCTTATTTTTTAGCTTACTCTAGCCTCGATTTGTTCTTATTTTTTAGCTTACTCTAGCCTCGATTTGTTCTTACTTTTTAGCTTACTCTAGCCTCGATTTGTTCTTATTTTTTAGTTTACTCTAGCCTCGATTTGTTCTTATTTTTTAGCTTACTCTAGCCTCGATTTGTTCTTATTTTTTAGCTTACTCTAGCCTCGATTTGTTCTTACTTTTTAGCTTACTCTAGTCTCGATTTGTTCTTATTTTTTAGCTTACTCTAGCCTCGATTTGTTCTTACTTTTTAGCTTACTCTAGCCTCGATTTGTTCTTACTTTTTAGCTTACTCTAGCCTCGATTTGTTCTTATTTTTTGGCTTACTCTAGCCTCGATTTGTTCTTATTTTTTAGCTTACTCTAGCCTCGATTTGTTCTTATTTAATATATTCTTATTATTGGTTATTGCGTAATATGCAAGAAAACGTTTTATGTGTTTTACTCCATGATACATTTTCAGTTAATAATAAAATCTTTAGTTCATATTCAAGTTATACGTGCTTTTAATGTATTCAACGGATGAAATAAAACCTTGGATAAGTTCTTAGAATTTGTTTATACACATTGTAGATTTTTATTATTGAACAGTATTTACCTTATTGAACAGTTTCATTGTAACAGATACGGATGTCGGGGGGGTATCTAAGATTTTTTCGTGCATGATCATAAAATTATACAAACGTGCGGACAGCACAGATGTTTCTTATGACATGCGGACCGCACATTAAATGTTAAGGGGGCGCTTTCTAGATTGATCACTAGGGTTTCAAGAGAAAACAAATAGAATACAGTTAGGTAAACGAATAGGTTGTTTTCTATTACTTTGACATTTGTGTAATATGCAACCCCATTGAAGGGGAAAGGTCACGTAAAACGAGCGATGATGATGATAGCCTACCAGTGCTAATCACGCATCTCTTTTTGTTTTGATTCATACGTAATAAATAATGCCAAGAAGACACATTGTTTACATTTTTATTAAGTCAATTAATTAACAGATTACCACCATTCCTTTCAATTCTCAGAGTAAAATCAGCAGTCTTGTAGAAACTAAGCTAAACTTTGATAAACAAATACTTTTTTGATAGTACACTAATAAACATATAATGACCTTCTTTAGATTTTCTGCAGGGAGGAACATCTCAGCATTTCTATGTCTTGGAAGAACAGTAGTGCACACTTTAGAAGAAAGCCTTTTAAAGGCAAGTTAAGAGAACAATTGTTTTGAACCATCGATTCTTTATCGAAAAAATAGTTAATTCCTCAATAGAATTGGATTCGCCAGACGAGTTTTCTCAAGAATTGTTGACATAATCATAGCTTAAATGAGGCATAAAAATCATATCATATCATAAAAATGAGGGCCGTCATTAAACACGCGCACATATTTCAGCAAAAACATTTCTCGCTTGATCATAGTAAACCAGTATACCGGATCCGAAGATGGATTATTAGTATTTTCTAGCGGCAATAATACCAAAATAAAACCTTTTCGGTCTCGGGTATTTATTTTTGGGTGATCATGGGTGATCAAAATCACCTTCTGACAGCATCCGAAAGAACACTACCACAGGAATTTTGCTTCAAAATTTGAGAATAACAGTCTTTCGGTATCGGAAATTTGTCTCAGACAAATCATGAAAGTGAAACGTCACACGTGCGTAAATATCATTGTGCATGTTGTAGAGTGTATTACAAGAATGTATCACAGAATGGCCTTTCACATTGTGAATCTATCGTAAGCTAACACATACCAGGCCGGTAGGATTTCAACTTGCAACCACGGAAATTCGAAACTGTAATGACCTTATCGATAACGGAGATAGATAGTACATTTTTACTGCAAGGAGAGCTCGTTACTTTCCGCTAATAGAGCTTGTTATGCTGCTAAAAGAGTTTGCTTTCGCTAAATAAACTTCAGCTACTTGAGCTCTTCACTGCTACAAGCCTTACTGTTTTTCTTAATCAGTTTTTCCGTATCATATCAAAAGATTCCTTGTTCGAGTTATAAACTAGTTAGTTTTTAATTTGCAAGAATTTAGAGCATACTTTATGGGGTATGCAGTGAAGTGTGCAGGACTCACATTCTCATCGTGCACAAATGCTTACTAAAGCGTGCATCTTTGAAATGCGCATTTGCACATTCATCTAAAGAGGCTCTCAATTTTCTAAGTTCTTATCATATAAACTACAAACCGCAAATGGATTGACAATTATGGCTTAGTTGAGATGATATTTCTGGTAGCTTTGTTTACGTGTTGGAGTGGAGTGCAGTGTTCGGTGTTACCCTCCTATTTGTGGCCATTAGCGTACATATATAATGGGACTGTACCCGTTACTCCCCCGATGGCGGTACATGGAGGCGTAACCCAAACCGACGAACAAGGCTTAAAATTTGACGGTGATACTGGATGGATTGACGCGGGAAATTTTGCAGGTAACTTATTTCTTGAGCCTTAAGAAATGGAGAGTTTATATTAAAAATTTGAGCACGTTGTTCGTGGTTTTTGGTTAAGAACGCTTCTTGTTGAAAAAGGTGAGAAAGGCGATTTTTACGTAAACTTGTAAAAACTTTCGAGAAACTCCTAATCTAGGGTACATAACAGGGACTTAGCTTCCTAGAGTTCAGGGGGGGGGGTAATTCTCACAACATTCTTTCTAATGCGACGACTGTTTGCCCCTGCAGATAGATATAATATTGGTCATGAGTTACTAGAAATTTTCACATTCTCAATATAAATGTAATGCTTTTTATATTGTGCTTTTAATTAATTGTTTTTAATTTTGAAAATTGATTCTTCTTTAAAAAACGAACTTTTTTAAATGTTCTCAGAAAAGAGAAGAAATCGAAAGCGAAATTTAATTGTCTTGTATTCAAGATGGCTGACGAGTATGTTCTTTCTGAAGTCCATTTGTTTGGTAAATCTGTAAAAAGAGGCACAGAGGAGCATGTAACCCGGATTTACATTAAATTAGAATCTGCTAAGGGAGATGAGGAAGACTGCAATGAAAGTGGGGTTGATGAAGACGGAGATTTGATAACACGTAGACAACATCCTAACAACCTTATTGCTTTGACTATAGCTCATTTTAACGCAACAAATTTGAAAGATGTTGGAAAGCAAATGTGGTTAGGGTCATTCTTAATAAGCGATTTTATTCTTTCCGCTAATTGCTTTACAGATTCTTACTGTGTCGAACTTGGTGGAGGAGTAGGGATTTGTTCCATAATGGCTGCATTAAAAGCAAAACATGTGTTTCTCACTGATAAGAGTAAAGATATTTTGCATATGAGTAAAAGAAACGGTGAAATGAATAGCAACATAGAGAACTTAAATTTCAATGAGTTGCACCTGAAAAAAGATTTTTCAAGCAGGTTATCCTACAGGATACTTGATTGGTTTTGCTTTGAGGAGAAAATGCTTAATGGTGTGAAAATGGGTAATTCCTCCCATTGTGAATTTTCATGGAAGAATCATGATTATGACACATTAAGGAAAACATCAATAATTTTTGCTGCTGATTGCATTTACGAAAATGAACTTACCGATAAATTGTTTCAAGTAATTACAACATTAATTTCGATTTCAAATCAAAAGCAGGTACTTGTTTATTTATCTGTGGAGAAACGACTAAATTTTACAATTGAAGACATGGATGTGACAGCGCCATCTTATAACCACTTTCGTGAGACCTTACACAGACTAAATATGTCAACCAATGTTACAGTCATTAAAAAGCCTCTTGATTTCCTCAACTACCTCGGTTACGATAGGACAAAATATCTTGAACTTTATGAAATTAAATTTCTTATGTAAAGAGATATGTATAAACAAGTTGTATATATTATGTATATAGGTGCATATATGTACTATTATTTTATTGTTCAATGAGTGTCAAAATCTACAAAAGGTTTTTATTTTATTATATAAATTAGCAAAATACGCCAATCTCGTAAAAATAAACAAAAAATAAAAATGCTGTGTAATCGTATTTACCTCTACATCTAATTCCAGTATTAGTACAACTCTTAGAACAACTCAGATCAATCATTATTAAACTTATATATTAGTTAACTTATTGATATATGAGGTTGTTGTGTATTTTATAGTGTTTCACTATTTGCAACGTTCTTGTGCTACTTGTTTGTATACAAATATTTATTCAAATTTCCAATGCCACGAATTATATATATATATATATTTATATATTGATTTGATTTGAAACCAATTGAAATTAAGAAAGAACTAGAGAACTTTTATACATTTTTATGTTGAAATGGTTTTCATTTCATAAATGTGAAAAATGCACCATTATTACAAATAGAGAAAGCAAGACTAGCACTGTAGATGTATCGTAAGGACTCATGAGAAACATTTAAATCTTGCCAACTTGTGCACGTGTGTTTTTTAAATGCTGTAATTGATGACTAGTGTTGTTTATATTTACATTTAATATTCAGCGCAATGCATTGTTGAACCTTCCCGCTGTAAAGATGGACTTTCACTAGGAATTCGCCTGAAAATAGAATCTCAACAAAATGTTGATTTTGCATTCATATTTGATTCTGGTGGGCATTTCGGAAATGGTGTTTCAGTATTTCTTCACCAAAAATCTCTATACTTTGAAGTTGGCTCAAATAATGTTATCTGGCAGGTAAGATGTTGTGGTTGTTGTTTTCTAAGAGTTATTAATTATAACATCTATTTAAAATTGTCACTTTAATATTTAGTTGAAGGTAGAGTTGAATGTCACAAAGTTTCATTTTGTGCTTCTAACATGGTCTCCATCAGTCGGCCTTTATCTTTTTGTTGATGGCCCATTGGTTTCCTCAACTGCCCAAACACGTACCATTGAAGCAGTACCGGGAACTCGAGATCACATATACATTGGTAAATCATTGGACGGAAACGAGAAAACATATGCACGGTTCTCCACTGAAATGTTAGCTATTTTCAACAAGTTTGTTCCTGGAGGGAAAGTGCTTCTCTCCTACTCTTTCAGTCGTAAGTAAAAAGTTAAATAAAATTGAAATTAACTTCATCTAGTAAAGCTAAAAGAGATAATACTCACTCTGAGCTTACTTTTGATAGTGGAGTTTAAAAACAATGTGCAATGAGAAAATTCTGCAGAGGAATTTTTCTATTAAATTAAATACTAGCTGCGCTACCCAGCAATACCCATATTTTAAAAGAATTTAATTTAATTTACCCCATATGACATTCTCCTAGTTAAAAATTGAAATTGAAAATATTGGAATATAAAGACCACCCACACCTTCCCAGCCTCCTGTGACAAAGATCTCCAATGGTTTGGTTTGCAAACTGGAACAAAAATACTTGTTTTTCTATATTACTTTTTTGTGCATAATTGTAGAGTTGCAAATACAACTCTCGAACTGCAATGCAAGGTCTTCTCTTTAAATAGCATTTGACCCCCCCCCCCCCCCATTTTATCTAAATTTGACAATGAGACCCACTCCTTCATTCTAACCCCCCCCCCCCCCATATTAAGATTAAGATTTGTCAATATCACAAAATACAACTCTTGCATAAAATAATTATTAAAAATGCTGTCTTCTATTTCAATCAAAACACAAACATCAACATTAAACTGCAATGCAAGGTCTTCTCTTTAAATAGCATTTGAGTAAGACAAAGAATGAAAACCCACGACCCCATGTTATTTTTACCCCCTCATTTTACAGAAAATTTCAGAATACCCCTTAGGTCATTTTATTATGACCCCCCCCCCCCTCCCACTTTAAGATATTTTCCTCGGAGTACCCACCCCCCTGCTTATTAGACCCCCCCCTACAATTAAGCACAAAAGAGTATGATTCAAATCAAGTAATGATGAAACAAGTTGTTCCTATTTATTAATTGTATATTTTCCAATTCATTAGAAAATGAACTTCCACAAGATTTTACCAGATATCTCATGGTTTCTTATCGGAAATAAAAACTAATTTCTCAAGGATTAATGTTTTATTTCTTGCAATTTATTTTGCAGCTCCAAACCAACCAAAAGGTAACATTCGTTATGTGAACGCTCGCTTTGTTAACAAAGGCTCGCAGCCGATAAAAATCTTCCCAGATCGTGGCGCAAAAACCACAAATGGTTACAACATCGGCAAGAAACTATCAACAATGCTCGAGTTTGTGCTACGAGAGGGCCCGTTACCATACGGCATGGATTTCATGGTGAAGATAAAGGACTCGCAAAAGGTTCTTCAATTTCATGGGAAAGACTGGATCCATGTTGAGGCTGCAGATGACACACAAGTTGTTACTGAAATCATCGTTAACAATGGTAAATATATATGTGTTTTTCATTTCTTTAACAACAAAAACTTGCAATAAAAGTATTTTTTTGTGAAAATTATATCTTTACAATCTTTACACTTATTTTCCTCTTCTACGAGGGTTGGCATTAGTAAGGGCTGTAAAATCAATTTTTTCAATAAACCACTCAACAGTGGATAGCATCGTCTTTCCATCCATCCAACCCATGCTAGCATGGAAAAGGATGTTAAATGATGATGATTTTGGTACAAATATTTTACATAGTTTAATCACTGAAACATTTGAACGATATTTGAACATTTACTTAATAGAGGTGGAAAAGAATGAATTAACAGTCTTCTGAAAGAAAAATTATGTGAAAGTTATTAATGATATTATTCATCTTTGTTTATTCTTGGTATCAACTCAATCAAATCAAATGTTTTTAAACGTTATTAAAATGATATTTCTGATGAATATATGATGTGTATGGTGATAATACAAAAATAATATATGTTTGGTAATTGAATAGAAGTCATGAGCAACTCAAATGCTACATAGCGGACTATTTAGTAATGATAAAAAAGAAAGGATTTATAAAAAGGATTGTACACTGTTATTAAGATCAAATAGTTTTCAAATGTCTTTTTAGATGAGATTTTCGATGTTGTGTATTCTACAAAGGGTGTGACTCCAAACTATGACTTAACCCCACAATTTAATAAGAGCTTACCCATGGTGAAAGCTCCTCTGGTTCATGTTCCAGCCTCTACTTCATTTGTGTCATCTGATGCTCCAACAGTTGATTCGTCAAATCAGCCTGCTCTGTCAACGACTAGTAACGATATTTCCACAAACGGAACTGATCATTCCAATTCCAGCCACTCGGGCAAAACCACAACAGTTTCACCAATCACGAGTTCAAACAGTCAAATGACCGTTTCTAAGAATCCATTGAACACGATTTTAAAAGGCGTTGCCGGTAACAACTACCCGATGAGCTTGTCTTCAAAGTTAAATGCCACAGTGGCGCCTACCAGAAATATGAGTAAGTCAGTAAATAATGGAACTATGTATGGAGCTGTTAACTCCACGCAAGTCTATCAGCAGCGCCCAACTGCCATGTCAAATGCGACCTACAATTCATTTGTTGATTTTCCTCACTTGAATGAAACAGATAAAAGTTTGTCACTCCCAGAACGAACCTCAACGCTGATATACAACACATCAATGTCAAATGTCACTCACAATGAACAATTGAATTCAAACTTTTCAATGCCAGAAAACTATTCTACAAATTTAACGCACAAATTTGGTGAATCACCTTCAGACTGTAAAGAATGTAAGACAAACGAGGTCATAATTTCATCAGAAAAAACCGAAAACATGACATCACTTGTAAATAATTTAAATGTTTTGAGCGCCATTAAAGGCAGCATAAACTCTGATGGTAGTAACGTTACAGATTTAAGTGAAGATGGTTTTCGTAATTGTAGTTTAGTCACAGACCCTGAAGAAATAAAGCAGTGCAGAGCCATGCGTCAGAATACTACGTTCATACCATCTTTAAGCACAACAACTGAGAGAATTAAAACAACACAAGCAAGCTCCAATATTACAACAACAACAACGTCAACAAAACCATATGTTTCTACTACAAAAACTACAACACTAAAAGCATCTACTACATTACCTTCTCCTATATCTACACCACCATCACCGCCTCCTCCTTCCCCACCTCCACCACCGCCTCCTCCTTCCCCACCTCCACCACCGCCTCCTCCTTCCCCACCTCCACAACCACCTCCTCCACCACCACCTCCTCCTCCTTCCCCACCTCCACAACCACCTCCTCCTCCTCCACCACCACCGCCTCCTCTTCCACCACCACCACCGCCTCCTCCTCCACCACCACCGCCTCCTCCTTCTCCACCTCCATCTTTCTATCCTGCACCTCCGCCACCCTATTACCCTCCTTCACCTCCTCCACCGCCACCTCCTCCTCCACCACCTCCTCCTCCACCACCACCTACTCCTCCTCGACCACCACCTCCTCCTCCTCCACCACCACCTCCTCCTCCACCACCACCTCCTCCTCCTCCACCACCACCACCACCACCACCACCACCACCACCTACTCGTCCACTACCACCACCACCTCCTCCTTCACCACCACCACCACCACCACCACCTCCCCCTCCACCACCACCACCACCACCACCACCACCACCACCACCACCTCCATCTCCTCTATTTTTAAACTACATAACTCCTGCTCCTTACCTAAGTAATAATGATGAACAGCAACCCCTGGAAGGCTCCCACTGGTCGTTTAAGGTGCTAGATACACCATCGCCAAAACAGGGTTGCTTGAAGATGGGAAATCTCATGTTATGTTCAACTATTGCTCCTCCTTTGACCACCACCACCACTACGAAACATACCGTTGCCTCTACTATAAAGAGTCCAACTACGTCAATTATGCAGACAACCCGAACTCCTAGAAGAAAACCAACGAAATCATTTTCGACTCCAATGCTCACCCATACAGCTCCCATTTACACAAAATACATCACAAGAACTCCTCCCCCTACAAAAGCTAGCCTTCCAACATCTAAGTTCAAAAAGGCAACAAAATCTGCGGTAAAATATCCAACTCCTAAAAAAGTAAATACGAGTGTCTCGTGTGTTTGTAAACCATTGACTGCATACATTTTGCCCTGTTGCTTTGAGCAGGGCACAAAAATAGGAGTATTTGCCATCCCACCAAAGCTTCTGTCACCTCAAAAGGTTGCCCAAAACAATCCACCTTGTTTGAACTACCCAAATTGCGATCCACCTGTGTCGGGAGCTATGAGTTCTTTTGTTCTATCTCCGGATGCAAATGGGCAGTATGATGTCATGAAAAGCCCGGTGGTTGCTTTCAATGGTGCTCAACAACTGAAAGTGGCAGCTGCGCTTCAAAACAAACAACACCAGCAGATGTTAGCTGCTGTGCAACAGAAGAAACTGGCTGCGTGGAAGCAACAAAAATGGAATCAGGCTCAAAAGCTACAACAGCAAAAACAACTGGCAACTTGGAGACAACAGCAATCTGTATACCAAAAAAATCCCATGATGCAACAGCAATACTTCAATCAAATACCTCCTAGTCAAAATAACATTGCAAACAATCAGAACTCCTGGATGCAACAAGCTGACAATAAAATGAACTACTTGCCCTCCATTCCTCTAAACAACTTTGGAAACCTAGGAAGTCCGCAAGTTATAAACTGGAAGAGTCCATATTTAAGATCCCGCTCCGAAAATGACCAAAGCGCTGGTAACAAAGAAGTCGGAAGTTTTAAAGACGATGAACCACTTTCCTCATTATATGACATCTCACAAACAAACATGATTTCTTCGAGCGAAAAGTTAGACCGACTTTCACCGAGTAAACTGTGGCGAAATTCCATGCTGATCACTATCGATAGAGCTCTGCCAGTCACCATGACAACAAGAACTGATAATACCGGTTAGTAATGTGTTGTTGCATTTGAACAGAACAATGTTTTTAAATACTCTAGTTAGAAAAATTAAAATTAATTTTGTCCTGAAAATGCATATGTTGCAAGGTTCTTTATCTGATACAGCTTCACATTTTTCACATTATTACTAATTATTGCCACTATTATATAGATGACATTGCAACTTCACAATTTCATTATTTTCACTCAAAACAGCTTTGCTTCCTTACAAATATTTTCTCTTTTGCATTTGTGTTGTGTGATTTTGTTGCGAATTTCTCAGAATCTTCGAATGAAACTTGTTTTAAGCTGGTGTAACATCACACATATGTTCCGTCACATGGGAAATAATGACTTATGGTTTGAAATCTTTATGTGTGTTAATGTGTACAACAACTTTCTCTAATATTCATCATTGCGTTGTGAAACTTTTTAGTTTTTTTATCCACTCATCCAAAATGAAGAGGATAAAGTAGTGACAAAATCATTTGTTTTGTCTTTGACCTTGTGTTGAGCTTGACCATTTGAGTGTTATTTATAATGCTGTCATTATGTTTAGAGAGTACAGAGATGCAACTGGGTTCTGCAGAAACGTTATCTGGTCATGTGGGGATCAGCATCTTGTTGACGGATATCGAAGACAACGTGGTAACGAGCGCGCCTACTTTGAAGGTGTTTGGCGATGTACGTAAGTGGCAAGGTGGGTTAAAGTTCGATGGAAAATCTGCGTGGATCAACATGACGATGATTGATGGTATTGGTCTATTTGGTTATTAACATTTTTATGTGTAACATTTCTCTCTCACTGTAGACTTGAAATTCGCAATATAAACATACAACTCAATGGTTTTTATACATGTCTATATCCCCAGCAATGATTTTATCGCACATACATTAAATAACTAGAATGTTTTGGTCATCTTTAAACCTTCTGTAAGAAAACAAAGGATTATATCAGAGTCATTAGATTGTGGATACTAGTACTAATATGTATTAAGTAATAATAGTTTTAACTTTTATATTTGCATAATATATATTTTGAACTTTTAACGGAAAACACAACATTTTCTCCTGAAGAATAATAACAAGAGAATAATAAGAGTAGCATTCGAAATGAAACATGCTGAGGTCTCTTCAGTTACATTAAACCAAATCAAAGGGTTTAATTTTTCCTGTTGTGTTTTCTAACAGACTGAATGTTGCAAATGATTGTGTTTGGTTTGAATGTTTTTGACATTTTCAGCACCATTCCTCCACGAACCAGAGATAGCTCCTGATGGTTTTGCACTTGGCTTCAAGATCATGCTGGACAAGAACATCTACCGATACCTGACACCACGTTACATTCTTGATGCAGGTGGGGTGGAGGGAAGGGGTGTGAGCATTTTCATTCAACGTGGAATGCTCTACTGTGTTCTGACGTTGAAACAACATATGTGGCAGGTAGGATTGTCTGAATTATATCCAGTTGTAATAAAGTGCAGGTGAATTTTAGTGAAATTAGTTTCTCAATGTTATTCACATTTGTCATTAGTTTGATTGCTTTTTGAATTAATCTTTCTGAAGAGTAACCTCACTGACTGAGGTTTATCTGACTGTCTGAGGTTTACCTCGCTGTCTCAACTTTTCTTCTGATGCAATCTCTTCAGACAAGTTCCAACCTCACGGTGGACGAGTGGACGTATGTCTCTGTTGCTTGGAAACCATCCAGTGGTTTGTTTATTTACATGAACGGCATGAAGACGGCTGCTAGTGCCTCGATTACCTTGAGTGTTCAACCATCAAGCACCTCCATGGATATTGTGCTAGGTTCCAATCAACGTCGTGATCCGCAGTCCTTTCTGCTCATGTATTTATCCAGCATTGACATCATGAAGGCTTTCCCAGACGTCAAGGAGCTCGTGGAGTTTTCACCACCTCAGATGAAGAGCAACTTTATTCTCATCTTCTCTACGGTAAACGGTGAAAATCTCGTGGACCGCCCTAAAATCAAGATCCACGGGCCGGCATTAGAGAGCAGAGGTGTATTAGTGTTCGATGGAATGCACAATTTTGTTCAGGACACAGGAGAATTTGACGGTAAATATTCATCTTTCAAATTTCGGTAATAATTACAAGTTATTCTTTTCTTAAGTTATTGTGTTTGTGATCATAAAATTTAAATGTATTTTCATCATAATATCCCGATTCTTATCATATTTACCGGTTTTCTTTGCTTCGTATCTAACCTCAAATAGATCATCAGAAAATTGAACCATGCAAACAGTATTTATTGGCTGTCAACCATTTGGTTTACTACATGCTCTGAAAGTTCTCAGTTGTCACTAAGCTATGGAAAACGTATAATTGAAATCTGTTTTAGTAGGTAATGTTTTTAATGATATTTCCTGTAAAAACTTTCACGTTTACTGAAAGCCTTTCATTGTGATATTAATTTAGACACTTTCATCATGCGACCAAGTGTATCCCCCGCTGGCCTCACTTACGCCGTTAAACTGAAGTATGATCATTCGGGATTGAAAACCACAAACGAGAAGTTTATTTTGGACACGGGTGGCTGGTTAGGGCACGGAATCTCATTGTTTGTTCATGAATCTCAATTGGTGGCCGTCGTTGGAAGAAAAGGCGATGTGTGGGTGGTGAGTGAAAAGAGTGATTACTCATATTGTAGATGCTTCATAAACTCTTTTGTCGTTTCTTTCCCTTATATATCAAAATGGTTTCAAGTGATTTATGTGAGGATTTTTTCAGGCACAGTCATTAGAGGAAACTTTCACATCTTGGTCATTCATTGTCGTCACCTGGCGACAAGACATGGGTCTGTATGTTTACATAAATGGCGCCCTGGTTGCTAAGGAGAAGAACAGTAAATACTCCATCAGAGAATACACGGCCTTCAACACGCTCACATTTGGTTGCAGCGTTCTTAAAGCCTCGCTTAGCTACGCGAAGATGCAGCTGGCGATGACGTCGTTCTTCCCAAGCTACACCACTGTGGATGAGATCATGAAGATCTCTCCTCCGTTGATGCTTCGTTCGACCTTTGATTGGTTCTTGTTGCTCATTCAAAACAATCGCACGTTGACGTCACCATCTTTGAAAGTCTCTGGTGATGTCACTTCTACTGAGGAGGGACTCACGTTCGACGGCAACACCGGTTGGATTGAAACGGATTCACTGGAAGGTAAGAGTGTCCGTGCAATCGTATGTGAGTATAATTTGCATGCACATAAAATAGCTACGATGCAAAGCATGAAACAATGGGGAAATATAAAGCCTTTCTTTAAATTACAATGTAGAGCTGTCCGATGAGAACGCCGAGATTGTCTGTGAACATTACAGCAAGGAGATTTCATGCCCTCCAGGCCAAACCATTAAAGTGGCTTACGCAAACTACGGCCGGACGTCCGACATGCCGTGCCAAAGTGATCGAAAGTACATCATGACAAACTGCCGGTCACCAACCACGTTACGTGCCGCTCAACAACTGTGCGATGGCCATAGCACGTGCACTGTGAAAGCGTTGAACTCAGCTTGGGGCAACCCGTGTCCCGGTGTGATCAAGTACCTGGATATTCGCTACCAGTGCTTAGGAACGTTGAATAACACACGCGTCATTTCCGCGGGTAAACGCGTTTCCCTACAGAGTTTGTTTATATCGATGTTTTCTTTCGCTTAAGACTGTTTATATATTTACACTGTTGTCCTGGTAATGTCCCTCATTAGTGTTGTATATATTTACACTGTTGTCCTGGTAATGTCCCTCATTAGTGTTGTTTATATTTACACTGTTGTCCTGGTAATGTCCCTCATTAGTGTTGTATATATTTACACTGTTGTCCTGGCAATGTCCCTCATTAGTGTTGTATATATTTACACTGTTGCCCTGGTAACTGTTGTATCTTCGAATACCTTTCTCGTTTAGGACATTTCTTAACCAATCCGCTTCTGGGCAAGCGAGGCTTAACTGTATCGTTCAAAGTGAAACTTCACAAAACTACCGAGTTGTACACGTCACCTCGGTTCATTGTTGATTCTGGCGGTAGTCATGGTAGCGGTGTGTCCGTGTACACAATGCACAGGAAGCTGTTTGTTGATGTATCCATTCCCGGGGCGAAATGGATGGTAAGAACTGACTTGCTGTAAGATTAAATGTATTTACCGTCATTTAGAGTCGTTTGTTCATATAAAACTCTGGGTAATAAGTGTAATTTAACTGTAGGTGAGTGCGTCCGTCCGCAGTGATACGTGGTTGTACGTTCTACTCACCTGGCAGAAAGATCAGGGGTTGCTGCTCTACATTAATGGCGTCATTCAAGTTATCAGCTCATACGCACAGCCAAGTGACAACGTTACGGTCGCCGATACTCTTGTCATTGGTCGATCGGTGGTGAACAATTCGAGTAGCACGTTCTGTCGGTTTCAAATGACGTCATTCACGGTATTGAAGTCGTTCGTGTCTAGAAGTGAAAGTTTTCGGACGTTCGCTTATTACATAGGAAGGGCCATCCCTAACGCTTTTGAAGGTGAGACGATTTTAATGCCTTCACATTTCAAAAGTCTCATTTTCTGCGTTCTGCAAGGGTTATTACAGAGAAATTTTAAAATTGCAGAGTCGTTTTAGAGTAAAAAATAATGGTAAAATAAAGATCTCCAAAGATCCATGTTTTCTCATTACTCTCAAAAACAATAATGATTGCGATCTTGTCTATCCATAGCTTCGTCAATGAACCAGGACACAGTCATCATATGTGAATACCAGAGCAAGTGGATCTCATGCCCGAGCGATCAACTGATCGAGATCGTGTTTGCTAATTATGGTCGCACCTCCCAGAGGCCTTGTGCATGGGGAACTCACCATGAGACCAACTGCACGTTAGACACTGCAATAGACACCGCACGAGAGCATTGTAACGGTGAAAACAGGTGTGAATTGGTTGCTAAGAACTCCATGTGGAAAAGCAATCCGTGTGCCGGGATCATCAAATACGTGGAGATAAAATACATATGTAACGGCGCTAAGCCAGCTGGTAAGCTTTTTATGGAAGAAGAAAAACGACATTTTTAAGTTTTAGAGAAATGTTTCGTAGAACGTTCTACATTTCCAATCGATGTAGATTACATGGTTATCTTAAAAAGAAATACAACATTTTTAAGTTTTAGAGACATGTTTCGCAGAAGCACAGGTTATCTTGATATTTTTAGATGTTATTAGTGCCCGTTACGTTGGCAACGAAGATCCCAACTCACTTGTCATTCCATAACCGCGCAAAGTTGGCTGTGTATATAAAGACACATTCTCTGGGGGTTTTTATACGTCGTACAACATATGTAGAGTGGTCGCTGTAAGTTTGTAAATAAAGGGTGGTCCGCACTTAAAGATTGCTGAAGGAATTGCTATGGATAACATTTTAACAGAGTAGACATTATATAGAGTATGTACATATTGTTAGGAAACCTCGCTTGTCAATCAAGGTTGTTAAATCTGGTCCGGATTTTAGCTATCACATAGATTTCCATAAAGGTGTTATTTAAAGGACCAGATTTCAGCTAGTTAGTGTTTGTCAATGTTATGTTTTAGGATGTTGGTGGTTTTGTATTATACTAGATGTTTTTATTGTGAAAATCTAATTTTTCTATGGATCACAATTACATGTATACAAGTAATCGATAGTTGTCGTTTCTGCTCTCATCAACGTCTTTACACGTGTAAATTTAGGGGGAGGGCGTTTTTTGGCTTCTATTGAATTGAATGGTAACAATTACTCTTCAATCTATCTAGACCATCCAGCAACTGCAGTAGGGCTAACCGTAACAAAGGAATCCAGCAAAGCTTTGGTCTTGGGTGGAAAGGCATTATTTTGTCTCAAATTCGTTTGAAAAGAACTGGAATTTCCCGTAATGGCGGCGCTTATTTGCATAAAAACAGCCCTTGAAATGGCATGGGACACTTTTTCGAGCTGTTAACATCGATTTTTGCAATCTACGTCAAGTTTACGATCTAGAAATGCCCATTAGAAGTTTACGAAAAACCCCTTTGGCTACTAGACTAGGAGGCGAGAAAATACAACACATTAACCGTAGCAATACATACCATCGATTAACAGAACACATTAACCGTAGCAATACATACCATCGATTAACCGAACACATTAACCGTAGCAATACATACCATCGATTAACCAAACACATTAACCGTAGCAATACATACCATCGATTAACGGAACACACATTTTTCGCAAAATACCATTCATCATTTTTACACAAAATATAAAGCTGAAGCTGCAGGGCGTATAAAAAATAACTAAGAAAATGGAATTATAAACGGAATATGCATAATTTCTTTAACATAAACAGGACAGAATATCGAATGAAAGACAAGGAAACTGTATGAGATGGTTGTTCGAAAAACGAAGAAATTATTTTGAAAACCAATGAAATTTCACGAGATTGATATTAAAACCAATGAAATTTCACGAAATTGTATTTTAAACCAATAAAATTTCACCACGTTGTCCTTAGAAGTCACCGAAAACGGTATATGTGTCGAAAACCATATATATATATACGTACATAATGGTATGGTTTATCAACTAGCTCCAGGTTTGGGTAAATTATTTCTTTTATATAGCGGCGATTTGAAGAAAAACAACCTCTCTTCGTTTTCCTCCCATTCATCGAATAACTATAAAAGATATCCAACTTACACTTATTAAACATCATGAATAAGTGAAGACATGAAACGTAAATACTTTCATTACTATTAGTGTTGGGGTTAGGGTACCACAGGTCAACCAATCACATCAATAAGCAAGGGTGTGACTTAAGAACAATACAGAGTTCGTCTCATTTAAGTGACATAATAACAAAGTCATTATTCTATAGAAAAGAGGTGTTTAAAAAGGGTCTTACTCTGGTCACCCATTTTGTGTTTGTTTCTTTCCTTACTCTAGCGTCGGATCTTTGCTTCTCTTCCAACTTAAATGAAACAATCCAACAATCAGATTTTGTTCACTTTTTTATCAATCGAGGTTCACCTGTTATGTAAGACAAGAAATACTTGGGTACAATTTTATGAGTGGAGAAACAGACTGAAATCCAAACAGAAATTGTTTAGAAGTTAGGTCAATCAGACATCACATGCATTAACACTAAGTGTGGAGGTTCATACCTTAAAAATCACAACAAAAATACATTCCTTAGAACAGTTCTAGGTTCTACTTAGTTTCATTTAACAAAGAACATAGCAAAGGTGTGTTCTGATAAGGGGTTGGGGTGTTTAGAGGGGTTCGGGGTGTTAAGAGGGGTTCGGGGTGTGTAGTGGGGTTCGGGGTGTTTAGTGGGGTTGGGGTGTTAAGAGGGGTTCGGGGCGTTTAGAGGTGTTCAAAGTGTTTAGAGAGGTTCGGGGTGTTTAGTAGGGTTGGGTGTGTTTAAGTTCCTTGCTTACCTTGTGTTTACCATCAGTAGCATTGTCAATATCGTTTGCTTTTAAACTTTCTGTAACATCCTTCCAAAGTCTAAAAAATAGTTTTACAAAATGACGTCTGTGAGATATGATAAAAAAACCATCACCTTCTAGACTCAAATGGCTCTTGTTTGTTGATTCTTTTTACGATTTTTCGGCTAACCGGCATCGTGAAGGTATCGACGAACGGGATTGCTACCTGCGGTACGCAAAGTAAACATTATTGAGATTTAGAGAGCATTTTACATGCAGTCCAGTTAAGACTACTTTGAAATGATGAAGCATAACACACATTTCTATTGCAATCGATGTTTTTGTAACACAGATACATATAAATAAACACGAAATCAATACTCGTTGTGCATTTGTAACTTTTACAGTTCTATTAATTTTTCTTGGTAATTTCTGAGGTACTCACAGGGTTATGGTATTGATATTGACAAACCTATCAGTTTACTAAATCATAATTAAAAAGTATTTCTGATAACTATTATTTCTATAGTTTTATAATTTTGAATAATTAAGGAAATCTTTATGTACAAAACATACTTTTTGTGGCTGCTTAGCAACGGTTACCTTAGCATCTGCAGGTTTTGAGTACATGACGCCATTCCATTCCCCATTGACACTCATGAAAGATCGTTTTTCATTGGGTGCACTGATAGATACGAAGGAAACATTATCACTGCGAATGTGAGAACAATAACACTATTGTTAAATTGTTTATTTAAGAGAAAATCTTCATGCAGAACTATGTAACGAATACATCATGTCTAATTCACTTTGTAACGAATACATCATGTCTGTCTAATTCACTATGTAACGAATACATCATGTCTGTCTAATTCCACTATGTAACAAATACATCATGTCTGTCTAATTCGCTATGTAACAAATACATCATGTCTGTCTAATTCACTATGTAACGAATACATCATGTCTGTCTAATTCACTTTGTAAGGAATAGATCATGTCTGTCTAATTCACTTTGTAACGAATACATCATGTCTGTCTAATTCACTTTGTAACGAATACATCATGTCTGTCTAATTCACTTTGTAACGAATACATCATGTCTGTCTAATTCGCTATGTAACAAATACATCATGTCTGTCTAATTCACTTTGTAACGAATACATCATGTCTGTCTAATTCACTATGTAACGAATACATCATGTCTGTCTAATTCACTTTGTAACGAATAGATCATGTCTGTCTAATTCACTTTGTAACGAATACATCATGTCTGTCTAATTCGCTATGTAACAAATACATCATGTCTGTCTAATTCACTATGTAACGAATACATCATGTCTGTCTAATTCACTATGTAACGAATACATCATGTCTGTCTAATTCACTATGTAACGAATACATCATGTCTGTCTAATTCACTATGTAACGAATACATCATGTCTGTCTAATTCACTATGTAACGAATACATCATGTCTGTCTAATTCACTTTGTAACGAATACATCATGTCTGTCTAATTCACTTTGTAACGAATACATCATGTCTGTCTAATTCACTTTGTAACGAATACATCATGTCTGTCTAATTCACTATGTAACGAATACATCATGTCTGTCTAATTCACTATGTAACGAATACATCATGTCTGTCTAATTCACTATGTAACAAATACATCATGTCTGTCTAATTCACTATGTAACGAATACATCATCTAATTCCACTAAGATCAATTAATAAGAAAAAACAGAAACACCGAAGAACACAGAAAGAACCAAATTCTAGTCAATATCAAATAGTTGGAACGTATATGGTTTATGCTATTACAAATCTAAATATTCTTTACTTTTTTTATTTAGATTTTAGATGAGTTTAAGAAGATGTTTAGCTGGTAAAAGGAAGATCTTTAGCGGGTGCAAAGAAGATGTTTTACAGAAAAAAAGATTAGCGAGTTCGTATTATTAGGGGAAAACATTGAGGAAATATTAGGGTTTGCTCTTACAACACTTCTGCTGTGATTCTATTCCGTTTGCCGCCGTAAAACGGTTTTGTGTGCAGTTCGATTTGACATGAGTAACCACTCTGAGCGCATGTGATCTCGGTACGACCGCCCAACTCTACCCAAGGTACTGTTAAGATTGACCGACCGTACGCATTAGGAAAGGTCATCACGTACTCCTCGTTGAAATCAGAAACAAAAACATTTCCTGAGATGAAAGAATTGAAATTTGCAAGAAAACAAACAAACTTCAAAACAACTTTTGCCATTCAAGTCTTTTTCTTGAATAGAAATTTGCCATTCAAGTTTATATTCAAGTATGATAAAGAACAGTATCTGATGACATTCTCAGAGATTTGTTTGTTGTAAGCAAAATGTAACCATACCCGTCCCGAACATATGCACCCCAATGGAGAGCCCCAAGAACTTTGATTTCGTCCATATTTGAGAGTTGAAGCAGATCCTTTTGTTCTCACATTCAGCATAAAATGCAGAAACTAAAAAAACATGATTTTGTTTTTGCTTAACGGAGATTTAATCAAATATGAATTGAAGAGTGAACTCACTTGGGGGATGGTGAGAGACTTGCTCAGCGAGAAATGTGACATCATCTTTAGTGGCCCATGGTACGGGACCCGTTGTAGATAAATCGCACTGTTGCAATGAAAAGTTAATACTCCTAAAGTAATTAATTAATTCAAAATGAACTTTAATTACAATGAGGATGTAAAAAAGTCATACATGTTTACATAACAAGTCAAATAACGAATATGTTGCTGAGGAAAAATTCATGTCATTATATAGAACACTGCAGTAACCATTTTTCATCACTTGTCACTGATCATTGTCACTTGTCACTGCCTATCAGGCAGTACAGATGATGTTGTAATGCACATTCTTTGAATCCAATGATACCTGTGTGTCTTGATCGCTATCTCTATAGAAACACTGAAAGATCTCTCCAAGGATTGGGTTGTACGGTTTCTTAGCAACTGATCCCTAAATCATACAAAGTAGTTTCACTATTAGAGTGGAGTGAAAAATAAAAAAAATGGAATTTCAAAAATTGGTCTTGATATATGGCCCCAAATATCAAATGAAATACTTCTATCATGATTTTGGGTTCTTGCACCCTCTAGTGGCCGTGCAATTTCACCAAGCGAGCTGAAAATAGCTAATTTTGCCATATCTCGATAACAGCTTATACTAGAAAGCTAGTTTTTGGCTTAAAAGCTGCAGAAGTAACATGTTTCTATCTTATTTCCATAGAACTTTAATAGATTGTTATATTTATTCTTTGATTGCTAAGTTAAGATCAAGTGCCGTTGCATTAAAAATAGTTAATAAATGGCTAGCTCCAAATCTAAACACTGACCTTCCTCCCAGCATGGAATGAAGACAAATACCACTTCAACACTTGCACCATGCGATCACCTGGGTCTGCGATATCAGGAATGCTGAAAAATACTGCATAATAGGGCCAACAAAGTAAAAGTCTGAGTTCAAATCAAACAGAAACTTTGAGACTTTTCTTTACCTGTTAGGGGCCATTATCCATCCATTCTTTGTACCTAGGGGGAGGGACGGTCTCAGCCAATGGGAGACAAATGTAGACAAGGGGCGACAGGGTTCAGCCAAAGGTGGATGGCCACATTACAGTAAAAGTATATATATATATATTTCTGTTTAATAAAGTAAAAGACTGCAAACTCCCAACCCTGGGATATTGAAGGTGAGTAGTTGGGCTACCTTCTATTCTATTAACAAATGAGCCAGTTCAATTGATGATAATTTATACTTGTGTATGGATGGCCCCTTAACTTTTCAAATCTATCACATAATGCAAATTAGTTGGTTGTCCGGATAACCATTCAGTATGTTTAATATATAAAAGATTATGAATGACTTTGTAGTGTTTTCCATACCTTTTGAAGAGGTCAGGATGTGCGAAGAAGTCTGCATACATCTCTAATAACGATCTTCTCTCCAGGATGAACGTGGGTAAAGTGACTTTCGTAAGATCCATCCCAATCTTCACTTGTGAGAGCAGATGTGTGATCACAGAGCCGTGAGATTGCATGTCATCATCTAAAAGACATGAGCGGATCTATGGTTGAATGAGGTCAACAGTTGAATTGATCATTTGTAAACAATCAGAGTTATCGTAGGGATCATAGATTCAACTGTTGATCATAACATTAGGGATCGTAGATTCAACTGTTGATCATAACATTAAACCATTTTATCACACAATTCAGGGATGTAAAGATTTTAAATTTACTGAGTACAAAAATTCTGTGAAATTCGCCAGAATCAACAATATCATTTTTCAAAACACATAATTTAAGATTAATTTGTAGTTGGTAAAAACAAAGTTCAAAATCAAATGAATGTTTTTTCATCTAAAGCTGAGTGAAATGTGTCCAGATATATTTATTCAGCATCTGTCTTTATATGCTACTTCATAAGAAAATAATATAAGAAAGAAAAATTATTTGCCAACTTAAGAAACTTTATAAAAAACACCTCTGCATTAACTTGAATAATAAGAACTTATATTTTTGAACTTGGACCATTGTTGGCCATCATACTGTAATTTTAAAGAACCCTTACTCTCGTCATCATCTTCATTTTGTTCTTCTTTTTCATAGTCACTCGATTCTAAAATAAGTAACAAAAATGTTTACACCGCCTTTTCTGTTCTTCAGGATTAGTTACCACTGTCCACTGTAACCGTAGCAGTTTTGCTGAAATGTACAAAAATACCCCATAAAACAAAATGGCAGATATAAACCTACCTCAAGTTATAAGTCCTCAAAAAGGTTTGAAATAGAATACATAAAAATTAAATCTGTTAAAATAGACAAACAAATATAGAATAAAATTGTTTCAAATTAATTATAAATGAAAAATGAAATTTACCACGTCAACAATCACAGTCAGAGACGAATCATGAAAAATGACATTTACCACATCAACAATCATAGTCAGAGACGAATAATGAAAAATGACATTTACCACGTCAACAATCACAGTCAGAGACAAATCATGAAAAATGACATTTACCACGTCAACAATCACAGTCAGAGACGAATCATGAAAAATGACATTTACCACGTCAACAATCACAGTTAGAGACGAATCATGAAAAATGACATTTACCACGTCAACAATTACAGTCAGAGACGAATCATGAAAAATGAGGTTGGAAGGCAAGCCTAGTTCAGATTGAGAGTTTCTTTAGGTATAAATGTACGCAAGTGTAGAGGGGCCAGCTATGCAGATTAAGAAGGAATTGGTAGAATAGGCCATTAGAAAAACAAAGATCGCTAAGACCACAGCAGTATCAGGTGTTGAATGGTAAAGAGTGTCTGGAGATACTGGAGTTGAGCTTAATACAAGTATAGCTAATCAGATTCAATCTTTTTAATATGTACGAAAATCGAAAGTTGGTTGGTTTTTCTGCAGATCGTTATTTCTCACCATATGTAATCTCTCATTGTGGAAAGTTTTGATTAGAATTCATGTAAAGAAGAGAGTGTTTTATTACGGTTTTAAAATGGCGAGCAGAAATATAATTAGAGAAACGGTGCAAAATTAGCAGACAAAATGTGTGTTGAAAAGTTCATGTACCGTTACAAAGATATTTTTGGAGTATCAGAAACTCATATCAGCCATAATTTTACACAAAGTTTGTTGAAAAGAGGATTGAAGTTGGTTGATCAAGTAAAGAAAATAATTTAAAAAGTGATTAATCAGTTACTGAGAGAGGAAATTGATATAGATAAGATGCAGTTTGGTTTTGTTCCATGGTGTGGCACAACTGATGGAATATAAGGTAATAATGACAGATTTGAGGAATTTGAGTTTACACAGTCAAGATCAGATTAGAAGACGACCATACCCTGCATGCTAGCATGGAAAACAGACAATAAGCCAATAATGATGAGATAATCAATCTCATCAAATGACTTGAATATTTACCTTTCTTTTTTTGCAGTTAACTTGTTCATATCAAAGACCTCCTCAGTGATGTCATTTTCTACGATGGCTGGTTTGTACATCATGTCATCCTCCATCTTCAAACTCTTCTCAATCTCCGACACAGTGATCTCACTGAACTCGTCAGGAGCATCGAAAAACTCCTCGTCCTCATCTTCGCTGCTCAGTGTGTACGTGTCGATTGGAATCGTGCGAAATCCAGGTGGTTCTTTGGATAGTTGCAAAGGCGATGGTTCGTTTGATGCCGTAGATTTGCTGCTGTCTGAGGAGATGCATTTTTGCGAACGTGAAGCGGAGTGGTTGGTTGTGTGCGCAGCCACCACAGGAACAGGTACTTTGCGCGTCAATGACGACTGAACAACAAAAATACCGAAAATATAAACTAAAAAGTAAGAAAAACAAAATAGTAATAATAAATTACTACTAATTAGTAAAAATAGTGCAAAATTAGAGATGGGGTAATGAAAGACTAAGCAAAGAAAAAATAAAAAAGACAACATAAAGGTTGAGTTGGAATAAGAGATACGTTAGAAACCTACTTTTGCTGTATGCAGTAACTCAATCGTCTGCCCCATTGTCTCTATCATTTGCTAAGAAAATTGAAATGTGACTGAGTATTGATAGCTACAACAATCCCTTGCAACTTACAGTTAGAGAGTCCTTTAGCAATGTGGTTCTCTATAAGGAAAAAGCGTTAATGAACAAGGAAGTTATAATGACTGAAAAAGTTAAAATGAAGGAAACATATTTGAATACAATTTTATTTTATTTAAATAGAATTTTATTATAAATATTGAGAGAAACAACCATGGAAATAAATAAATTAGAATTATAAACAACAATTCTTTCACCTCAGATTTTCCATTGGACGAATGGTTAATGAGAGCTTCTAATTTCTAAAACCACAAAATAAATAGAAAAGAATTTTACAAACACATTTCAATTTTCATGTCATTAAATCATTAACCTACAGAAACAATAACAGATACAGATTTGAAAAAATGCAAGTGATGTCTAGTTTCATAACAAATACGTACTTTGACTTGTTGAGTGAGCAGCCTGAAATATGCTTCGGCCTCCTGCATTCTATCGTTAAGTTCTTCTTCGGTTTGGACACTAGGTGAAACATTTTGGTTGGTGGTGGCATGTGTGTGCTTGGCGATTGTTCCCTCAAGATTCTCCACCCACAGTGCTCTCTCTGTGCCATCACGAGCTGAATGGGAAGGATATCTACTATATACAACTCAAAATCTAACCCAGTGCGTAGAAGTGGAATATTTAATAGTCTTTGCATTAAAAGCAACAATGTTAAACAACAATGAAGCTAGCTTAAAACATAATTAAGTAATTTCTACTAATTACCAATGCGCCATAAAAAGGTTTTATATATAAGACTGGAAATATTTATCAAATTCTCCATGAAACTTATTGATGTGAGATGCGTGTTTTTTGTTTGAATTATCAAACTATATCAGCTTTTCTTAGCAAAAAACTCTTTGGTAGTTAAGTTAAGTTAATGGGTCATCAATGGTTAAGGCCAAACTTTACATTGAAAGACTATTTGTAACTCCTGAAGTGCAAAATTACAAAAGATTTACTAACTGGGTCCCTCAACCTAAGATCATCCTGTATATCAGGAGCTATAGAAAGTTAAAGCAAGAAAAACTAACCAACCTTGGAAATGAAAAGTACGATGATCGCATGTGATAGTAAAAGTGCTATCATCTTCGTCACTTATACCAATTAGTGCACCCTGAAAAGAGTTAATAATTGATGATCCTTAACTTTGGTTATAATGATAATAATAGTATGTAACACATATCAGACAAGCAGCCCAGCAAAATTTCACCACTTTGTCACTTAGTTCAAACCAAAACCAACCTTGAGTCTTAAGCAACCTCTTCTGGCTCCTTTCATCATTTTGTCTTTTGACTGAACAAAAGAAAGAATGTATTATAATGTAATATACATTATCATTATTATAAAAAAGAAGAAAATAAATATGACTGCTGAGTTTTCTTCAACCTTTTTAAACTTCACACTATTTCCTAATTTCAAAGAAATAGATATCACTGAAAAGGTTGTCCTTGTTAAAACTGTATTTGGCATTTTGACATTTTATAACTAAGACAAAGTCAGGCAAGTGTAGTAATCTCCATTCGCATGACTCAAAAGATCGCAAGGTATATAAAAAATATTAATCTGTATGTAAGTACAGTTATAATGTTAGCTTCAATGAAGCAAGACTCACTGAAACATAACCAGTATTTTATTTACAAATACAAGAACTTTTATGCTAATTTTTTATGCAGTAACTAACGTTGTTTTAACAACAAATGTATTTATTAGTTTTTTATGAATATAACAAAAAGCACTAACAAGGAGAGCGTTTTTATTTTATGATTGTATTAGAAATAATGATCTATATAAGTTTTAATATCAAATGAGAATTTCTCTGCTCAGCTAAATATTAATAAACACAATCAAATGTTTCCAGCAAAAACAATGTATTGCACATGTAACACAACTATAGCAATTTAACACGTATTTACTAATTAACACATTTTTTACTTTTGCTCTATGAGGTTCCTATTTTAGTTTTTTCTCCCTCCCGATAATTTATTGGATAGCCCAATTATCAACACTTGAAAGGAAAATTTATGCAATGTATTAATTCTGTACAAAAAGCGTGCAACAAAGATCACTGTTTTACATAATTTTTTTTAACCAATTAGATAAAAGATCATTTTTAAGTTTAACCAATACGATAAAACAATTTGCACGTGTTTATAACGTGACAAAAAACATGTCTAGTCGACGTGTATTCTTCAAATTTTTATTTTTATTCAATTTACGTAATCAAGGTGCACAACAAAAAACGCGTCTTGCGCATTCCAGGAGCATGCCGAGGTGAATGAACGCCTTTCCTGGAACAGTATGATGAGCTACCTACCTACTACTAGATAAGTTATGGCCGGTCTAAATTAAATCAGAATTAAAAATGGTATACTCTAGGTCATTACATTTGCTAATATGTTATTTGACTATAAAAAAAATGATCGATATTTATCAAAAAGAATAACCAGCAGTTGCTTTTAGAAAACTGATTCAATTTGTCATTCTCTAAAAAAATTAAATTACATACTGTATAGTAGGATAGAAGACCAGTGTGCTCATCTAAAACAAACCAGCGGTATTGCCACCCTTGGACGACATTTGTCCATTTAGTTAGAGGTCCTTCCAACTTCACCGCCATTTTTCTTGTGATCAATTAGTTTGATAAATAATCAGACCACTTTAAAGTTTGTTGTGGTAGTTTAAGCAATGACCTATAATCTTATGGGTTATAAATATTTTTAAATGGTTTATTATTTTTTTTAAATTGTTTAACTTTTAATGCGACATTGCCAATCTCAAGCAAAAGTTTTTTCTTTAAAATAAAACAACAATTGATTTTTTACAAACTATGGTGTTTGTTAAAATTTCTAAAATGTTGGATTAGGTTTCCCGCCATAAGTTCAAACAACGTGGACGGCATATGAGTATCAAAATATATCTTTACTAAAAACATCGTTAACAGCACTTTTACTCCAGAGAGATGAAGATTGAAGAAGTTCAAAGTACTACAAAAACTCAAAGGATAGCATCTCATAGCCATGTCAAAGGTTTAGGACTTAATGAAGATGGTGAAGCTATAAATATTTCGTCTGGTTTAGTTGGTCAAGAAAATGCCCGTGAAGTAAGTTAATCTAATTTTATTTAAAGTATCGCAGGTTTCAAGTTTGGAATATATGTTTTTTCAAATTAGATTTAGAAACTAAAACCATTTAGATATGTTTTCTTTGCTATCTGTTGTGGTAAAACGTTTTAGGCGCTTGTTTTTCGCTACATGAATCAGTTTTTGCTATTATGGCGATCTAACATTGTAGAAGTTAATACAGTTGTAACATAAATTCAAATATTTAACATTTAAAAACTCTCTCTTTCTCTCTGATTGTTTGATTGTTGGTAGCACTTGATTTTTGAAAGTAAACAATTTGTAAATTTTCTCAAAGAACCTCAATATTACCTATGATCTCTACAAAAGGGTAATTTCATGTCAAAGGACCCAGTCATGCAACCTAATGAAATGGAATTGTCTGAAAACTCTCAGCCTCAGCGGTTCCTGGTTACAGTGGTTTATAGTGTTGGTCCTGATGGCCAAATCTGTCATGAAATTGATAATAAAATCTGATCTGTAAGTATATAACAATAAACTGGGAATTGTTGTATCTCAAATAAATAGGAGAGTTAAATATATGTATTCTGAATAAACGTTGTACACCAATCTTTCATTCTCCCAAAACCCATCAGTCCTGCTCGGTCCGCATGCTGACCTTCCTGTTCCGCCCACTGGCAGCCGATTGTGACACTTTGACGTAACACCATATTAGCGACACACGATCCTCTCCCACCGTCAATCAAAACAACAAACATTACAGTGCAGTCAAGATATAACAGTATCAGACTATTTTCTTGGTATCAGACTATTTTTGGGGCCTATCTAAAATTCATAGTTAGAAAGAAGGCCATATCTCCATAAGCAAGCAAATCTTTGAAAAACTAAATTGATTTCTTTTACATGGTATGCAGCTCAGCAGAAAAATCCATTGGGGAAAAAGTTGTAAACTTAGAAGATTTCATGAAAGCAATGTTCCAAGTAACTTCTGTGCGGAAAAATCTTCTTTTACATTAAATTTAATCTGAAGGCATTGGTAGAAGATGAAGATTAAAAAAAAACGAACTGTGACCCTAATTAAAATTCAATTACCATTAATGTCATCATATCACAAGACTTTGTTTTGTTTTAAAAGTAAGTGTTAAATGCAGATGTAGTTAGTACACTATTATGAAAGATTTTGCATTTAGGCTAGGAAGGAAGTCAAGAGAGTATATTTGACGAAAGATAAATTAACTGTTAACATCGTTTAAAATACAATCATAAACCCTTCTTCCTCATCTCTCCCTCTCTTCACCACTCTCCTTGGAACTTATCCACATCAACACAGCACCACTGTTCTTTTATGCCACCACCGGTTTTCTTCTACACATCCAACATTCCTTGCAAAGTTCCTTCTTTAATGCAATCCCTATTTTCTCTTCTTGTTGAACTAGTCCGGGTGCCATGGGTGGTCAACTATGTCAGTCAAGCAGACAAATTTAAACATATATGATGTTATTGGGTATGGTCTAAAGTTTTAGAAATTACTTGTTTAGTGTCCAAAATTTTCTTGCTAGTGTGTATTTTGCAGACCAGAATATCAAAAAGTGGAAATTTTGCTAATGAAACCGTTCCTCCTAACAGTCCTTATAAAATCACACCTGCCAGTTTGATTTTGTTCAAACTTGACAGGAGTCTCTCTAATACAATACTCTAACATATCATGTAGAAAAAACTTGAAAAATCGGATGCAGGTAGCTGACGTAAGCAAAAATTTACAGAAATTAGCAGTATTTTGGCATTTTTCTTGGGTTTTGTTTCTTATAAAAAACATAAAAGTTTTTTATAAATAGGTTTTTTGATGTGAACATAAAGAGGATAGTATTATGGACACCCATGGTAAGTTTGAAGTTCTATCTCTTCATATTTCAGGATTCATCGGTAATTCTATCATGATCAACTTTTTGCTGAAAAGCCCTGAAAAGTGCTATTTTTAGGGTTTGCGAGTTTCACTATCAATCTTTATCAGTCTTCCAACTTCGTGATCTATAAAATAAAATCGTCATCTAAGTCACTAAAGTCACTTTCACTATCACTGCCATTGATTGAATCCTCTTCAAATTTGTCAATTTTACCGTAACCTTCTTCGTTTGCAATGCTGTTTGAACAATTGACATACCCAATTTTAATTTCTGAAGCTGATAACAAATCCTTTTGAATTTTGTCTGAAGCAGCGATCCCGGATGAAAGACTGACGAGTTTAGCAGTTATGACAAAAGGGTTACTTACTCCATGAAGCAATCAAGTTTTGGCATGATGTCACAACTGTTTCATCTAGAAGGCGACGTTTTTGACCAAGATCTTTTGCCATGGATTTGATGGTATCAATGTCGAGTCTCTTTTTGAGGTCTGATGTTGATTTGAGTTGCCGTCAAATGACTTGTCATTATCCATCGTTGCCTTGTCCCTTCTGACCTACTGAACGCTATGATTCCTCCTGGTCCCTTTTGTTCTTTATTTACGGTTTGTTCTATGACTTGGTCAGGGGGTAGCATGTTGAAATTTCCTTCCACCCGCTTGCAACTGAAATTTCCATTTTGAAACTCTTCATAGATTCTTGGATGCTTCTCTGCTAACTTCTGCTGTCTCGACCAACAATAGCTGAAATGGCGAGCATAATTGACGTGGTCATATGCATGAAACCATTTAAGCATCTGTTCCATTGATTTGATGTAGCTTAGTAGCGTTTGAACCATTTCAATGAAACTTTGCCAACAAATTGCTAGTGGCCCAAGATTACTTTCTACGATCCAGTTTTCTAACTTGTTATATAAGTTAAATATATCGTCACTCCTGCTCATTCTAGCAACCATTGTATTCGAATCAATCTTCTCAAAAAGGCTTGAAAACTCACTTGATTCGAGGGTGTTAGCTAGTATACTCCACTTGTTCTTGGTTTGTACCCAAGTTTCAAAAGCCTCAAATTTCAAACGTTGCAACACTTCATAGATAATTTTGATAGCTCTAGTACGGTTATATTTTTTCCCTCTCATTACATTTTTGTTGGATCCTGATCCAACAAGTTCAGCTTCCACCATGATGTCCCTCAAGTCTGCATTTGAAAACTGTTTACCAATGACGGCAATGAATTCCTCATGGCTTTATTCTTCGGGTCAGTGATGACTTCTAAACCTTTTGCATATATTGCATGATCGAAAACTGCGTCTGCGCATTCCAAACCGATGGCTTCTGACTTGAACTTTATTTGCTTCAAGACCTCTTGAATGGTTCTCATCTGGGTTGGTGATTTATCGATCACAGGTAAATAGAAGACTAAGACAGTATGGCTGGGCTTGTTATCTTCTGAACACAACATGCTGTGAAAACCAGTCCATCCTGGGAGCGGGTTCAATTGTAAATTGCTTGCTTGTTGCCGTGCTGTTGTCCAAATGAAGTCAGCCTTTTTTGACAAAAGCTCATCAAGCAGATTTTGGTTGTTTTCGATACCAGAAATTGTGGCAGGGTTACTCCTTTCAACGGTGTAGTATGATTCAAGCTTGCTACTGATAGGTACAAATGATCTTTTCTTGCCTTTCTTTTCTGGTTCCTCGGTCAATTGATCGTTTGTTTCGTCGATAATAGGAGCCAGTCATTAAATTATGATGCCATTTGTACAATGCATCAACATTCTTGAAATGATTTCCGGATTGTGATCACAATTATCATACGAATGTGGCGAAAACAGAGGGTCTTAAACCAGTAGGAAGATACGATGTGCAGGTCTTGTTTTGACTTTCTCTTCCAGCAAAAGAACGGTTAGTCTCAGAATAAGAGATTTGCCCTAGTTCAAGGTGTTGATCATTAATTTAGAACCTGTTTTTCGTTTTGTAAACAAGCCGATTTGTGCATGCTTTACAGTTTTGACATTACAAGATATTGAATGTACATTAAATCATGGCCAATGGATTTAACCAATCTTGATACGAGGTTCGAAGATTTTTTAGTTGTGAATAAAGTTGTTAGGAAAATCTCGAGTAGATTTGGTATTGCAACATTTTCTTGCTTCAATTGTTCTGCTGGTGGTGGCCATGTCGTAAAAGGAGAGTTCTAAGTTTTGATCTTTGATTAAGAGTGCAACTTCCTTGACTTTTTCACTGTTTGGCACTGATTGGTATTGCAGGGTGTTAGACGTTGCTGTCGAGTCACTGCCGAATACAAGTTTGCAGGATGTTGCTGTTTTGTTGAAGAAACCAAGTTCGCTTCCAAACATGTTCTGCAATCTTGATTTGATGACCAATCGATTGTTTGCTTCTTTGATCTCCAATTTCCGCTGTCTTTGCTGTTTCCCGTAATACTCAACTAGTTAACCAACTTTCATGACCTCTCCCCCATCGATATACACAGGACTCTGTTGAGTCATAGGCCCTGTCTCTCCTGTGTATTTCCTTACTAAAAAAAAACTAAAAAACAAAACAAGAAAAATGCCAAAATACTGCTAATTTTGGTAAATCTTGCTTACGTCAGCTACTTACTTCCGATTTTTCAAGTTTTTTCTACATAATTCGTTAGAGTATTCTATTAGAGACACTCCTGTCAAGTTTGAACAAAATCAAACTGGCAGGTGTGATTTTATAAGCATTGTTAGTAGGAACGGTTTCATTAGCAAAATTTCCACTTTTCGATATTCTGGTCTGCAAAATACACACTAGCAAGAAAATTTCGGACATTAAACAAGTAATTTCTAAAACTTTAGACCATACCCAATAACATCATATATGTTTAAATTTGTCTGCTTGACTGACATAGTTGACCACCCCTGGCACTCGGACTAAACCTGAAATTGAGATTAACTGTATGTGACCAGTAATCAATTTATTTCTATTTATCGTTTTCTGCAAACAGAAACCCTTTCGTTCCGAGATACCACTAAAAAAATCTTAAAATCGGTATTTGCATGGATCAACGTTCATAAAAATCATGAATGTGTTGTTTGTAGATTTTCCAAATAATTTCAGTTCATTTTCACTCACTCAGGGTTGTTTTTTTTATCTTTTTATAAAATATATTCAACCATAAGCGAAACATGTGTACAAAATGCGGTTTTATCTCAACTGTACTGAATCCTATACTACCATATACACTTTGCAATGTCTTCCATATACACTTTGCAATGTCATTTTCCAGGCGTGTGGTGTCGTGGTAGAGTTAATCAAAAGTAAGAAGATGGCCGGACGCGCCATTTTGTTGGCCGGTCCACCTGGTACCGGGAAAACTGCGCTGGCGCTCGCCATTGCCCAAGTTCTCGGCCCGAAAGTTCCGTTCTGTCCGATGGTTGGCAGTGAAGTGTATTCGACTGAAGTGAAGAAGACTGAGGTGTTGATGGAGAATTTCCGACGCGCCATCGGTCTGCGCATCAAGGAAAAGAAAGAAGTGTACGAAGGAGAAGTGACGGAGTTGACACCGTTCGAAACAGAGAACCCGCTGGGTGGATACGGTAAGACGGTGAGCCACATCATTATCGGGTTGAAGACAGCCAAAGGAACGAAGCAGCTGAAGCTCGACCCATCCATCTACGAGAGTTTACAGAAGGAGAAGGTGGAGAACGGTGATGTAATCTATATTGAAGCCAGCAGCGGCACAGTAAAGAGACTGGGAAGATCGGATGCTTTTGCTACGGAGTTCGATCTGGAGGCAGAAGAATATGTTCCACTCCCGAAAGGTGCCGTCTGCTACTCCTATCTTTTATTATTATAAATATTATTGTTATCAAAGTCGTAAAAATTGATAAACGTGAAGCCGGAGACGAACAAATAATGAATATTAAGTGTGTCTATTAATCACAAACATTTTAAAGGTGTCACACTTGTTATCTATACATCTTTGCTTTGCTGTTCAGGCGAAGTTCACAAAAAGAAAGAGATCGTGCAGGACGTTACGTTACACGACCTGGATGTAGCAAACGCCCGACCACAAGGTGGCCAGGATATTCTTTCCATGATGGGACAGATGATGAAACCGAAAAAAACCGAGATTACCGATAAACTACGTAAGGAGATCAACAAAGTTGTGAACAAGTACATCGATCAGGGCGTAGCTGAGCTTGTGCCTGGGGTTCTGTTCATTGATGAGGTGCACATGCTCGACATTGAATGCTTCACCTACCTGCACAAAGCCTTAGAGTCGTCTCTCTCGCCCATCGTCATCTTTGCGACCAACCGCGGCACGTGTACTATACGCGGCACGGACGTGCGCTCGCCACACGGAATGCCGCTCGATCTACTCGATCGCGTGATGATCATTCGCACCATGCCTTACTCTCAAGATGAGATGAAGGAGATCCTCAAAATACGTACCCAAACAGAGTCGTTAAGCGTTAATGACGCTGCCTTAACCGAGCTGGCTGCTATCGGATGCAAAACCACCCTGCGTTACGCCGTTCAATGTCTTACGCCCGCTTCTGTACTTGCGCAAATCAACGGTGAAGAGGCTGTCACCATCGCAGAGGTTAATGAAATTAACGAACTGTTTTACGATGCAAAGTCGTCAGCTAAGCTCCTAGCTGAGCAGGAAGATAAGTATATGAAGTAATATGTATGTAATAAACACGTTCCTTAAGAATCTTTTATCCGCATGATTTTCTTATGATATGTATTGACCCCTTCGCATGTCCCATCTCCTATATGAACTACAGAAAATACACTTTTTATAATGACTAAGCAGGGCACATTTTGTCTGTCTCGCGTATGCAATTGAGCCTAGATTTATGCTGTAAAGGAATCTTTGATAATTCCAAATTTGGAAGCAATTGGCATTCATTCACTGTTACAATTATTGATCGTTGGTCAAGATTTACTTTTAGCATATGATTTCTTGAAGCAGTCATGCAGAAATTGACATTTACTTATTTCAATCGACGATATGGTCCTTTCTAGTATTTTTTTTTTTTTTTTTATTGTAGTTGCTCAGAACAAGGCCCTAAAGGCCACTTGAGTGTAAAGAGCTAGAAAAGTTACAGGGAAAGTGACGCAGTTTTCAGATAGCGATGAACGTTTGATTTGAACAGTTGAAGGTTATAGACCGATGGAAAGCATGTAGAAGGAAAGGAGTTCCAAAGTCTGGATGTTCGCGGGAAAAAACTGTTCTTATAGAAATCCCTGTGACAGTTTGGAATGCAAACAGTCCATTGATGAGAAGATGATGAAAACCTAGTTGTACGGTGAAAAATTCTGGGAGAAGGTGTAAGAGATGATAGTTCGCTTGAACAACGTCCATAAAAAAACTTGTAAAAAAGACAAAGAGAAGCTACGTTTCGCCGGTGTGATAGGGAGTCCAGTTTCGAAGATAAGTTTGCGCCGATTGCGTTGCAAACACGGTCTAACAAGTTCAAGCAATTCGCAGGAGCACCTGCCCAAATGTGGCAGCTGTATTCCATGCAAGGACGTATTGACGATTTGTACAGGTAAAGGATACACTCAGGGGTGAGGTAACTCATTTCTCGTAAAAGAGAACCAACCTTCATGGCAGCTGATTTTGCAATGGTTTCAATGTATGAACGCCATGAGAGATCGCTTGTAAATATGAGACCAAGAAGGCGAAATGAATTGTTTTCAGGCAAATGAGAACCATTCATCAAAATTGGAGGTAAATATGCTTGCTTGAAATGATTAATGGAAAGAAGACTAGTTTTAGATGGATTGAAATTAACCAGCCAATTCTTACCCCATTCAACTACCGAATTGAGATCTTTATTGAAAACAGAGGCCAAATTAACCTTATCACAATCATCTGATTTATCAAGACAGGAATACAATGTGGAATCGTCAGCGTAAATAATGGTTTTGGATGATAAATTGTCTGGGAGATCGTTTATGTAGAGTAGGAACAGGGTTGGTCCGAGAACTGATCCTTGTGGAACACCAGCATTGATGGAAAAAGTTGAAGATGAATGACCACTAAGGACAACCTTGAATCTACGGTTGGAAAGGAAGGAAGAGATAATTTTGAAAAAGGAACCTTTTAAACCATATGCTTTGAGTTTATGCAATAGACCCAGATGCCAGACTTTATCAAATGCCTTGGAGATGTCAAGAGCAACTGCTCGCGCTTCACCGGAAACATCAAGGGCACGATAAAAATGTTCAGTTATAACTGTCAAAACATCAGCAGTGGAACGACCAGAACGAAACCCGTACTGGGAATCATAAAACAAATTATTTTTTTCAATAAATTCCACTAAGGTCTGGTTAAGTAAAGTCTCAAAAACTTTGCTTAAAATGGAAATGAGACTAATCAGTCTATAATTTCTAGGATTAGAACGGTCACCACAATTTTTAAAAATTGGAATAACGGAGGCAAATTTCCAGGATGAAGGAAAACAAGATTCATCCAAACACTTTTTGTAAACAGCACACAAAACAGGAGATAACTCGGTAGAACATTTCTGAAGAACAATTACAGGAATTCCATCAGGTCCTGTAGCTTTAGTGGAATCCATTTTGGAAATTATCTTGGAAACGTTATCCGGAGATATAAAGCAATCCTGTAATGTCTGATCAGTTTTGGAGGTGAAATAAGGGAGATCGTGTCCAGAATCATCGAGGGTAGAATGAGAACTGAAGAGTTTAGCAAATAGTTCAACTTTATCCTTAGATAAATTAATGACTTCAGGACCATTGAATAGTGGAGGCACAGATGATTTAGAATTGGAATTGCCCCGGACATTTTTAATGATACGCCAAAATTTACATGAACCTATTTTTATTGAATTGATATGATCTTTAGTTCTTTCAGCAAAAACAGTTTTTGCTTTACGAACAACATATTTACAGTTATTGCGAGAGACAATAAACAATTTTCTGTTAAGATCAGTCGGATGACGTCGGTAGCAATGAAAGAAATGATTACGATGGGCTATGGCTGCAGCACATGCTGGTGAAAACCAAGAGGAAGAATGAGGCTTTATCTGATATTTCCTTGAAGGAACGAATAATCTTATTGCTTCAGATATTATTGAAGTAGTTTCATTAACACAATCATCAGCTGAGTTGGAAAGAATTTCCTTCCAAGGGACAGACTGAATGTGTGCTTGAAATTTTTGCCAATCCGCAAGATCATATCTAAAATAGGTTCTATGCATGGGATGCTCATGAGAAACTTGTCTATTGAAGTTAACTTTGACCGATATAACAACATGGTCAGAACGACCTAAAGGAGCGCCATGAGATAATTTACAGATGTCCGGGTTAGAGGTTAAAAATAAATCCAACAAGGAAGGCGATTGACTGGATTGATCAGGAATGCGGGTTGGAAAATCAACTAATTGCGAGAGAGACTGAGATACTGCAAAGTTATAGGTTTCAACACCAGAGCTACTTGTTCCGTTAGAGAATTTTAGCCATTGTTTATGGTGAATGTTAAAGTCACCAAATACAAAGATGTTGTTTGAGCAATGTTTAAGAATAGCTGAATCAGCGGACTTTGAGACTGATTTGATAACAGAACAGTCTTGGGAAGATGGAGAGCGATAGAGGAAAAATAGAAAACTAGTTGAATGAAGAAGAGACAAACGAAAACACATGAAAGGTTGGTCGGGGTCTTCCAGGTCAATTTCTCTAGATATTGGTAACGTTTCCTTAACATAAACTGCTAGACCATGCATATGAATGGAGGAATCCATTCTAAACAAAGGAAGATATTCAGGAACAAGGAAATCATTAGAAGATATACCAGCATTTAGATTAGATTCACAAAGCGCTAATACATCCGGTAGTATAGAAGGTAATGTCAACTTCTTACTGGGCATTCTCTCCCCGGATGACATTTGTTAGCCAGTGTTTCTGTTGTTTTTCATAAGAAGTGGCTATTTATTATTTTGTAGAGTTTCTCGTTAGTGATATTATATGAGCTTTCTATCTATATAGTATCTACATCGGTATCATTATGATGCAGCTGCTTTCTTTTAAATCCATATCAAATCAAATGTTTTGTTTTGTTTTTTATCATGCTTGGTAAAAATTCCATTGCATTCAGTTTCGATAGTTCTGCTTGTGTTAGTTGCCATGCATGGAACCCATATCAGTGGCGGATTACCATAGGGGGTGGCGCACAGGACGCGCGCCTTTACAGAAGGCGCGCGAGTGTGATTGCTAAAGTAAACAGGCCTCACTGTAAGCTGGTAAGTGTTGCGTAAACATCCAGGCGGACACGATGAAGACACGCTGGTGTCAAAAGCTTCTCATACAATAAATAAAGTTGACCAAAATGAAGGCGTTGAAGCACAAATGAAGTACTTTTTGAATTGCTCAATAAACATTCACTCTTGTTTCGGCTGTCATTCGGCTTTACTTGACCTTATGTTTATCCTGCTTTACCCCTAATAACAATAACAATCCAATGTGACGAAACAATATCTTCGTATTTGTACCTCTTACTGTCTCTCATATTTATTGTAGTTATCAACAAGCTGTTAGAGATTTCTGTTGGCTTGTTGTATGATATGAAATAAATAAATGGTGATTAATAAATCACAATCAGGAAAAAGCTCGCCATCCTTTCCTATATTACTTCTCCAGTTTGGTTGGCATGGTTGACACGATACAAGAAAAACGCTGCTTCATTTCGGTTGCTTTGCTCTTTGCCTCGCTTGTTCAGTATTTGCCGTATATGATTTTCATTCTCGACATTAAAATTTTCAAGAAAGGAACTTTATTAATCGACATTAAAATCGTTGTTGAGGCCGTGTTGTTCATTTTGATCGAACAATCATCTCGAGTTCCGGTCATGTGCATCAAATTCCTTCGTAACGTAAATTCGAAATTCTTGACGAGGCTTGATTCGAAAAGGCTCGAAGTTTTTTTTTAGAAAATTCTTTGTAAAAAAACTATTACATAGGAATTATATCCGGTAAAAACCTACATTATCATGTAGAATCTGATCATAGCGTTTGACACTTTTTGTTTCGTGGTTTAAAACATTCCTCGAATATCGCTGCAGCGTTCAGCACTGCCACCTCGTCATAATGCTTCCCAACGATCATCAAGCCAACAGGTAAATCTCCAGCGAATCCACAGCTGAGAGAAAGAGCCGGGTGTCCTGTCACGTTGAATATAGCTGTATTACTAATCATGCCAAACGCCTTGTCAATTCTTTCTTTTAAGGGTGCGTCTTTCTCTGGTATTTTGGCAGGCAATTTGGTTAAGGTAGGCATAATGAAGACATCATAGGTTTCTAACAGTTGGTTGTATTGCTGTCTGGCATGCACGACAGCGCTGGATGCTTTTGTATAGAAGTGTTGCCCGTACTTCTGTTTGATATAGTGTCCCAGTATTACTGTGAACTTCATGCAGTCGGACAGCTGAAAAGCGTGGTTCGCGAAACCATCTCGCATTTTATCGGCAAGACTCTGAGGCTGGAAACCTGCAATCAACAAATGTGAATATTTGAGTGAATAAATTGTTTCTGCTACAGTATAATCCCGATAACTTCCAGTAACTCGAACTATCTTCATAGGCCTTTTGAAAATTAGAGATATCGGGAGTTGATTGTATTTCGCCAATGGACTAATAGCAGGTTTCAGATCCACAATATTCGATGGATTTAAGCAAAATCACGGTATAGATTGTTTTTATAAATATTCTTTCGAAACGTTTTTATTTATTTATATACAAACACACAAAAGCAAATCGGTTATTCTCTCGTGATGAGTGCACTTCTTTGCACGTGATTTTATATGACATAGTCCATATAATATCAGTGGTGATCTGTTCCTAAGATGACGTTTCGAATGTCATAGTTAATATAACTTTAATTAATCTAAAAATCTAATCTCTAAACTTTTCAACCTTTGATCCCGTAAAGTAGAAGTAGCCGAGAAGATAGATTAATTACCTCCAAAACCTGTACCATAGCCACTTCCATCCACTATTGATCCGAAGCAACCATCAAATCCTAGTGGACCGGTGATAACAATACCTTCTTTATGTATAGGTAAGCTAACGTTAACGATTTCTAGTGCATCGTTTCCTTTCATGGAATCAACGGCTTCTTCAAACGTTTTTATAACATCCGCGTCACACCACTCGACGCCTTCTTGAATGACTGCCACCTTGATCTTCCTGTCTGTTTTTTTGGTAGGGTATATGAGCTTTGTGTACTCTAGTCGCGGGATGGACTGATTCTGCCTGTAGTCAGCTCCATCGTCATAGCCTGCAATTGAATCCTGTTTTAACCACACGATGAACAATCATATTATACCTCGGGAAGATTTTTCCTGTTTGTGAAAAGTATACATGGAAACTATTGCCTATAACTGTGAAAAAAGTAAACAAATAACATTTAACCTTTATAATTTTAAACCTTTTTTGAATAACTTCGGATTTTTAACCGTTATGTAGTACGTATCAAATCTGACTTTCTTAAGTTTTTAATAACATGCTATTTAACCATTTGTTTCTACCCTCAACATTATTTATGTATATGTGTTCATAGATCCTGTTTGTTCTGGGTTAGGGTTAGGGTTAGGGTTAGGGTCCTGTTTTTTTTCTGATCCTGTTTTGAACTCTTTGTAACTTTATGAATTGTTTCATTGAGGATGGACGGAGTCCGAAGAGCTTTTGAAAATAAATAAATTTTTAAATAAAAATGTTGTTTATCATTATAATTTAATAATGGCGAATTTATTCACCTTATGTCATCATAATGGATTATTCACCGTACTTATTTATTTATTCTTAGCGTCCTTCGCTCTTAGCATGAGCGAAGCATGTATGGATTCCAAACCAATTGATTGTTAAAATTGTTTTCTTTAAAGAAAAGTGGGATATTAGAGAGGTTTCAAAACTGAATCCTAATAAAGTAGAAACATGTATTGTGAAGTTTTCAACATTTGTGAAATTCTTCTTTTTGTCACGAAATTTGTCACCTGCTAGAACTTCCAAAAACAAAGCGCACTTTTCGACAGTTTTAGCCATTGGTCCCAAATGGTCAAGGAACGGTACTATAGGAACTGCACCGGTGTAAGGGATAAGACCATGTGTTGGTTTTAAACCAACAATTCCACAGCTGCTAGCCGGTATTCTGACTGAACCACCTTGATCGCCACCTTTGCAAATGAAAATCATTGCTTAATTAAGAGAATAAAATCTTACCTATGAGTTGTTAATTATAACATTGTTATAGAAAATTGTCGAAATGTTCTGTTAGAGTGCGAGCAATCAGTTCAGGCTCCTGACGCCCTATTATGGCGTATTAAGCAAATAAAAACATTTCAGCTGGATGGTTGATTTTAGCTGCAAAGTTGTGAGAATGGAATAACGTAAGGAATACACCAACTAAGAATACAAAAGTCGCATGTTTCAAGTCACAAGACGTTTTAATCGCATGTAAATAAATAATGGTAGAAGACAAGGTATAGTTACCAATAGCGAGATCTGCTTCCCCCGTTGCTACAACAACAGCACTTCCCGAGCTTGACCCACCAGCCGAATATTCAGGGGCGAACGGGTTGCGTACAGGACCCTTCACTGTCATGTAACTTCCCCCACTGACACATAAATCCTCGCATGTTGTCTTCCCGATAATCTCTCCGCCTTCCTTTAGTACCCTCTTGATTACCGTAGCATCGTATTCAGGGACATAACCCTCCAAAATCTTTGATCCGTTCATCATCGGAACATTTGCAATAGCTACGTTATCTTTAACGGCGACTTTTAACCCGCGCAGCTTTCCTTGGTCGGACGTCTTAATTTTGCATTTAACGTACCATGCGTTGAGTTTGTTTTCGCCCATTCCCGCCACAGCACGATTCCCTTGGATCGTTTCTTGTAGAAGTTTTATCTCGTCGACTCTGTTATACGTGTCTACGGTGTCTTTGAATAACTCCTGGTACTCCAACAGCTGCTCCAACGAAACTCCCAAATTGAAATGCGAGTTTGCGGCTTGTAGTTCAGCCACGGTGGGCGTGGACACGTGATAGGATGCTGCCATTACTTTGTGCTTCACTAGAAACGTGTTGTAGCTCTCTCGTTTAACACTTTTTCCAACAGTAAAAATTCAATCGTTTAATAAAGTTATTCAACCGCAGCAACTGCTTAATAAAACGTGCGTTTATCTTTTTGCGTATTGTAGCAAACAACTCTTTGTTTTAAATTAAACAAGCTCGTCTTACAGATACAAATAGAATATCAGCTCTGTCATTTAAGACCATGTTTAGTTAGGTAATTCGAGACTAATGTAAAAAACAACTTACCAACTCAAACAAACGTTATCGAGATAAGACGGTAGAATTAAGATATAAACACAGAACAGTCAGCAGACAGCAAAAGCATTACAGCCTCAAATGAGCGGAACTAACAAAAAAATTACTCTATAATTATCAACAACTAACTACCAACAATTTTACTTAAACAATCTAAATCTAAATATAATCAAGACCTAATAAATAAGAACTCGTTAGATCCGAGAGGGTTTTGGAAAACCGTAAAGTAAATATTTCTGACAAAATCAAAAAACATCTCAGCTTCATTAAAACCATTGACGACAGAAAAAACGTCCGCTCAGATATTTGCTGACTACTTCAATCACATTGTACAACAACTTAAATCTAGTTCTTTTGTTCTTCAAAACCTTGTTTGGAGAAAGCCTGCCAATCCTATATAATAAAAAAGATTTACAAACGTTTCAAATTTTCATACGTTTCGAAAATCTATATCGAGAAGCAGCTAAAGTCGTTAAAACAAAATAATCTACAGGTTTGGACGACCTACCTTCTACGTTACTTAGAGATTGTGCTAAAACTATTGCTAAGCCTATAACTCACATCATCAACTTGTTTCTGGCCACATCCGCTGTACCAACCTTGTTGAAAAAAGCGAAAATTGTACCGGTACATAAATCTGGGCCATCAAACACACCAGATAACTATTGACCGATATCGATATTACCCACCTTATCAAAACTATTAGAGAAGGCATTGTCAGTTGACCACATTTATCGAAACAAATAACTTACTAAACGATGATCAATTTGGATACCGAGCAAAACGATCAACACAACTTGCTTCTACACTTCTTATTGATAATATTCGAAAAGAGATCGATAAAGGGTTATTAGTTGGTCTTCATTGATTTGAGGAAGGCATTCGATACAATATCGCATAGTGTATTGCTAAACAAGCTGTCCTCGTTCGACGTTTTGCATGAAGAGATGGCTTGATTTACCAATTACCTTTTCAATCGAGATCAGTTTGTCGAATTTATCTCTCTGATAATTATAAATGTGTGCCTGGTGTGCCGCAAGGTTCGATTTTAGGTCCACTTCTTTTTGTCATGTTTTTTGACGATCTAAAGGAGCATTTAAATTATTGCTCCGTAATTAAATATGCTGACGATACGGTGATCTACTTTGCTGATAAAAGTTTCGAAGTAATTGAAAATTGTTTGATCGAAGATTTGAAGCTAATTTCAAAATATTTCAGTTTAAATGACTTGATCATAAACTTAAACAAGGGAAAAACAGAGTCAATGATGTTCGGGACCAGTCGAAGACTTTCAAAAACAAGACCACTGAAAGTAGTTTATGAAGATCACCCCATTAACTTCACTGATAGTTATAAATACCTCGGCTGCATCATCGACTCAACGTTAAAATTGAACCAGTTCTTTCAAAGCTCCTTCAAAAAAGTGAGTAAGAGATTAAGTCTGTTATCGAAGATGAGAAGTAATCTAACAATAGATGCTAGTTTGAAAGTATACACTTAAATGATTTTACCCCTGTTAACGTACAACAGCCTGATAATGCTTCACTTGACAATGACACAACATAATGCGTTGAAATCGATTGAAAAACGTGCTAACAAAATTATTGGTTCTGAATCAAAAGTACCATCTGGAGAGTCATCTATTAAACAAAATGCTTGCTTGGTAGTACGGAAATGCATCAAAAACTCTACATGCAGTAACTTCACGGAATACTTCCAAATAAACACGCATACTATTCAAACTAGAAATAACAGTTGCATAATACGGCTACCGAAAGTAAAACTTGAATGTGATAAAAAATCGTTTTATTTTTCTGGAGCCAAATTGTACAATGAATTGCCACCAGAAATAAGATCAACAGAACGTTATTCCACCTTTAAACATCTTTTAAAAAGAGCATTTTGAATAATTATTTTAACCACTAATTCACACTTATTACAATATAATATATTTTACTTTTTATATTTTTGTACAGGACACACATTGATAGCAATTTTTCTTATAAAGTTGACGTGTATATATCCTGTGTAAATATCCATTTCAATGATAATAACTAAACTTAAACAAGTGTTCGTAAGATCGGCCCGTATATCCGACTATATTATGAATCTTCAACTTGTATTATGCCTAGAACATAGTCGAAGAAAATGTTAATGAAAATAAAAAAGTCTTTTATCTCTTTACGAATTTCTGCAACAAAGATCGTTCTTAAATTCATGTTTTTCTACACATACAATGCCTTTTATTTCTCTTCAAATTATTCTTGTATTCGTGTAAAAATAAAAACATTTTTACCGTAAATGACCGATTAAACGCCCTGGGCGTTTATTTTAACAAACGAATTTTACCCTTGGCGTTTATTTGGGAGGGGCGTCAGTAAGGGAGGGGCGTTAATAAACAAAGTCCATCAACAAAAGTAATATAATCGAGAAGATGTACGTCGACTACATGATATCAAGTTTCTCGTCATTCTCTTCATCATCATCGAGGAGGTGGAATGGCTGGGTCGCAGCCTCCATATCTTCTTCATTAATGAAAGAAAAAGGATTGGTATCACCTATCTCCTCGTTTGTCATTACAGCTAGTTGTGCTTTTAACTTTTCTGCTCCTGCCTCACAAGTCGTACCCTCCTTAAAGCAATGTATTTGGTCATCTTCAGAGCCATTTGTTGAGAGATTTAGGGCGCAAACCTTAAACGACTTGGCAATCATTTCTTTCGATAAATGTGACCACGATTCGAGAATCCACTGAACAATTTTCCGCCGTGGTGCTGCTTTGATATTTCCAGCTTCAGTAAATTCGTGTAAACCCTCTGCTAACCACTGGTCGAATTTTTCTGTAATGTAGGCCTTGAAAGGTTTATTCCAGCTAACATCGGGGGCTTGAATATGCTTTGTGCACCACCCTGGAATGACATCCATGTGCACTTTCGCAGATTGTAAGGCTTCTTTGACAATTGCTGTAAATCAAATAAAAGCCCATGGCCGTTTATTTTAATTTTTCTCTATGGACCTGGGCGTTTAATCGGGAGTGGGCGTTAGTTAAAACATTTAACTTTAACCCTAGGCGTTTATTCGGGAGGGGCGTCAGTTCGGAAGTGGGCGTTAGATCGGTCATTTACGGTAATTAACTTGCCGTGGTTACCAATTTTTAACACAGCACGATTAAATTCGCTATCCATCCCGGACTAAACAAGCACTAATAAGGATTTTGAATGTAAAGAAAATATTATGAAAAGATCGAGACTCAAAAACCAAGCATTAAAAAGTCAACTTTCTGATGATTGGGAAAATAATGGAACGCAAAGAAATTTGGGAGTTAGCCAAAATAAAAAATCATGGAAAACTCTTTTCTACTTGTTAAATCCTGCTTGACAAGACCAAACGTTTTGGAAAGTATATAAAGTCTATATTAAAAACAAAGTTGTTGAAGACCATATTCGTTTGGTTGGAGGATTGTCTCTGAAGACAACTTTTCACTATTTTCAACACTTATTATAACATATCTCGTTCATCTCGCCTCACGAGTACCGCATGAAGTGTATGATCATCACGTGATCGAGTAGATTTGAAAGGGAGCACACGTCCGTGCCGCCTATAGTATACGAGCGCGGTTGGTGCCAAAAATGACAATGGGTGAGGTACAGGTAGGTGAAGCATTCGATGTCGAGCATGCACACCTCATCAATTAGCAGAACCCCAGACACAAGCTCAATTATCCTCGAGTGTAAATTTTCGGTCGTGATGATAATATCTAGTCATGCATAATCAGTACAATTGTTTAATTGAAAACTGTATTGTTTAAGAAAGAAAAGGTTATTAGAGTGGAATTAACATAACACAGTTGTTTTCAAAAAGACAATTTGTTATCAATACCCGTTTTTATCAGCAAGCTCGAATCAAACAAACTAAAAAACTTTAAAATACCACCATACTCAACTTTGCAGTTAAACTTGAAAAACACTTTTTAAAAGAAATTCATTTTGACCGAATAATTATTTCCAAGTGTTCTGGTTGTGTGCATCGAAAATGTTTCCATTATCTTTGATTAGAAATAGACTGTAGATGTTTATTTTATAAAATTCTTCATAAAAAACTTAAAAATTATTTCCGCTATAAAACCTGCATTATCATGTAAAATCTGATCATAGCGTTTGACACTTTTTGTTTCGTGGTTTAAAACATTCCTCGAATATCGCTGCAGCGTTCAGCACTGCCACCTCGTCATAATGCTTCCCAACGATCATCAAGCCAACAGGTAAATCTCCAGCGAATCCACAGCTGAGAGAAAGAGCCGGGTGTCCTGTCACGTTGAATATAGCTGTATTACTAATCATGCCAAACGCCTTGTCAATTCTTTCTTTTAAGGGTGCGTCTTTCTCTGGTATTTTGGCAGGCAATTTGGTTAAGGTAGGCATAATGAAGACATCATAGGTTTCTAACAGTTGGTTGTATTGCTGTCTGGCATGCACGACAGCGCTGGATGCTTTTGTATAGAAGTGTTGCCCGTACTTCTGTTTGATATAGTGTCCCAGTATTACTGTGAACTTCATGCAGTCGGACAGCTGAAAAGCGTGGTTCGCGAAACCATCTCGCATTTTATCGGCAAGACTCTGAGGCTGGAAACCTGCAATCAACAAATGTGAATATTTGAGTGAATAAATTGTTTCTGCTACAGTATAATCCCGATAACTTCCAGTAACTCGAACTATCTTCATAGGCCTTTTGAAAATTAGAGATATCGGGAGTTGATTGTATTTCGCCAATGGACTAATAGCAGGTTTCAGATCCATAATATTCGATGGATTCAAGCAAAATCACGGTATAGATTGTTTTTATAAATATTCTTTCGAAACGTTTTTATTTATTTATATACAAACACACAAAAGCAAATCGGTCATTCTCTCGTGATGAGTGCACTTTGCACGTGGGTTTATGTGGCATTATTATTATTATAGTCCCTATAATATCAGTGGTGATCTGTTTCTAAGATGACGTTTCGAAAGTCATAGTTATTATAACTTTAATTAATCTAAAAATCTAATCTCTAAACATTTCAACGTTTGACCACAAAGAGCGATCTAATTGGAAAGCGATAAGCACACCGGCAAAATATTTACCAGATTTCGCGGGATTTTATACAGCTAAATTAATATACTGTGAAGATCTCCAGCAATAAGACTGGCTTTTAACGCAATCACGTAGGGGTTTTCACTTAACCACGTTGGTTTTTCTGGACATTTGTTACTTAAACCAACATATTTTAAATAAATTGTTTTCAATTTGAAAGAAGAAGTAGCTGAGAAGATAGATGAATTACCTCCAAAACCTGTACCATAGCCACTTCCATCAACCATTGATCCGAAGCAACCCTCAAATTTCAGTGGAGAGGCCATAATAATGCCTTCTTTATGTATAGGTAAGCTAACGTTAACGATTTCTAGTGCATCGTTTCCTTTCATGGAATCAACGGCTTCTTCAAACGTTTTTATAACATCCGCGTCACACCACTCTACGCCTTCTTGAATGACTGCCACCTTGATCTTCCTGTCTGTTTTTTTGGTAGGGTATATGAGCTGTGTGTACTCTAGTTGCGGGATGAACTGATTTTGCCTGTAGTCAGCTCCATCGTCATAGCCTGCAATTGAATCCTGTTTTAACTACACGATGATCAATCATATTATACCTCGGGAAGATTTTTCCTGTTTGTGAAAAGTATTACCTATAACTGTCAAAAAAGGACACAAATAACATTTAACCTTTTAGAGTAAATTTAGAGTTAATATAAATATACATACAAACATTATAATAATTTTCCACTCTGGATTTTATCTGTGGTACTCAATGAGAGGAGCTTGAATTACTATTGAATGCCAACTGTATAGCAAACTTTTAAATTATATATAGGTGAAACAAATAAATAAATTGGGCACAAATAACACCTTACAGATTGATGATGTTGAATGGAAACATGGACAGAAGGGTAATTTTATTTATTGCTCAAAATTTTCAGTTTATTTCTAGGGAAGATGGATTTTCCTTTGCGCAAAAACCTATTCATATTCATTGTTGATGAATCCTAATAAAGTAAAACTTTACGGTGTTGGTATTCATCATTTGTGAAATTCTTGATTTTGTCACCTGTTAGAACTTCCAGAAGCAGAGCGCACTTTTCGACAGTTTTAGCCATTGGTCCCAAATGTTCAAGGAACGGTACTATAGGAACTGCACCGGTGTAAGGGATAAGACCATGTGTTGGCTTTAAACCAACAATCCCACAGCTGCTAGCCGGTATTCTGACTGAACCACCTTGATCGCCACCTTTGCAAATGAAAATCATTGCTTAATTAAGAGAATAAAATCATACCTATGAGTTGTTAATTATAACATTGTTATAGAAAATTGTCGAAATGTTCTCATTAGAGTGCGAGCAATCAGTTCAGGCTCCAGATGTTAAACCCTAACGCCCTATTATTATGACTTGACTTATTAAGCAAATAGAAACATTTTAGCTGCGTGGCAAAGTTGTGAGAATGGAGTAGCATAAGGAATACAACTAAGAGCACAAAACTCACATGTTTCAAGACTTTGTCGCATGTAAATAATGGTAGAAGACAAGGTATAGTTACCAATAGCGAGATCTGCTTCCCCCGTTGCTACAACAACAGCACTTCCCGAGCTTGACCCACCAGCCGAATATTCAGGGGCGAACGGGTTGCGTACAGGACCCTTCACTGTCATGTAACTTCCCCCACTGACACATAAATCCTCGCATGTTGTCTTCCCGATAATCTCTCCGCCTTCCTTTAGTACCCTCTTGATTACCGTAGCATCGTATTCAGGGACATAACCCTCCAAAATCTTTGATCCGTTCATCATCGGAACATTTGCAATAGCTACGTTATCTTTAACGGCGACTTTTAACCCGCGCAGCTTACCTTGGTGGGACGCCTTAATGTTGCATTTAACGTACCATGCGTTGAGTTTGTTTTCGCCCAGTTCCGCAACAGCACGATTCCCTTGGATCATTTCTTGTGGAAGTTTTATCTCGTCGACTCTGTTATACGTGTCTACGGTGCCTTTGAATAACTCCTGGTACTCCAACAGCTGCTCCAACGAAACTCCCAAATTGAATTGCGAGTTTGCGGCTTGTAGTTCAGCCACGGTGGGCGTAGACACGTGATAGGATGCTGCCATTACTTTGTGCTTCACTAGAAACGTGTTGTAGCTCTCTCGTTTAACACTTTTTCCAACAGTAAGAATTCAATCGTTTAATAAAGTTATTCAACCGTGGCAGCTGCCTAATAAAACATAACGTGCGTTTATCTTTTTGCGTATTGTAGCATCCAACTCTTTGTTTTAAATTAAAGAAGTTCGTCTTACAGATACAAAGTGTATTATCTGTTCTCTCATTTAACGTATTGTTTAGTGGTTTCAGTAATCTAGCAAAACTTTTATGTTTCTTAAAATCAACTTACCGTAAACCAACATTATCGAGAAACCTCAAAGAATTAAAAAGTCAACACAGAGCAAAAGCACTGTCAAAGTGTCAAATGAGCGGAACTAATCCTTGAGATTAGATTGTTTATTTTAGTACCTGGTGATGATTAGAATATATCCGACACAGAGGTTGCAAAAATGTTTTGTGCAACAGTAAAAAAATTGCAATAGATTTTCTCGAAATATAAAACATAAGCAATTCCCTAATGGTCATAAAAAGAACTTCATCAAATGATTGACAACTCAAACTTGAGTAAGGTGGATCTCCACGAAAGTTTTTTTCTTGTTGCCCTCGTTGCACGCGTAATTACACATGGCATAGGAGAATGATATGTGTAGAAATCAATTTATTTTAGTGTCTGTTGCGTAATTTAAAATTGATTTTTTATCGCAGCTTTTAAAATTTCCGGAAAGAATTGAATAAATAGATTTCGACGGTTTATTTGGATGTCTATAAGAAATAGAGTAGATAATAGAGCGTTTCTTTTCGCTTCATACTTAAAATTTCATTTACTAATCATTCATATCAGAGAGTTCATCACAAAATTTATATTGAACAAATACACACAAGCTCTGTCACATGACGTGCGAACGGAAACATTTCAAATGCATGTCGCGTGGCCGCATAAAGGCAACCGTAATAACTTTAAAAAGGAAAAACAAAATTATTTTAATGTTCGAAGTAATTTTGTTTTACATTTTTTAAACTTCTATTAACGTTTACGTTTACCCCCTTTGGCAAAGGTCTTTGATTGCGCTTTTAATACAGTGATTTTTACGTTCATGTAACAGTGAGATCTCGTGAGATGATTACGCAAATATATTCTCTTTTGATAAAGGTACATATAGCACACCAGACGTCGCTACATTGATATAAGACCCAACTGAAATCCGCTCCCGCCCCTTTTGATATTTCACGGTCCGCCCATGTTGGTAGGAGTGAAGATAAAAATGGTGAAATTAGAATGTTATTTCAAAAACAACTACTAAAATGTATAGAAATTCCCTTCGGAGAAGTCGCCGTGTTATCACCCACATCTAGTGTTTAAAAAGTTGATGACGTCACACTGACTACAAAGTGGTCAATCGGGGAAAAGGATAATAAACTCATTTCTTTGGAAAGCCGGAAATGTAAAACCCAAAATCATTTATATAACACCTAGAGGTCCGTAAGTCTAGATTTAGTCATTCCTAGAAAGAATTGTTTGTAAATGATTTCATAAGCACAATTTAAACTGTACCGAAAATTGGTAAGCTTTTTCTCGTTGCGTTGGCATGAAAAGAAAATCATTCCTTCGTAGCTATTAAAAGCAAATTATTTTCAGCTGCACTAGAGGTTATTTACCTAGTTGATGCTGGTCAAAACTAATGTGATTATTAACTAATGTTTATTTTTCACTCAAAATTGCACTTTTACACTATTTTGGTCATATCTCTTGTAAAAGACACAACGTTTTGTCTTGAAAATCTAGAAACAGGGTATATTATATATAGCATGTTAGGTTCTTTGTGTCCTAGTACCCTTTTTAGTTATTTTAGAGTTATCTAGTTTTTTTTATTTCAGATTAACAAATATTATGATAGTTATATACATATATATATAACCTAGATATTCTAGTTACTGTAGTGTTAATAAATGTGGCAAAAAAATAATCATGCCATCCCATCGGAGGTTAACCGCATGTATATATATATATATATACAGTCAAAATTTTGTTTTTTTGATTTTTATTCAAGAAACAAATTGTGATTGGAGGGTGTCATTCAATAGTAAAACTAGGCAAAGGAATGACACCTTGAATTTTTAATTATAAAAGAGAAAAGGAGCAACTCAAACACAATATATATATATATATGGTGTGTGTGTGTGTATGAAATTCCGCCAATATTTTAAACATGCATATGTATATGTATACAACAGTTATTAAATTGATATATGCTTGGATAATACTGGAAATATTAGAGAACAACAAGAATAATATAAAACATACAAAAACAACAATCCTGGGCGAGTTACCGTAATAATTGCGGAATTAAAAGTTATATAGAATTTGTAAGATGATAAACAATCTTTTTTAAGAAGTTGTTTCCGTTTATTTCTTACAATGAGTACATCCGATATGTTTATAAAGAGTTTTTTAAAGCTTTTGTTTACATTGCTAAACGACTGAATGTTTCCTGTATTTTAATGTGTTAAAACAAAACACCATGAGCTTGGAATGACAGACATTTGTTGTTTTATATATATGTATATCAGTTGTTTTTGTAAATAGTGTAGAGAGAGACGTTGGTAGGAGGTCATTTAAAAAATCATAAGTAAATAGAATATTTTGCACTTTTATTGCATCATTAAATTTTAAAACTGTCAAATCTGAAAACAACTTTGTGGAATGTGATCGAATTGGTGAGAAAGTTATAAATAAGGCTGCTTGTTAGTAACCATGTGTATGAAACTTCACTCTTTGCAATGTTATTCCTGACCACCACCACTTATGGGTTTTTGTCTTAGAAAATGAAACTTTGAACATTTATACATCCGTCTCTTTAACATGGATGATTGGGAATCAGATTTGGTCCCACGACAATTCACTACTGTTGACGAGCAACGATTGTCAGCTTTTTGTACTGCTGCCAATGATGGAGACATTCCTAAGGTCAGTCTAACTAAGGTCTAACTTTTTTCATTTTATAGATATATATATATATATATATAAGTGGCCGAATTAACCCTAATGTTGATAACAAGTGTAAACGAGGGTGTCTATCCTCTTTTTGTTAGCGCAAGACCTTGAGTGTAACTGAGGCGGGCGCCACTCCAACCACCAACACCTGTACTTTACTACATCAAAATGCTACTCATTCACTGAGTCAGCGAGGCGGGAGGATTTGAACTCGCAACCTCAGAAATCCGAAATTGCAAGCACTCTACCAAGCTATTCCAACCTTTAAAATATTTATATTTAGTTTCAATTTGTGAAATTAGTAAATCCACATATATTCTTGATTTAAATTATTAGGCAGGTATCAAGGTATGCAAAATGTATTTGTATTTTCAGATGAAGGAGATGCTCGAGAAGAAATTTGTACTTAGTGTGAATACGCAGAGTCCGATTAAAAAAGAAACAGCTCTGCATTATGCTTGCAGAGGAAATCAAGTGGAAGTAATAAAGTTTTTGATTGAGCAGGGTGCTGATATCAACATGAAAGGTAAGAATAAGGTTGAATCAAATTGAAATTAATATAAAACTTTCTGTTGAAAGTTTGGACCCATTGCTCTCCTCCTTGGACCCTCTGCTCTCCTCTTGATGTTTTGTATTTTTACGATTTATTGCGCGTGCATCTGTATGATTTTTAAATAATTAGTTAAGAATGATGCTTGTGAACTTCAGACACTTTCCAGTTACAAAGTCATACATATTCACTAGCACTTTCTGAAATGAGAGTCAACATCTTTCCAGTATGCACTGTCTGACTCCTCGAAAAACTTCCGCTATCTCGAATCGCAGTTTATCAAACTTAATTAGGATTCAGCTCATAGAGACTTAGTAGTTCAACTTTTGTTTAGCAAGCTTTTGTATATCTAAAAAATATATATACATATTACACATATATTATATATATATTTAGACTGAATTTATAAGCATTTCTCTTACATACTACACTTTCATTTTTTGTATTTTCATGATTTGATATAAATATTTTTCATAATTCATTTAAGTTTATAGCACTTTTATGGAACAAAAATTGAGTTTTTTTATTTTGTCTTTTAAAAACTGGGGTCCTTTCTCTGTCTGAAAAAGTCCTGTTTCAAAATGGCGTTTTTGGAGAGATCACAATTCATGAAATTTTATGTGTCAGGCTTCATTCATTATCTATCATATCACATTATTAATTTCAGATTATTGTCTGAATAATGTTTCAAAATCTTCTGTGAACCCAAACTTTTAGATGTTCGTGGTAAACATGCGTTTCATCTCAGTTGCTCTTGGGGGTTTCTTGATGCAGTCAAACTGCTGATTCAGCATGATGTCAAATTGGACGTTGTTGATAAATACAATCGAAGTTGTTTACATTGGGCAGCCGTGAATAAACATTTTGATGTTGTAAAAGAGTTGGTCAATGCAGGTGACAACATTGTTGTTATTTTACGCCTGTTTCACTTGACAAATTTTGATCTTCTGTATTATTGATTTATAGTTATTTTTATTTAATTTTCAAAATATAATTAATCAATCATCCAATTATATGTTTAATTTCATGACATTTTTATGTTTTCCTTGTTGATTGTAGTATCATCTATTTCAATTTAATTATGAGTTTCTGTATATATTATATACAGTTACGTAGTTTAAGAGATGGTCTGATGAATTAACTTTTTCAACAGGTGCACCTGTAATTTATAAAGTCAGTCAAAAATGGCAGCCAATCCACGAAGCTGTCAAAGGTGGCAGCGTTGAAATACTCAAATTTCTAATCGACCATGGTGCATTGTCGCCTTCTAAGGACTTTGGTAAACTAATTATAAACACCTTCATGTTTTAGCGTGACACACAATTGTACAACTTTGTATCTTATTTTAATGTGTAGAATAAGTTTGTTTGTGTGTATCATTGCATACTATGCAACTACAAATCAACATTCTTCTTCTTCTCTCGTGTTGAAGTTTAAGCTTCAGGTTTGACAAGTTTCGTTTCCCAAAAATTTGTTACTTACAGGAATGACCGCGTGGAGGTATTTGTCTTCATTTCGCCAACAAATCAACATGATAAACAAGCACTTGATTATTATTAAAAATTCACTCAAATATATATGTGCCAAGTAAGCATGTATAATGACAGCAAACAGTTTTTAAAATGATATATTTCTCAAATTCTTGATTGTAATCTTTCTTTATTTTATGGTAGCTGCAAATAAGATGTCAGTGACACCTCTACATGTTGCAGCCCGAGAGGGACATTTAGAATGCTTAAATTTACTTTTAAGACACAAGTACCCAGTAAACGCCATAAATCAAGGTAAGTATATCAATTCTGATTTGACTTAATTCATCAACAACATAATAATTTTGCAAATTAAACCAATCATTTTTCACATGTCAATCAAATGGTCATCCATTGTTTTGCTTTTAATTTGATTTTTTAGTAGACTTTATTGGAGATAGTAATTGTGATATTACAGGGATTATTGTCAAGAGATTTATTCTTTGTGAAGGTCAAAAAACAGCGCTTCACGAAGCTGCATTCAAGGGAAATAAGAGTTGCTGCCATCAGCTGTTACTCAATGGGGCTGATCCCCATGCGAAGGACAACACCATGCGTACACCGCTGCTGGAAGCAAGTAACCAAGGTGACTGTCTCTGCCATCTTGGTATCTTAATATACGTAAAGTATACAGTAATGTTTCATCCAGCTCACGTAAGGATATCAAATTACAATTGCATTTCACAAATTATTTTATTAATTTAATTTATCTTGAATGAATTTTAACTTGACGTCATTGAACAACCTGTACATTGCAGCTTGTGATTTTGTTATCAACAGTTCTCCTATGAAGTTTCCAAGACATGTGAATAATGTTTAGGTCTGGCTATCTAAATTTGACATAAATACAGCAATTATTTTCTCATGAAGGACATTTACATTGCGCAATATTTATTCTCGATGCTGGGGCAAAAGTGAATCATTCGGACCAACGTGGATGCACAGCATTACATCATCTCATTCAAAATCAGGATATTGACAGCGAAAAGATGGCGTCATTTGTGGACATGTTATTGCAGTATGGAGCTAATCCAAATAAAAAGAATGCAGATGGGGAAAATGCAGTGTACTTGGCCAACTTGACACATAACATTGATGTAGAGAATGTTCTTCAAACAGCTTCTGGTCAGTATTCCTAAGATTTTCAATGAAAAGGATTTTGACTTTAAGAATATTGGGATTAATAAGTTCCCCGAGTTTTCTAGAAAGGTCAGCAACTTAATAACTTAGTTAAATATTGGTCTTTATTTAATTTTGACCAATAAATATAAATTGCAATCCCTTACATCTCTAATCCCATATCAAATCTATTTGTTTTTAGATAAACCATTGTCACTTCTCCACCGGGCGAAAATCTGCTCCCGAAAATTACTCTCCTGCAACTACTCTTCAATCAATAACTTTAATATCCCCACGAACCTCAAGGTATTTGTCATGCAGAACTCAAGTTATTTCTCTGGATGGTAGTGAACATTGACGACCGGAACGTACATTCCGAAAGTTTAATTTAATTTGTTTTTCGAATTTGTTTGTGTTAGTTAATTGGTTCAGGGATCGAATTGACTAAAAAGTAAACACTTTGAGGTGAATTTAGGCAATATCGCAATCTTTGAGAAAACCTCTGGAATTTGTATAAAATTTGATACATTGTGAATTGATAAATTTGATTTGTAGCTTGCAGTTCTGAATCTCTTCATTCGATCCCTGACATTAATCAGTTAACACTGAAAATATTTTTGGATTGTTTTGTCGCAAGATTTAGTACTTTTGATAATTCAATTTAAATTGTCAATCCAATTTTTACATTGGTTTGTGGGTTTTTATCTGGGCATTTAATACTACAAAATTAAACACTTTTACTCAATTTATTAAAGTGCAACATGGAAAGTAAACACACTGGTGTTTATTAAGATGCTCACAATGTGTGTAGTAGCAATCTTTAATTGTTGAATTTGAATGATTCAAATATCTTTTTGATACATATTTTTGTATCACAAAATGTACAAAAGTCATTAAAATTTTGAATTTACAGTTGATTTCAGTTTGCCACACGTTGATTGTATAGGTTTATACCAATGAATGATATCAAATGCCTTTGTCTTTTTTATTATTTTTTTATTTTGACGATGGGTTTTGTAAAACATCTCTGAATAATTCTTTTGTAGAATTCTTTTAAAGTCCGGTGTCAACTCAAGATTTTTCCTTGCTTTGCATTATTTCATCACTATTAGGGGAAACGTGTCCTAACAAAGATACCTGTATGTAATTATTGTTATTATTTTTGCAACATATATGTTTGTATATATATGTGGTTTTAAAACAAAGGGCTTTTTGTTGTGTATTGTTTATGATTTTATTTTATGCACCCATTATGTAAATAACAATATTTTTTTAAAGAAAACATTTGCAACAATCTTCCATTGATACAATCTGAATCTTTTGTTGACCCAATCTCCATCTTCTGTTGACCCAATCTCTGTCTTCTGATGACCCAATCTCCATCTTCTGTTGACCCAATCTCTGTCTTCTGTTGACCCAATCTCCATCTTCTGTTGACCCAATTTCTGTCATCTGTTGACCCAATCTCTGTCTTCTGTTGACCCAATCTCCATCTTCTGTTGACCCAATCTCTGTCTTCTGTTGACCCAATCTCCATCTTCTGTTGACCCAATCTCTGTCTTCTGTTGACCCAATCTCTGTCTTTTGTTGACCCAATCTCTGTCTTCTGTTGACCCAATCTCTGTCTTCTGTTGACCTAATCTCTGTCTTCCATTGATACAATCTGAATCTTCTGATGACCCAATCTCCATCTTCTGTTGACCCAATCTCCATTTTCTGTTGACTCAATCTCTGTCTTCTGTTGACCCAATCTCCGTCTTCTGTTGACCCAATCTCCATCTTCTGTTGACTCAATCTCTGTCTTCTGTTGACCCAATCTCCGTCTTCTGTTGACCCAATCTCTGTCTTCTGTTGACCCAATCTCCATCTTCTGTTGACCCAATCTCTGTCTTCTGTTGACCCAATCTCTGTCTTCTGTTGACCCAATCTCTGTCTTCTGTTGACCCAATCTCTGTTTTCCATTGATACAATCTGAATCTTCTGATGACCCAATCTCCATCTTCTGTTGACCCAATCTCCATCTTCTGTTGACCCAATCTCTGTCTTCTGTTGACCCAATCTTCGTCTTCTGTTAACCCAATCAGCATTTTCTGTTGACCCAATCTATATTTTTCTGTTAAGGTTAAGGTTGTTATCCATCCCAATTGAGAAAGTTTTGTACATTTGGGATTTGATTTTACTAGTTTAGTTTTACTGTTTTTATTGTAACAGAAGTTAACCAGAATTGTTGCAGTGGAATTACATATCATTCATTTAACGATTTTACGTAGAAGCATTGTTAAGGAGTGATGTTGAGAAGAGGACAATGAATGAGTTTGATGTTCCATCTTCTCTGTGGGAGAAGATCAAAAGTGAAACAGATCTGCATCTAATGCTTGAAGATGCATTGGGCGAATCTTTTGTGGAGGAAAATGTAGCTTTGCACAAAGAGGTTGTTATCTTTATTTAACAACTCCACACAAGTTGATGAATAAAAACAGTATTAATTGAAAAGTAATGTGCAACAATAAGTACAATTGAATATTTATATTCAAGCTATATAATTGCTGAAAACTGAACAAGGGAAATGCAACAACATTACTTGAAATAACATATACACACGAATTGATTTCAATCTACATCTTGTTTTTATCAATCAAATTTGTCTTGCAGCTCTGTACATTGTTTGACATCTGGAAGGAGTTTCATGCAGACCAAAAAAGTAAATTCAATTGTAGAAATTTATTTCATATTTGCGTAGTAATCAATAATCCAACCAACACAAACTTTTATAAGCATTACAGTTTAGTTTTGGAGAAAAGTGTTGTGTAGTTGATAGTTCTTCAATCCACAAAACCAAACCAAGCCTACTCGAATCCCAACTAGAGCGTATCTTTCTTTCTGATTAACTGTTGAGGTTTTGAGTGGAAACTTATTACGTAATTGGTTGGTAGAGTGATTGTGCACAAGTTGCTGCCTTAAGAACTTAATTTGTTGGTTGAATAGAATCATTTGGTTGCACGTGCAATAATAATATTCAACATTTTGAAAAAATATGAATGGAACAATGTGTAATTAAACTTTTACATGCGTTGAATGTATATGAATTTCAAATTTATTTTAAATACATGAAAGAACAGGATTTCCTCTTAACAGAGTGAATGTAAGGATTTGATTTGTTAGTTACTATGGAAACACTACCTGAGCCTCCGTTGCTACGAGAGAACATTGGTCAGCAAATCAGGATGTTGGTGGAAGTGCTTGAGGAGAAGAAGACAAGGAAGACAAGTTGTCGGTGAGAATTGATTTGTTGACTAACACTAAACCTGGGTTTGTGAGCTAAACCTCCTCAGCAGCAATTGGATATTCATATAAAAATATTATTATTGTAACCTGTGTAAAGGCAGCTGAAGGTACATCACCATCCCCTCCAAATGCACACTAAAAATCTGGAAAATATGACTTTCTTATGAATGTTTTTTCTTTTTTTCATCCTCTCGCTCGAAACTATAACACCTTAAGTACACTCCCTGCACCTAGGGAGTATCAAATTTCATCCTAATCAGTCACAAGTCATCTTGAAGTCGTTCGATTAGAAACAGGCAGCCAAACTGAGTTAATAGAGACCTTTTGTCATTATTTTTTATCAAAGTGTAATCAGAAAATGTTGTTTTCAAACTAAACCACTGTAAACTCACAATTTATTGTTATTTACTTGAACTTCTTTAAAGAGTTGATTATTTCAATTACTGAAATAGGATTTTGTCAATAAGAAAAACGTGTTTTAGTCTCTGAGACATGTTTCGTAGATCACTGCCTACGTTATAAATCAATGCATAAAATATAGTTACAAAGGTTTTTAGAATGGCAAAATTATATATAATATATTACATTACCTATACAATTATAATAATTAAAAAATATCCGTCATTTTCTATTCATCAGACGATGTAATTACAAGAAGTTAATGACCTCTTTCTTGTTTTCTGAGAAACAACAAAAGGAGAGACAAAAACAATCAAGCTGATGATTTGTGATGATTACTACTCTACACTTATTATAATTGAATTCACTCAGCAACAATATTCTTACAGCTCTGTTTGCCATCTACTTTCTGACCAAGAAAAAGATATGCTGGAGAAATTGACTCGAGGTGAACAGAAATATGTAGCAGATACCTTGTTTTTGGTCGTCATTGTCTTTTTTGTTTTATTTACTTGTAAAATAAGTCAGTTGATACTTTTTCGAAAATGGAAAATATATTAAATTACATTGCTTGCATCTGGTCTTGCTCATTCAGACATTGCTGACACCACCGCATCTGGTCTTGCTCATTCAGACATCGCTGACACCACCACACCTGGTCTTTTGACACAAAGGAACTTTTCCTGCCCTCTTTCTCAACTCAATGATGCAATGCAGTTTGAAGAACTCTTACCCATGCTCAAGTAAAACTTGCATTGTGATCGATGGTCGTAGTGTTGTGATCGATTTCTAAAATTGCTTTCCTTCCTTTTGTTGTGTAGGGTTAGATTTCAGTGAATCTACGATTTAGTGAAACTTTTGTCAAGTTTTTTCTATAGCATCTTCTTTTTCCTTTGTCATTAGTTATAAAATGTGTTTGAAGAGTGGATTGATATCTCAGTATTTGTTATTTCTATTTTCTTCAGAGTTGACTTTGAAATTGAACAGAAGTGTTTATTAGAGGAGATAGAGTTTGTTCAGGTAAGTTTCACTCTGACTCACACGTGTGTAGTAACACTCACATACACACCTAACACACACGAAAATCATGAACTGACCTCCTCAAATTTTTTAGAAACATTGTATTTTTATTGAATTTAAATGTAAATTTTATCATTTATTGTTATCAATTAAAAATGCTTTGATGTGGAAAAAACAAAAAAGAAGCAATATCATGGTATACAGATAAATGTTGAATCTTGCGATATTTTTAATTTGTACATTATGACTTATCATAAACTTATAATACTTGTTGCACATGTTATGATTCTTTTATTGTTTTTAGAGATCTTTGATGAAAGAAAGTGAGGCCAGGTTGAAGCCAAGTAAAACTCCATCGATTGCAGGTTTGTCATAACAATTTATTTCTAAATATGTTGATGTTTTTATATGCTCGAAAAATCTTGAAATTTTTAATTTATTATTAATAAGAAAGAAAAAATGTTTGCATAAGTAAGACCAAAAATACGTAAGACCAAAAATTCAGTTTCTTGACAAGTAAGGCAAATATACACACAAAATGTTTGCATAAGTAAGACCAAAAATAAGTAAGACCAAAAATTCAGTTTCTTGACAAGTAAGGCAAATAAACACACAAAATGTTTGCATAAGTAAGACCAAAAATAAGTAAGACCAAAAATTCAGTTTCTTGACAAGTAAGGCAAATAAACACACAAAATGTTTGCATAAGTAAGACCAAAAATAAGTAAGACCAAAAATTCAGTTTCTTGACAAGTAAGGCAAATAAACGCACAAAATGTTTGCATAAGTAAGACCAAAAATAAGTAAGACCAAAAATTCAGTTTCTTGACAAGTAAGGCAAATAAACCCACAAAATGTTTGCATAAGTAAGACCAAAAATTCAGTTTCTTGACAAGTAAGGCAAATAAACACACAAAATGAATGAATAAGTAAGACCAAAAATTTAAAATGTCTGGACAAGTAAGAGAAATAAACACAAAAAATATCTCAATTAGTAAAACCGAAAATTTGTCTGAATAAATGAGACCAAAATCGTGCACATCATTTTGATTAGTAAAAGGAACAATTACACAGTCTGAATAAGAAAGACCAAATGTTTAAATTGTCTGGACAAGTAAGAGAAACAAATGAAAAATTTCCGCGAGAAATAGTTCCTCCTAGATTCATTGTTGTTTTTAGAGATGAAAGGATTGGCTCGCAAGCTGGAACAAGAAGTGTTGAGGAACGACAATTCACAAGTTTTGAGGTACTTTTATGATGTCTACCGATTGTTTTATTGGATTGATATTAAAATATGTCACGAGAAATAAATTAGCCGTATACAAGGCATTTTTTCAACCTCTTAATTTTGACTTGTTCCAGAGATTTCCGAGAGCTGCATAAAAGTCTTAGCAAATTTGAGCATTTCTACAATACAGGTTGCGCTTCCCTATATGTTGGTGTTTAGTGATCTTGTCATTTCTCTTCAAATTGGTGTCATGTGTACATGGTCAACATCACGTGGTTATATCATGCACAAATCTAATATTTCCATGAAAGTCATATCTGTATGCTCGTGTACCTATATAAGATTTGCTGTCTCTTTTTGAGCGTCTTCAAGTAGCTAATAAATTTGATTTTGTTGTGTGTGTTTTTTTGAGAAATAACTCGAAGAGAAGAAGTTTGATTAAAGTCCAAATCATCTTATACCTGCTCTAAACAGTTTGTTTTCATTTCTCTGTTTGTAGCTTAGCAACGTTAATCGTTTCAGAGTTTATGTAGTAGTACCTCATTCTAGAAGGATCCATATTTATCAGATGAGTTATCCTTCTAGAACTCTTCTTTGACATCCAACTCATCTGATAAATAAGAATTGAGAGTCGAAGTAGGTCCCAAATAAAACAGCACCTGTTGTAGAACATTGTAATAAAATACATTCAGAAACAAATTTCCTGTGGTTAATTTACAGAACGGATCGCGCGCGCGTATCAGTGACGTCTCCTTTACGTCATACGCGCACAATCGATCGCAACCTCGTGCCCGGACCTTCTGTGAAATCGTCGCTAACTGGTAATGACAGCAAGTTTCGAAAGCCGCTTTTCTTGTGATCGTGAATATATTTATCTGTTCTTAAAATTCTAATTCTATAATAAATAAAATTATATATATATATACTTTAGTTCTTATGTATTTGAACGTTAATTATTTCAAAGATATATTGTTTATAAATATGACATTAAATAATTATTATAAAATACTATAGTTTTCATTCTTGTTCTCTCAAACATGTTTTTGTAAATATGTGAAAAACAGTTCGTACATTCGTGTTTCTCCGAAATCACACCATGAAACAAAAGGAGTGTAATCTTTAAAATGCCTGTCTAACTTTTGGACATCTACCTGAGTGGATGAAACCTCCACCTGAGTGAATGAAACCTCTACCTGAGTGAATGAAACCTCCACCTGAGTGGATGAAACTTCTACCTGAGTGAATGAAACCTCCGATTCGATAATTTGAGATTTCACTTATTGCATTCTATTAACCGCAGTGTTTGTTAAAATGGGCATGCCTAGTATTTGATTAGATTTGCATTTAATTTTCAATAGAATCGGTTACACACTCTTACAGTTTGGGAGAGAATGACCTTGTCTCCGTATCGAACTTTTTCCTCGTTTTACAGTTTGAAAGAGAATGACCCTGTCTCCGTATCGAACTTTTCCCTCGTCAATTCTTGCTATAATACGGTTTTATACAAGTTGTAACTGTTCTTAATAACAATGATAATCTTGATAATGGCAAATAAGTATTTCTGGTAAATGTTTAGCTTCAAATGCAATTAATTTGACGTATTTCTGGTAAATGTTTAGACAACCTAAGGTGGTGACAACAGCAATGCCGTCCTTGACTCAATTACGAGACGTTTTTGTTACTGTATATGAACACTCAACACTTATGAATGTGATCGCAATGAACACAAAGATCTTCGTACAATTTTGTTTTTGGTAGTTTTAATGCTCTTAATTTCGTTAGATGTACATACTTATTTATTTATTTTATTATAAATAAATTTTGTTTATCTTTTATAACAGTTGAAAATTAATAAATAAAAGGAGAAAATATAGACAAACACCGAACATCTTTGGTATCAATTATGCATTCTATCGTCGTTTTTTATGTCATGTTCAGATACTGTTTATTGTAGCAGCGTTCAAACTTCTGTAATAGTCGCATCATAATCAGCATGCGACAAGACAAGCGGTTGATTGAAATCCTTTAGCATGTAAACCTCTTCACCCACCAGTCTATATCCCAGCAACTTCATGACGCTCTCGCATCTGCTTTCTACTAGTCTCACAAATCTCTCGTTGGACATATACCTCCACTTGTTGACGGTGAAACACAAGTAGTTTTCCCGCTTCCTCTCAATTGATTCCGTGATGTTCGCATGCGCATCACTGTTAAATATGGGGACGTAGCAAGGAATCAGCTTCTGATGCATCCTATTTGAGACCTCCTCGCCCAGGAAGGAATACAACCCCTCTAATGACGTGTCTGGTTTTGATACCAGATCCTCGTATCTACAAAGAATGGTAACCATTTTATGCTTACAAATACGTTGAAGAACACTCGTAGTGAGTGTACAATAAAAACACAAATGTGCTCTCCAACGCAGAACATGCGGCCAAACAAGCATATTAACAATTTATTTTAAAAAAGGTTGCCTTTGTGTTATAGGGTTCTGACATTATTATTGAATCTTTAAAATGTTTTGTAACATTATTTGGTTCTATTCCTGCAATGTTAGTAATATTATTACTAGCCTGTACAGCATGTTCGACATTCATGCAAGATGTTCGACATGCTGTGCAGCCTAGTAATAGTATGCAAGAGTGTAAATCACACTTGAAAATGCTTCTTCAGCCACATAAAAATTGAGCATGTATCGATTCTAGGAGACTTTCTCCGCTTGTTTTTTCTTGTTTTACTTTCAATTTTCACCACATAACCTCGAAGAGCCACTTGAAGTTAAGAGTTGCTCTTTTTTGTATTTGATGTTATACAAAAACCTGGATGAAACAAATCTTAGAAACTCTAGAATAGGTCACTGAATGTAGTACTTTCATGAACATGGCAAGATTCGACACAGCTGAAACCTCTTGGTTGGTTCTGAACACTTAGACCACTGAGCTGCTTTTATCTATACACACAGGATTTTTTTGGTTTCTGACGGTGGATAGGCCAAAACATTTTAACGTATTTTCTTGCAAAATATTCTGGAATTTGCGTATCAAATGAAAGATTAAAAGAGAAATTATAAATCCACCTTACCTGAGCAAAAGAAAGTTTTTGTTTCGCTTAACATCTTGTATGTTTCTGAACATTTCGTTACATCTGAGAGTGACGTAATTTGTGAAGGAGCTGTTCTCCAGTGTCTTTGAGACCCACCCTTTCTTTAGCAGGGACCAAAATGAAGCCCGGGGATCTCGTATTAGGTAAATGATTTTATAGCGGGTAGAAGAATGCACCAGTGTGGTCAGCTTGTAAGCCTCTTGATTGGGTATTCTCATTTCCAGAAGCTTCACCATTAAATGATACTCTCTGCATTCCTTCTGCAGATGAAACGAGTTGAAAATGAAGTCGATACAGTGCTTGAACTGGTAGTTGGGGCTTTTTTCGGAGCAGGAACGCGTTTTTAACGTATTTAACGTCTTAAACTTTGAGTTGAATATCCTCATCCACTCCTCTTTCTTTTGGAAGTTACACTGAAGCATGTTATGGAGATAGTTAGTTGTGAGAAGATCGTACGCTTGCCGCTGCTTCGGATGGGCGAAGTTTATATCGATGTTAAAAGATTTATCGAGCTCGTATAACGGTTCATAAAAATACACCGACCGTAGCGATTCGCTGATGAGCTTGCCAAGATATGATGAGCCCGATCGAGGTTGAGATAGCAAAACAAGAAGCGTTTGTGGTGGGGACGGTTGCTTGGGCAATCTTTTATCCAAATGATTTTGAAAATATCTAATCATTAAGATGGTATATATAAAAACGATGAAAGTTGCGAAGCAAAGTGTTTTCAAACCCATCATCAAAGTTGCTGCTTCATCTCTGCAAGTCTGTTTGTGTTATGAAATATGCATGTCCATTTATAACAATCTACTCATAGAGCATTCATTTCTATTTGTAAAAGTTGAGTTCTCTAACACAATTTCTTTCCTAGTGAAAATCACTTTTAAAAGAAATATCTAATAATTTTTTTATTTCGTTCAGCCTTCTGTTGAAACGAATTGTCAATTGTGACGTCACAACTATCTTTAAAACCACGTCAAAGTTATGGCTGATATGATGTATACGTACCTGTTGTTGTTGGTCGTTTGTTTTCAACAAGGCTTCCAGAACGCTCATTAAGCATTATCATTGTAGTAATTGTCGAGCATTCTTGGATGTTTACCGTGACGGAACGTTTGATCAAATCTTGCTCAACCATTTCTTTTATGCTGATGACTTCACCATTGCATTGATCTTTACAGATAACGCAAGATCGACACTTCACACATCTATAGGTGATTTCGCTTCCAACAAACTCAGTTTCGTTGAATTGGTTGTTGGTGATTTCATGATCCTCGTCTTGAGCTGACGAGAGCTGCGGTTGGAAAATATCATGACGATTATTGATATTGTAGCCGAGAAGCTTGAGGTCTGGATTGGCGTCGTATCCTTGACGAAATGTCTTGAGTTGATTGAAGATGAAGTGGCTGCTGGAGTTGAATCATTGAAGTTTTTCAATTCTTGTGAAGACTTCATGAGGTCCTCCAATCATCCCTCGACCACCATCAGCGTTCTTGAACTTCGATTTGTAGATCGTCAAACCAGAAGACAGCTCGAATATCTTCTCTGGAAAGTAACGTAGATATTTTATAACCATCATGAAGTGAATATCACCACCGATGAATCTTGTCCGTGTTTTTGGTAGCAGTGGTGGATGTCTCTTTCGACTTTTCCTTGAAGCGGATAATAGGGAAAAGTCAAAGTTATCTTCTCCATGCACACTCCTGTCATGGTTGCTTCATTGCCATTTGATAGTGGGATTCGAACTGAGTAGATTCCATGGTTGACATTGGTTGTGATTCAACCAACACCTTCCATAGATACTGGACCTGAATGATGCTGAGTGGCTCGAGGACCCAATGTTTGAGTTGGATCATACTTGGTGATGAAGTTTGAGTATCCTGTGTCGTAGAATATAGTGTATTGATTGTCATCAGTCTCGATTCTCTGCAACATGTAGATTGCTTTGTTGTCAATGTCACTATGTTCATTCTTCTTGCTGGATAAGTGATGGCTGATGCTCATTGGTACTTGGATGTTGTGGAAAGTTAGATTGATCTCCCTCGAGAAGGCTGACAGTTGTTTTAGTCTATTGATGCATCTCGACTTGTAGAACTCCAGCAAATCTCTGTTTTGTTGGTCATTCTTGTGGTCTTCACAAACCAAGACATGTCTTTTGGTGGAGAATGAGGCGTGATTTGGGTGCTTGCAGGTGAAAACCCGTTGGCAATGTCCATTTCGATGCTACCCTGAATTTTGATGTGTACTAGGGAAAAGACATTGTTGACAGAGTCCTTTTGACTTCAATTCTTAAAGACATTGTCGTGGTGTCATCTCGACAAACGTTTTGCAGGTGTAGTATTGAAGCAATTTGGTTTCACCAGAACCAGATGTCCCAACGTGGTCGGAGCTTCTTTCAGATGAATTGCAGATGCTGCATGTGAGTACATCAGAGTGTAACGAAGAAGCTTGATAAATACAATTTGAAAACTTCTATTTTGTGCAATAATGACCTTTTACCCTTAGCATTGAAATAATCTTTTGTAGCAGAAGTTCGCGTGAATTAAATACCATGGATTTCCAGGATTTGGATTTTCTTCATTCGCGTACCACCCACTTTAACGACCAACTTTGTTATTTACGTTAATGGATACCCGCGTTAATTTCCTCCACGTTGTTTGGATACCCGCGTTAATTTCCTCCACTTTGTTTTAGGCCGGGATAGCTCAGTTGGTAGAGCGCTTGCAATTTCGAATTTCTGAAGGTGCGAGTTCAAATCCTTCCGGCCTCGCCGACTCAGCGAATGAGTAGCATTTCGATGCGGTGAAGTGCGGGTGTTGATGGTAGGAGTGGCGCCCGCCTCAACAGTTGCACCCAACGTCTTGCGCTTACGAAAAGGTGATAGACACCCTCGTGTACGCCCGTTACCAACATTAGGGTTAATTCGGCCACTTACTTACATTTACACTTGTTTGGATACCCGCGTTAATTTTCTCCACTTTGTTTGGATACCCGCGTTAATTTCCTCCACTTTGTTTGGATACCCGCATTAATTTCCTCCACTTTGTTTGGATACCCGCGTTAATTTCTTCCACTTTGTTTGGATACTCGCGTTAATTTCTTCCACGTTGTTTAGGTACCCTCGTTAATTTCCTCCACTTTGTTTAGATACCCTCGTTAATTTCTTCCACGTTGTTTAGATACCCGCGTTAATTTCCTCCACGTTGTTTGGATACCCGCGTTAATTTCCTCCACTTTGTTTAGATACCCGCGTTAATTTCTTCCACGTTGTTTGGATACCCGCGTTAATTTCCTCCACGTTGTTTGGATACCCGCGTTAATTTCTTCCACGTTGTTAAGGTACCCGCGTTAATTTCCTCCACGTTGTTTGGATACCCGCGTTAATTTCCTCCACTTTGTTTGGATACCCGCGTTAATTTTTTCCACGTTGTTTAGGTACCCGCGTTAATTTCCTCCACTTTGTTTGGATACGCGCGTTAATTTCCTCCACTTTGTTTGGATACCCGCGTTAATTTCCTCCACTTTGTTTAGATACCCTCGTTAATTTCTTCACGTTGTTTAGATACCCGCGTTAATTTCTTCCACATTGTTTGGATACCCGCGTTAATTTTTTCCACGTTGTTTAGGTACCCGCGTTAATTTCCTCCACTTTGTTTGGATACGCGCGTTAATTTCCTCCACTTTGTTTGGATACCCGCGTTAATTTCCTCCACTTTGTTTAGATACCCTCGTTAATTTCTTCACGTTGTTTAGATACCCGCGTTAATTTCTTCCACATTGTTTGGATACCCGCGTTAATTTCTTCCACGTTGTTTGGATACCCGCGTTAATTTCTTCCACGTTGTTTAGATACCCGCGTTATTTTCGCGTAATAATGTAATCGTCATTGCCAATCCGCAAATCGATTGGTGTTTTGTTGAGTGATTTTCGATGATTTCGATGACTCGACCGCTTAATTACGTGGGAGCACCGTCCATTAATATACACTTTAGTCTTACATCAGTTGAGCTCTTCAGTTCTTTCAATTCAAAATATTTTTTTAATGGGGAAATTTTTTATGGTACACTTTCATAACACCGAGAAAATGGCCATTTTAGTGACATCACAATTTTATTAAATAGTGAGATCAGGGGCGTACCGTGAAAATTAAAAGGGGGGGGGGGGGGGGGGTCAAACTTAAGAATGAAAAGGGCACAATTTTTTTAAAACTTTTACTAATTTGGGCTCCGACGAAGAAGCAAAGCTCCCGGCGAAGCCTGTTTTATTTAATGTACAATGTTGTAATTTTAATTCACCGTAAATATTGCTTTTACAATTCTGTTATTGCATGGCGACCGTTTTTACTTTTTCTTTTAATCAATCGTTCAATGGAATATTATATTTTTCTTTCGGGAAAGTGAAACCAGTTGTTATGTCAGTGCCGTAACCATCAATGTGATATTGGGGCGGGGCAAAAAGTTTAGTATCTAAGGAGGCCCCAGCATGGTTGGGGTCGACGTGCTAAGAAATTTTTTAGAATTCTCACCCTCTAGAATGGCTAAAACAGCCCTCTTGAAAAACTTTTGTGAGAAATCTAAAGCATCATTTAAAAGAAGAAACCATGAAAAGTGTGTATTTTGAAACATTAAGACTATCTTCTAGAGAAAAACAATAAGAATTCGAAAGAAATACTATAGTCAAATAGGTTAAGATGTTCGCAAATTCAAATAATTTTGCAATTCGATTTATCCAGTTCCAGCTTCAACCATTTTCAATTTTTTGACCTGGTGGTTACTACGGCACTGTGTGTAACCATAGATATACGACTCTCCCTAGTTTGTCTATGGTGTAACTTTTGACGTCAGGAGTATTGCATCTGAAATTACATCTTTTTTGTCAAAAAGGGCACATAGTTTCAAAAGGGGGGGTCGTCCGCACCCAACGACCCCCCCCCCCCCCACGGTACGCTCCTGGAGATACATGTCAATACAGAAGTTAAGAGTTAAATGTTCCATAAAATGTTGATTCAGACAAAATGTGGAACAATCCTTTTTATAATCCTTCCAATATTAAAGTCTTTTGGCTTAAAATCATTAGAAATTATACGAATATTAATATTAAAATAATACGAATAATGTCTCGGCTGACGGTCTATTAGGCGTAAAGTTCAAAGAAATGTTTTTTGTTGGTAGCTATTATTTCAGTATAGTTTCGAGACAATGATGACAACGTTTGTTTAAGACAGCGGGAATTGAATGATCTTTTTTAACTTATCCGAAATTTGCTGACTCCCAACATCACATGTTTACGAAATATTAAATAAAGTTCTTTAAGAAATTAAGTAAAACCTTTCAAAGACTGTGCAAAAAACGAATCTGCTTTTAAATAAAAATTAAGATAAGGGTTATTTCACTTCTGATAACCCCAATGAATCAAAGTTTACGACAAAATGTAGTTTTTTGTACTTTATGACGCATGGTCATGCATGCGCAAGTATATAATTTAACAAAAATGGCGGCCTATATAAATGCAATTTAATGTTTCACTGGTTATCTGGTTTTTTGTTATCTGTTTTGTCTCATTTTAATTTTGTTGAATTTATATTTAGGAACACAAACATTAAACATGCTGATTACGTTTAAAACTCTACAACAGAAGACGTTTAAAATTGAAATTGACGAAAGTAAAAAGGTATGGACTATTATAGCTATCTCAATATATAAAAGAATAACTTGTGTGTGAGTGAGTGAGTGTATGCTCTATAGACTCAAAAACAACTGCACAGATTTCTTTGGAAATTGCTCTGCAGATTCATAATAACACAGAGCAGGTTTTTGCAAACAGAAATTTTTAACATTCTCAAGCGTTTCAAAGAATACTAAATAAATAAATGAAAGGTGGTTTTGCGCGGCGCCGGCAAAGTTTTAGCCCAGAATCTATGGATTAAACTCTTTTCAACACAGTTGTCACACACATTTTCAACAACTGCAACTGCAATATCTGAACGCTAACTACTCTAGCAGCACATTATCCTGCACGGCGGGTACTATCAGCTATATCTCATTATATAAAAGAATAACTTGTGTGTGAGTGAGTGAGTGTATGCTGTATAGACTCAAAAACCACTGCACAGATTTCTTTGGAAATTGCTTTGCAGATTCGTAATAACACAGAGCAGGTTTTCGCAAACAGAAATTATCAAGCGTTTCAAAGAATACTAAATAAATAAATGAAAGGTGGTTTCGCGTGGCGCCTGCAAAGTTTTAGCCCAGAATCTATGGATTAAACTCTTTTCAACACAGTTGTCACACACATTTTCAACAACTGCAACTGCAATATCCGAACGCTAACTACTCTAGCAGCGCATTATCCTGCACGGCGGGTATTTTCAGCTAGTTATATATATAAATGACATATAATTGTATTATTGCTGGATATAATTCATGAATTTCAATTAATCTCACATCAACTTGGAATGGAATTTGTAAAATCTTTCATTTTCATTCTCTCAAATTTTTATTTTGCAAGTCTTTCCTCTAGATGTAGTCATATGTTTGCAGCCAAATGTTTCTGTGTATCTCCAATTGTTTCTGTAAATGATACAAAGATCTAAAGTATTTTGAAAACAAACTTTAATCACTTTTCATTTTGAAACACAATTTGGTTTTGAAACACAATTTGGTTTTCGCAAAAAGCACTCCAAATACCCACCACACCCTTATTGATATAACAGAGGACATCAGACAGGCATTAGACAGTAAAAAATTTGCTTGCGGAGTGTTTTTTGACCTCAAGAAAGCCTTTGATATTGTCAACCATAACATACTTATTGCCAAATTAGACTACTATGGGATAAATGGCATAACTAATAATTGGTTTGTCTCTTATCTAAAAAATCGTTCACAATTTGTTTCCATGTTAGGGTTTGATTCAACCACTAAAACCATCTCACATGGAATTCCACAAGGCTCAGTGTTGAGACCACTTTTATTTCTCATCTATATCAATGATCTCCATCTTGCAATTAAACATAGTAGAGTTTATCATTTTGTTGATGATACTAACCTTCTCAATATTGGTACCTCCACTAAAAAAATGCAAAAGGAAGTCAATTGTGATCTCAAAATTCTTTACAAATGGCTTCTTGCCAATAAAATCTCACTCAACTGTGATAAAACTGTAATTTTCTTCCACAAACCTGGCTTTAAAGTACCCGACATCAAAATCACAATGAATGGAACGCGAATTTTTCCATCAAAAAGCATCAAATATCTTGGTATATATCTTGATGAAACTCTAAAATTCGGTAATCATTGTGATATTCTCTCAAAAAAACTTAAGAGAGCTAATGGAATGTTGTCTAAAGCAAGGCATTACATCTCAAAAGATGATCTGAAATCATTATATTTTGCAATTTTTTCCTCTCACCTCACTTATGGTTGTCAAATATGAGGTCAAGTCATTAACACCTTCGACCATCGCATTTTCAAGCTTCAAAGCAGTGCACTTTGTATCATCACATTTTCTGACCTAAGAGCTGATAGCATCCCCTTATATAATTCTCAAACTTGAAGATCAAATCCAACTTCTAAATTGTCTCTTTGTTCATGATGCATTACAAGGGATATCCCCCATTTGCTTTTACGACTTTTTCAACTATACTAAAAATATACACTCTTTCGGCACAAAATCTGTCACTTTTGGCAATCTTTATGTCCAACATAGTGGTACCATCCGCTATGGGATCAATTCTATTATAGCTAAATGTGTTCACAACTGGAATTACTTATCCAGGTCACTTAAGTTGGAGTTTTCTGCAATTTCTAGACTACGACTTAGGCAACGATTAAACATCATTTTATAGAATCTAACAAATAGGTCGTCTTGGCTCACGTCTTTTCTAATTTTTATCCGCCCTCTGATTCTTTACTATACCACAACCTCCCCATCCCCATTCCTTTTTATTTTATTTTTTCATTTTCTTAGAATATACATATGTTTAGTGATCAACTCATCCCGAGTTAGTATATTATTTTATATATCATCCAAGCAGAACGAGGCAGTGCTCCTAGAACAGCTTGCTGAATGGGCATTGCCTCACCATTTCAAGCCACCATCCAATCCAATTATCATAATAAGTATTGTTATAATTATCTATTACCATTGTTCATCGTCTCTTTACTACTATTAATATTTTTACATTTTCACGGAACAATTTTTCAAAGATTGTTTTTCAAAAATAATTTATTAAATTGACGATCATTGATATTGTATCTTTATTTACACTTATGTATCTTTTTTTTCTTTATTTGAAAAATTATGACTTATGACTTATTTACTGCCAGCTACTATTTGAAGAAACAAGCATTCTTATTGAATAATTGGACCAATCTTTTAACCTTTGATTGGGAGAAACATTTCTAAATCCTGAAAATCCTCCTTCATTGTGCTCATTCATCCAAATAATATCATGTGAAATGATAGCATGATAATGTTGATGATGAGGAAAACAATCATTTTACTTTTAAAAATTGTTTGACGTTTGAAGAAATATAACATACCATTTCACAATTTAAAAAATGATTCCTTGATAACTTGTTGAAAAAAGACATCATTATACATAAGGCTAGGTTTTGTGCAGCCTATTTTAGACTTCCAAAATTGATTATCTTTTTTCTTAAAATTCATGTGTTGTCTATAAATTTTTAAAATTAAATCTAGCTTTCGTGTCGATCAAAGATGTATTGTTCACATGAAGTTTTTGAACTTTCACACTGAATGATGAAACTCAAGTGTTTACAAACAATAACATTTTAGCTGCAATAAGTTGTGCAAAATTGAGTTTGAAGTAGATCTGCTGTTACTTCTTGTTATGTTTGTATATACATCACAGCGTAAAAAATGTGAAATTATTTTTGTTGTTATTATTTTAAAAATATAACTGGTAAATGTCTGTTTCTGTTTGGCTAAAACAAATTAAAAGTTACTAGAAGATGCAATACTTTTGTGTTAGTCCCACTGATCATTTTTTGAAGTTCTCAGATATAAAGAATATATATTCATATACAGAGAAAAAGACGATGTTTCACACACAATATTTCATGGACAGATATTTCCAAACCGGATTTTTTTGTACAGAAAAAAAAGCAGATGACCTGGATTATTTTGTCAAACAACAAATTCTCCCTGTTTTTCTGTCTCCACATCCATCCACAAAGATGAGAATCCTGCTGGTCCCATGTTGTCGTTTATTTCTTGATTTCGCTAACGTCCAAAAGTTTTTGTTATTTTGTGTGCACGCTCCGTTTATGGGATCAACAAAGTCGAATGGCCCATAGTAAAATGGTTGAACACCTCATTAATACCACCATACGCTCTCCACAGAGAGTGATATAGTTCCAGGCAATATTGAATTTTGGCACTAAATCAGTGGCACTTTGATTTAAAATGGTATACATAAAGCATGTCTGGAAAATATGTTGTCAAAAAATAATCTTGGGGATGGGGACTAACAGGAAAGTACCGAAGATGTACTGAATTTGAAGTTGTAAAATTAAAATACAGACAGATTTTCACTGGTTTTAAATATTATTTCTACATAAGTGAAAAATCACCTAAAATGAAAAGTCAACAAGTGTATTCACCTTTTCTTTGAAACTGCAGTTCCTCACTTTGTTGCTTATATATACGCTCAAAAAAATGTTTTTAACGGATTATATCTAAGAAAAGGGGTTTGTGATTTGAGGCTAATCAAATTTGTTTTAACAACACTATTAAATGTATAAAGAAAATGGTAATTTGTGTTTAACATTATGCAATCATAATTTTAATATTAATTATCATAATTAAGGTCCGAGACCTGAAAGAACTTGTTGCAAAGGAGAGAGAAGAGGAATTTCCTGTTGAAGGTCAAAAATTAATCTATTCTGGTAAGTTACTATTGGCTTGAATAAATAAAAATTGAGGGGGGAGATTTTTTTCTGTGGGTCGACCACAAACATATGTTTTTCTTTACTTTGACAGGCATGTCCATTGTTTTGGAATTGAGCATTGGAACATTCCCATTCCTTTGTTAGGTTGTTGATATACTAAATGTATAAATACTAAAATAAGTTTTATTGGGGTCTTTTATTGTTAGTTCTTTAGATCATTTGTATTTTTCTTGCAGGGAAGATATTAGACGATGACAAGCCAATATCTGAATACAACATCGACACTGCAAAGAACTTCGTGGTTGTCATGGCAGTGAAGGTATTTCTGTTTTTATGCAAGATTCATAATAATTCATCTTTTCAAGCAACAATTGTGGTAAACAACTTTCCATTCAAATTATTAAACATTACATTACTGGCAATATCTTACATTGTGATATCTGCATATCAGAGTGGTAAACATTACAACTTTCCATTCAAATTATTAAACATTACATTACTGGCAATATCTTACATTATGACATCTGCATATCAGAGTGGTAAACATTACAACTTTCCATTCAAATTATTAAACATTACATTACTGGCAATATCTTACATTGTGACATCTGCATATCAGAGTGGTAAACATTACAACTTTCCATTCAAATTATTAAACATTACATTACTGGCAATATCTTACATTGTGACATCTGCATATCAGAGTGGTAAACATTACAACTTTCCATTCAAATTATTAAACATTACATTACTGGCAATATCTTACATTGTGACATCTGCATATCAGAGTGGTAAACATTACAACTTTCCATTCAAATTATTAAACATTACATTACTGGCAATATCTTACATTATGATATCTGCATATCAGAGTGGTAAACATTACAACTTTCCATTCAAATTATTAAACATTACATTACTGGCAATATCTTACATTGTGACATCTGCATATCAGAGTGGTAAACATTACAACTTTCCATTCAAATTATTAAACATTACATTACTGGCAATATCTTACATTGTGACATCTGCATATCAGAGTGGTAAACATTACAACTTTCCATTCAAATTATTAAACATTACATTACTGGCAATATCTTACATTATGACATCTGCATATCAGAGTGGTAAACATTACAACTTTCCATTCAAATTATTAAACATTACATTACTGGCAATATCTTACATTGTGACATCTGCATATCAGAGTGGTAAACATTACAACTTTCCATTCAAATTATTAAACATTACATTACTGGCAATATCTTACATTATGACATCTGCATATCAGAGTGGTAAACATTACAACTTTCCATTCAAATTATTAAACATTACATTACTGGCAATATCTTACATTGTGACATCTGCATATCAGAGTGGTAAACATTACAACTTTCCATTCAAATTATTAAACATTACATTACTGGCAATATCTTACATTGTGACATCTGCATATCAGAGTGGTAAACATTACAACTTTCCATTCAAATTATTAAACATTACATTACTGGCAATATCTTACATTATGACATCTGCATATCAGAGAGGGTAGTTTAGTTGATGATAATGCGACAATGAAAACATTCAGTGCTTTTTATATGTGCACTGTATGGACTCTACTTATTTGGTTTCTTTTTATAATTCTGCATATTTATAGTAAACATATTCACATGGAAAATAATAGGACATGTAGAGGTTTTTATGGGATGCCACTGCACTGTATAAAACACATCCAGGAATGCAGTAATGGAAAGAATGATCAAATGATTAAACCTACACAATTGTGGGGAATATCATCTATTGAAACCCCGTCTAACCCATGCTAGCGTGGAAAATAGACGTGAAAAATGTAAATGATGATGATGATGATGATGATGATGATGATGATGATGATGATGATGATGATGATGATGATGATGATGATGATGATGATGATGATGATGATGATGATGATGATGATGATGATGATGATGATTTTTTTTTTTTTTTTTTTATTGGAGATTGCTCAAAACAAGGCCTAAAAGGCCACTTGCGAGTAAAGAGCTACAGGAGAAGTTAAGCAGATTTAAGGTAGCGATGAACATTAGATTTGAACAGTTGAAGGTTAAATTCAGGAGGAAAGCATGTAGATGGAAGTGAGTTCCAAAGTCTGGACGTACGCGGAAAAAAACTGTTTTTATAAAAATCCCTACGACAGTTTGGAACACAAACAGTCCATTGGTGAGACGAAGAAGACAACCTAGTAGAACGGAGAAAAAATTTGAGAGAAGGTGTAAGAGATGATAGTTCGCTTGAACAACGACCATAAAAAAACTTGTAGAAGAGACAAAGAGACGCTACGTTCCGCCGGTGTGAAAGGGAGTCCAATTTCAAAGAAAGGTTTTCGCCAATTGCATTGCAAACACGCCGTTGAACACGGTCTAACAAATTCAGGCAATTTTTTGGTGCACCTGCCCAAATGTGGCAACTGTATTCCATACATGGACGAATTGATGATTTGTATAGGTAAAGGACACATTCAGGAGTGAGGTAATTCATTTCTCGTAAAAGATAACCAACCTTCATGGCAGTTGATTTAGCTATATTTTCAATATAAGATCGCCATGAGAGGTCACTGGTAAATATAAGACCAAGAAGACGAAATGAATTGCTTTCAGGCAAATGAGAACCATTCATCAAAATTCGAGGTAAGTAAGCATGATTGAGATGATTAATGGAAAGAAGATTAGTTTTAGATGGATTAAAATTAACAAGCCAATTCTTACCCCATTCAACTACTGTATTGAGATCTTTTTCCAGATCAGCGGCCATTCTAACTTTATCACAATCATCTGATTTATTAAGACAGGAATACAATGTTGAATCATCAGCATAAATAACGGTTTTGGATGATAAATTGTCAGGGAGATCGTTAATGTACAGTAGGAACAGAGTCGGACCGAGAACTGAACCTTGGGGAATACCAGCATTGATGGAAAAAATGGAAGAAGAATGACCGTTAAGAACCACCTTGAGTTTACGATTGGAAAGGAAAGAGGAGATAATATTTAAAAATAGACCTTTTAAACCATATGCCTTAAGTTTGTGCAGTAGCCCCCGATGCCAGACTTTATCAAATGCCTTGGAGATGTCAAGGGCAACTGCTCGCGCTTCACCAGAGACATCAAGGGCACGATAAAAACGTTCACTTATAACTGTCAAAACGTCAACAGTGGAACGCCCAGAACGAAACCCATACTGGGAGTTGTAAAACAAATTATTTTTTTCAATAAATTCAACTAAGTTCAGGTTAATTAAAGTCTCAAAAACTTTGCTTAAGATGGAAATGAGGCTGATTGGTCTATAATTAGAAGGATGAGATCGCTCACCACAATTTTTAAAAATTGGAATAACAGAGGCAAACTTCCAAGATGCAGGGAAACAGGATTCGTCCAAACACTTTTTGAAAAGAGCACACAAAACGGGAGATAACTCAGTAGAACATCTTTGAAGTACAATTACAGAAATGCCATCCGGTCCAGTAGCCTTATTAGAATCCATTTTGTTAATAATCTTAGAAACCTTATCAGGAGATATAAAGCAATCATGTAAAGTCTGGACAGTTTTGGAGGAGAAATAAGGGAGATCATGACCAGAATCATCGAGGGTGGAATGAGAACTGAAGAGTTTAGCGAATAGTTCAGCTTTATCCTTAGATAGACTAATGACTTCAGGACCATTGAAAAGTGGAGGTACAGATGTTTTAGAACTACCCCGGACGTTTTTGATAATACGCCAAAATTTGCAAGAACCTATTTCTTTGGATTTGATAAGATCTTTAGTCCTTTCAGCAAAAACAGTTTTAGCTTTACGAACAACATATTTACAATTATTGCGCGAGGCAATAAACAGTTGTCTGTTATGATCAGTCGCATCACGACGGTAGCGATAAAAGAAATGATTGCGATGAGCTATGGCTGCAGCACAAGCTGGAGAAAACCATGACGAAGAATGAGGTTTTAACTGATATTTCCCTGACGGAACAAATAATCGTATTGCTTCAGATATTATTGAAGTAGTTTCATTAACACAATCATCAACTGAATTGGAAAGAATTTTTTCCCATGGGACAGACTGAATGTGATTTTGAAATTTTAGCCAATCTGCAAGATCATATCTAAAAAAGGATCTATGCATGGGATGTTCATGGGAAACTTGCCTATTGAAATTAATTTTGACCTCCAAAACAACATGGTCAGAACGACCCAGTGGAGCGCTATGAGATATCTTACAAATTTCAGGGTTAGAGGTCAAAAATAAATCCAACAAGGAGGGCGATTGACTTGAGTGATCAGGAATGCGGGTTGGAAAATCAACCAATTGCGAGAGAGACTGAGATACTGCAAAGTTATAGGTTTTGACACCAGAGCTACTTGTTCCATTCGAGAATCTTAGCCATTGTTTATGGTGAATGTTAAAGTCACCAAATACAAAGATGTTGGTTGAGCGATGATTAAGAAGAGCTAAGTCAGCAGACTTTGAAACTGATTTGATAACAGAACAGTCTTGAGAAGATGGAGAGCGATAGAGAAAGAACAAAAAACTAGTTGAATGTAGAAGAGACAAACGAAAACACATGAAAGGATGATTGGGGTTTTCCAGGTCAATTTCACGAAATATTGGTAAAGTTTCCTTGACATAAACTGCTAGACCATGCATATGAATAGAGGAGTCCAATCTAAACAGAGGTAGGTATCTAGGAACAAGGAAATCATTAGAAGATATACCAGCATTTAGGTTCGATTCGCAAAGTGCTAATAAATCCGGATTATTTTTTATCAAAAAAGCCTCCACATCCGAATAATTGGTACGAAAACCACGAATGTTGCTAAAAGCTAAGGAGAATGGAGGATGAGTATTCAACTTTATTTTGGCTTTGTTGTCGCGTTTTGATTTAAGGAGGGGTTTTTCTTTATTTGTTTTACAAACAAATTCCACGGAGGACCTCTTACTCGGTAGACCCATTCCCCCGAACTATCACCAGCCTCCCTCTGTTTAGCTTCAACTCGAAGTTTGTTGAATATATCCCTTTCCTCCTTGCTCCTGTCTGGATTAATAAAGATATTTCCATCAGCTTCTTTCAAAATCCATTTGTGATTTAAGATGGAAATTTTTGTGTCATAATCACGCAGAGTAACTCGTAACGGTCGAATTTTAGCGGATTGCAAAGGACCGAGTCTTTCACAAATTTTAATATCGTCAATGCGAATATTAAGTTTAAGCTGATTTTTAATAAGACCCAATACCTGCAATGAGTTACTAACCGATTCAGTCTCTTTCAAACCATAGATTATCAAATTATTTTTGCGCCAGTTGTGATCTTCAATATTTTTAAAAATTTCTTTAGTTAGAGTATGTTTGGAGTCTAAACAATCAACCTTGACACTATTTTTTAAATTGGAAATTAGAGTGTTTAGATTCAAGTTGTCATCAACTAATTTTTGAATTAATGAGGCGTTTGTCTCAATGCTGTCTTTGATGCTGGACAATGAAGATTTATATAAAGAATGAGACGCTTCGAGAGAACAAAGGCGAGATTCAATTTTTTCAATGTAGGCTGCGCATCTGGATTCAATATCTTTGATGATCTTTGATGATGATGATGATGATGATGATGATGATGATGATGATGATGATGATGATGATGATGATGATGATGATGATGATGATGATGATGATGATGATGATGATGATGATGATGATGATGATGATGATGATGATGATGATGATGATGATGATGATGATGATGATGATGATGATGATGATGATGATGATGATGATGATGATGATGATGATGATGATGATGATGATGATGATGATGATGATGATGATGATGATGATGATGATGATGATGATGATGATGATGATGATGATGATGATGATGATGATGATGATGATGATGATGATGATGATGATGATGATGATGATGATGATGATGATGATGATGATGATGATGATGATGATGATGATGATGATGATGATGATGATGATGATGATGATGATGATGATGATGATGATGATGATGATGATGATGATGATGATGATGATGATGATGATGATGATGATGATGATGATGATGATGATGATGATGATGATGATGATGATGATGATACTGTATATTTTGTTTTTGTGTTCAAAATGATGAGATGGCTTTTAAAATTTATAGTAAGAATTATCAATGATTTCCATTTATAAGTATCGATTTAATGCTGAAGAAATGATTTGTGCAATTTAGTTACTAGATATTCTTTGGATGAAAATAAACTTTCAAATTTGCTACCAACGTTTTTGAGCTATTAATGAACTATCTACTACTCTAGCGAGTAAGTATGAATGAAATGAGAAGGGAATGTTTCCTTCTAGGTGTATAAAAAATACTTAGCTACAAATTTTTATCTTGTGGCTAAAATATGTTTTTAAAGATTTGATAAACATATTTGGTCAGTCACGCGGGTGTAATAGGAAGTAATGAGTGAAATTTTTATAGCTAGTTATTTAATAATATGCAATTAAAATAAATATAATGATGTAGTTTTCTTTATTGACAGGTGTGGTCACACAGAATGAGCAAACTTTCCTCAATTTCTAATTGAATCTTATTTCTAATTGGAAGTTGACAGAGTCATTAGAAAGTATACTGAAAAGGAAGCAATAAATTTCAATCAAAGATTAAAACCTCTTTTTGCCAAGTTCACCTGACTTTCTCAACCAAAAAGAATTTCAACTGTTGTATACATTCTTTGCATTATTTTACAAAGAGGTAGTTTGCATCATTTTCTTTGCTTTATTTTACAAAGAGGTAGTTTACATCATTTTCTTTGTCAGGTGAAGCCGAAGGCTGACAAACCCGCTGAAACCATGACGACAGTGCAGGTAAACCACTTCCATTCATGTTGTTGTTTTTGAACTGAAATGTTTTTTTAGAGTGAAGCCAGCAGTTCATCTGTCACCACGGCAACCACTGCCCCCTCGACAGCTGCTGCTAGGTAACCATATCTGGATCTCAATCATGCTCCCTGTAAATTTTAAATACATTGATAGAATCTACAGAAACATTTCTGTTTTTCACATAACTTAAGCCAGGATTTTCAGGTTTCCTGGGTTACCCTTTGCTTAACTCAATGTAACAATCATTTGAGCAGTTTCTTCATGATAGAACTTTTAATGAGAAAGTCATTACTAAACACCAATTACATAAAAATAATAACGACCAAAAAGAACCCTCATAGAAATAATTCTACATTCATCTATCAATCTACCAGTATACAAAAGCATTGATGAGCTGGCTTTCTCCACGCTTACAGTGTTTCATAAAAATAATTCTACATTCATCTATCAATCTACCAGTATACAAAAGCATTGATGAGCTGGCTTTCTCCACGCTTACAGTGTTTCATAAAAATAATTCTACATTCATCTATCAATCTACCAGTATACAAAAGCATTGATGAGCTGGCTTTCTCCACGCTTACAGTGTTTCATAAAAATAATTCTACATTCATCTATCAATCTACCAGTATACAAAAGCATTGATGAGCTGGCTTTCTCCACGCTTACAGTGTTTCATAAAAATAATTCTACATTCATCTATCAATCTACCAGTATACAAAAGCATTGATGAGCTGGCTTTCTCCACGCTTACAGTGTTTCATAAAAATAATTCTACATTCATTTATCAATCTAGTGAAACCACATCTGTGTCGACCACTTCCACCCCTGCTACCGAAGGGGAAGCCGACTCGATGATGGCAGATACAGGCATACTCACAGGAACTGCTCTCGAGTCCTCCATCACAGAGCTCATGTCACTTGGGTACAGTCGTGAACGTGTTTTGAGAGCACTACGGGAGAGCTTCAATAATGCTGACAGAGCTGCTGATTATCTGCTATCTGTAAGTCATCAATGTTTATTATATTACTTTTTTGCTTTCATTTCTTTTGTTGTTTTCATCTCCTTTGAATCTATTCAATGCAGAGAGTTTTCATTTTCTAGTAATTATAAAGGGAAAAACAGGGAGAGTTGAGAAATTCGTTAGAAACAATCTAACAATTCATTCATTGGATTGATCTTCAAGGAAATGAAAGATTTTAACAACTTTTTATAAATTTGATATATTTGGTATACTAGCAATGAACCCGTCCTACGGACGTTAACAATAATATGATAATTGAGGAATTCTGTATGTATGTATGTTACCAATCTATGCCAATCTCCTCCCAAAAAAGTCTATATATGGGTAGTCATGTACATATGGATAAATTAATTATATATTTAAATTGAGAAAGAATTTGTTTGGGAAACAAAGTTACCCATAAAATATTTAATTATTATTATAAATTTTAAACCTACGCAATCGATAAGTGACATCACATCTAATTAATTTATTTAAATAAAAACTTGTTTAAAAAAAAATTTTTTTGGCTAAAAACAATCCCAGGGGCATCACAATCATTCCAGTCGTTTGCGTGATTGGCGGACAACAAACAAACAAACTCAGGTTTTTTCCTCCATTATAGTAGGATACATGTTTGATGTACAATGTTGGTTTGACTATAATTCAGGACTACAGGGCATGACGATAAGAGAGAGCTGAGAGAGATTGTTATAAAATACGATATATAATATAAACTCCATAAAAAAAATCTACCAGAATTCCAAAGTAAGAGTGAGATAGAACGATTTGAATCGCTCGAAAAGTGAGATTACTAAAGGTAATATCTTTGTCTTTCAAACATCAAACACAGAACTGATAAAAAAAGCATAACAGAACATATATATATTATTGTTTATTCAGAATAAATTTCTTAGAGTGTAATAATAATATGTAATAATGATTGGCAAGTAATTGATGTGTGGCATGAGAAGTGTATAGTTCAAATTATAGCAATTAAAGTCACCACGTTGTGAAATCTGCTCACGATAAAACCTTTTAATTGAGGTGAATCAGGTTGACCCATTCAACTAAGTGAACATTGTTTTTTTGTGTTTCAGGGCACCATACCTGAGGTGGTTAGTAGAGAGAGTCAGGAAAGCACTGAATCAGAAGGTACAGCTGCCACCACTCCTCAGGGTAATGGATTTATTTATTACTATTAGCTGCCAACCAAGTCAGAGTTCACTTCTAACCTTTAGCATTATCTAGTCTAAATCAAATTTGTTGGTTGTCTGGATGTACAATTTTCAAAATATTGCAATGAATTCAAAAACAGGACAAAATATTTATTACACAAGAAAGAAGATGGAAAATAAAGAAACTCCAGGAATTACTTGAAATACCTCTGTGAGTTGAGTATCTCCAGACTTACTCAAAATACTATGAGTGTCTCCAGAATTACTCAAAATAACGACTCTATGTGTATCTCCAGAATTACTCAAAATAACTTAATTACACCAATACACCAATGTCTCGGTAACCAAAGTGTTTGTTTCAGTTTTGTCGAGTGACCTGAGTTTCCTGCGCTCATCTACAGCTTTCCGACAATTGCGTACACAGGTTCAACGACAACCGGGTCGTCTCCCTGAGCTGTTGCAAGATATAGGACTCTCAAATCCAGAGCTACTTCAGGTTGGTCATAATCATAAGAAATATTTTCCATATTTTCTTCACCTTAAATTTGGTGTTTATTTGTTTTGTTCGTATAAGTACATTGTTGTCTTTATTTGTGTCTGCATAATGTTTCTTTGTTAAATGAATACACTCTTATGCATCTGAAAACTTTTATTGAGCATTGATATATTTGTATATATACTTCAAGGAGTAGAGAATTTGACTTTAAATCTAAGATTTCAAGGGTTCAAAGATGCATGTCACACAACTGAAAGCATGTATTACATCACTGTCCTGTCAGTCACTCTATTTTCTCCTGCTGCATCAATAGTTCTTTGCTGTTGTCCTGATGAAATTAAAACATTTAAGTATTTGTGGTATGAGAAGCAAATTTCCTTGCATAGTCGATTGATAAGCATCTTTTTCAACAGCCGCTCAAAAGATAGTGTCACTTGAAAATTAATATACAACAAAACTCTAGTATCCTGTTCCTTTCCGCCAGATATTGGTAAGTCCCTAAAGGAATGGGAAAACTTTGTTAAAATCAAAACAATGTTATGTGAATGATCAAGATCCATTTTTGTTAATGTCAGGATACACACTTTTTTATAAGAATGAAAATAATCCGAATCAGTTATTCTTAGTTTTCAACTGATTCTCAGCCTCAATTATTCTTCTTACCATATTCTTAATTGCATGTAATTTGAAAAGCTTGTAAAATTAACTTTTTATGGTTTAGGGGAGATTGAACAGCTGTTTTAGGCAGCAGAGACGCATCAATTTGTAAAACAATATCACTATGTACTTGCATACCTATGAGAATGAATCTTCTAGTTAATGTTCAAGTTCCTTTACTTTACTTTTGTTTCCTTTAATAGGAATTAAAAATTATCTTTACATAAAAATCAACCTGAGAAATATTCCTAGTATATTCTTCAAAATTGCCAGCTTGATAAAAAGGTGTGTATTAGGTTAATGATTAATTATAGTTAATGTTAGGATGTTAGATTAAGGATATTTTAACACAATGTTACTATAGGCAAAATAAACTAGGGTGGTCCAGGTGACTTGAAATACAATTAATTTGCATTGTTTTTTAAACAATATTTACTAAAATTCAAAAGGTTTTTAAAATCAGTTGAAACAGTTGCATAGTGTATTTTTTGGAACAAGAATAGGTAAATAGAGCAATCGTTATTGCTACAAGAGAACAAATGTTTTCCGTTGGATAGAAAATTTACAAATTTCACCCATTCCTTTTTCACCATTGATCACCATCTTTAATCCGATATGGAATAAGTTTTTTATGATCCATGTACAACCTATCCATCATGTTTAAAGTCAAAATCTCTACTCCTTCATTTAAATTTACTACTCCTTGAAGTGCATGCTTCACCTAACTCTAACTGCAGTAATATATGCATATACTTCATGCCTGTGCATCAAAATGTGTGGATTCTTGTAGTAATCTGAACAGGGTCTGAGCTATAACAACACAGGTGGTTCTTTTCTCATAGAATCTAGACAATGTTTTGCAATAAATAAGTCCATGAACAAGTTTTTTTGATGTTAAACCAATCTATCTTTCTTCTTTTTCACTAGTTAATCAGTCAGAACCAAGAAGCGTTCATTGCCCTGCTCAATGAACCGGACGCAACGGAAACACCGACTGAAGGTACAGCTGCGGCACCTGCGGAAGGAGCCGGTGGTGGTGGTGGTGGTGGCGTTAGTGGTGGTGGTAGTGGCGTTAGTGGTAGTGGTGACGGTGGGTTCCAGATCCAAGTCACCTCTGAGGAGAAGGCAACCATTGACAGGGTAAAATGTTTGTTTCTGTGTTCCTCATTCTTCCGATTTAGTTTCCCATAAAAAGATCAAACATACAAGCTCAAGTTTGTGAATAACTACAATTAAATTTCATTAATTCTTACTTTTTGTGCTTTCACTTTATAGAAGATCGATCGATTTCTTTCTTGTCACATAAAAATTGTGTTCATTTCGTTTCATTTTTATTTATCGAACCTTACTTATTTGTAATTCTATTTGCTTTTTTAAATATTTATTTCCTGTTTGTTAAAAATTCTTGACATGATTATAACCTTTTTATGTTTCTGTAACACCAAAACATTCTCCCATACACGAAATGTAATTCTATGGGAAATTCTCACTGCAATATTTTAAGTTAGATTTACTCATTCAAATCATGGCATTTAGCCAATTTATTTGAGCAAACAATGTTATTAAAGTTAAAGTTATTCAGTTGAAAATGATAAGATAACAATGCCTAAATAATTCTGCACCAATTCCTCGCACTTTCGCGCATTTCGCGAGTTAATACTATGAAATCATATATTTCCGTTTCGGTTTTTTTAGTTCAGCGTTTCTTGTTTAGATCGTTGCCATGGGATTTATGGAGGCTGACGTCATTCAGGCTTTTTTCGCGTGCGAAAAGAATGAGCAACTAGCCATAGATTTTCTACTTAGCTCTTAAGCCTATACTATCGTGCAATTATTTCCTTTGTTTATGTAGCTGTCCCGAACTAAGAAACGCTTTCCTCAGTTTCCCTTGTATAATACTCTTTGTTCTAACTTCCTCGCCACTTACTTTTTCTGTGCACGTATTTTATGAAGGTTTTAGCTGATAGCAATGAAATGTATTATCTCTTTACAAACGTGTTTAATGGTAATAACTTTTTTTTGCTAAACCGATCGTGAAAACACAACGCAGTTGTTAAACGAAATTTATTTCGCACGTTTACGGCAAAGTTTTCATCGGAAACAAACTTTCATATCTTCCTTTTGTTATAAAAGTAACTTAGTATGTCGGGGGATTATTCGCAATTTCTCCAGTTTAGTGAGTTACAATCTATGAAGTTTAATGAATTCAGAATAAATAAATAACATCACACTACATGATAATGAAACCTTATGCAGATTAAAATGGTGCTATGTTATGTGTTATGCTATGTTAGAAATACACGAAAAAGTAGCATGGCCACCAAGAGTTTCGGGCCTCATTTCTTAGTCAACAGATTATATATCGAAAGCTAATTGTTTCTATATTTTTGTGTTTATGTAACATAAAATCACTATAACATGCACGAATTTCTGACTTTTGAGTCCTGTTTTCGTTTCCATCTTTTTCATCAACAAATTATTCTCTTTCTAGTCATTCTTCCTTATATAAAAAAATGTCAGACGAGAACAACGAGTTTGTTCGGTTATTCACCGAGTCCGAAGACTCGCCCAAACTACGCGACAATCTGTTTTCGTTGACCGAGAGTAAAGTTGTAAAACGTATTTATGGTCTAGCTCGTTTGTTTTGCGATGTGTTTGAGGAAAACGAGCTCTTCTATTGGACAAGCGGTGGAACGAGTTTAGGTGCGATGCATCATCAAGGATTAATCCCGTGGGATGATGATTTGGATATTTGCATCCGTCAAAAGGTGTGAACTTTTCCAATCAATTCCATCTACGTGGCATTCTAACTTGCCCGAACTTTATAAATAGATTAAGTAATTGATACAATTTATAAAGTATAAAAGCAGAATATTTATTACTACTTAATATTTTTTGCTTAATAAAGAGTTTTTGTTTTTTTTAAGGATGAAGACAAATTTTTGCTTCTCTCAGACGTTTTTCGTGCTAATAACATTGGAGTAGGTACTGCCGACACTTTTGGTTACCGGTTGTATAGCCTGACGGACTCAGAACCGTTAGGAGAGTACAGATATCCGTTTTGTGACGTGTTTGTCATGCACAAGAAGGGGAATAAGTACGAGATTGCTGAGAGCAGCGGCCACGTATGGTATCCGCAGGAATGGTACTATGTGAAAGATGTGGAAGATTGCAAAATGCGTCTGTTTGGTGATTTCTATTTGCGTTGTCCGGGTAACGTTGAGTGCTATTTGGAGCGCACTTACGGAGTTGATTGGAGGGAGATGGGCGCCACTCAGGATTACTGCCATATCGAACGGATCTACATGCGACCAGTCAAGTTTAGTTTGGAAGGGTTAAAACTGCCAGCAGTCCCATTTCGTTAGGAAATTGGCCGTTCCCATAATTCTGACTTTCTCATCTTCTACTGACAAAGCACTAATTATATAAAATATTAATATCTTTCTATTTAATGCGATTTATTCGAGTATTCAGGTAGTTGTATTCATGATTGCACAAACACGCGAAGTTGAGTCCTTGTTACCCTCCAGAGATTCGAGAATTCGTGCAGCGTCGGTGAAGTATCTGCAGCCAAGTGGTTCTCTTCGGACTGTAAATAGGCATATTAATAAACTAATAAACGTTTAGTCACTTTCAAGACTATACTTAGGATCGGGTAACTTTACAGCCACCAAGGGTTTCGAGCCTCATTTCTTAGTCAACAGATTATATATCGAAAGCTAATTGTTTCTATATTTTTGTGTTTATGTAACATAAAATCACTATAACATGCACGAATTTCTGACTTTTGAGTCCTGTTTTCGTTTCCATCTTTTTCATCAACAAATTATTCTCTTTCTAGTCATTCTTCCTTATATAAAAAAATGTCAGACGAGAACAACGAGTTTGTTCGGTTATTCACCGAGTCCGAAGACTCGCCCAAACTACGCGACAATCTGTTTTCGTTGACCGAGAGTAAAGTTGTAAAACGTATTTATGGTCTAGCTCGTTTGTTTTGCGATGTGTTTGAGGAAAACGAGCTCTTCTATTGGACAAGCGGTGGAACGAGTTTAGGTGCGATGCGTCATCAAGGATTAATCCCGTGGGATGATGATTTGGATATTTGCATCCGTCAAAAGGTGTGAACTTTTCCAATCAATTCCATCTACGTGGCATTCTAACTTGCCCGAACTTTATAAATAGATTAAGTAATTGATACAATTTATAAAGTATAAAAGCAGAATATTTATTACTACTTAATATTTTTTGCTTAATAAAGAGTTTGTTTTTTTAAGGATGAAGACAAATGTTTGCTTCTCTCAGATGTTTTTCATGCTAATAACATTGGAGTATATGCTACTGTCACTTTCGGCTACCGGTTGTATAGCCTGGCGGACTCAGAACAGTTAGGAGAGTACAGATATCCGTTTTGTGACGTGTTTGTCATGCGCAAGAAGGGGAATAAGTACGAGATTGCTTCGGGCAGCGGCCGTGTGATGTGGCCGACGAAATGGTACTATGTGAAAGATGTAGAAGATTACAAAATGCGTCTGTTTGGTGATTTCTATTTGCGTTGTCCGGGTAACGTTGAGTGCTATTTGGAGCGCACTTACGGAGTTGATTGGAGGGAAATGGGCGCCACTCAGGATTACTGCCATATCGAACGGATCTACGTGCGACCAGTCAAGTTTAGTTTGGAAGGGTTAAAACTGCCAGCAGTCCCATTTCGTTAGGAAATTTTAGGAGTTGTATCCATAATTGCACAAACATTCGAACGACAAATTAAAGAATCATATTTGTGTTGTTTAATAACTCTGCGAAGAAAGTACAGGAATGATGGCAATAACTCAAATGTACATTACCTTTTCTTACCTGTATCACTTATTTTACTTTATCACGTTATTTTGTACCTTTTTAGCAATACATATGTCCTTTTCCCTAGCAAAATGTTCACTTTGGTGAAAACATAATCCCTCGCAAAACTTCACGGATAACACTTTGTGTGCTAAATCGTTTTACTATTACAGAAAAAAATATGTGTGGAAATGATAAGGCGTCTTCTACTATCCGACGATAGTGTAATGATAAGGCGTTCGGCTCTTAACCGAAAGGTTCTGGGTTGGAGACCATGCTATCATAAAGTTGTGTAGTGAGCGGTTATAAAAACAACGCCGTATTTTATCAAAAATAACCGTAGCACAAATGGGAGCAATTAAATACACTAAAGCTCCGGGTCAAGGTCTTCACGATAATGCTTAAGGAGGCCCTTGACCCAATAATCCCAAACTAAGGTATAAAGACAAAACTCAAAATATAACCACAACACAGATGAAAATTCTCTATAAAATGAAAGTACATAATAAAAAAAATTTTCACCTTGTTTTTTTTTATTGAAGATTGCTCAAAACAAGGCCTAAAAAGCCACTTGCGTGTAAAGAGCTACAGGAAAAGTTATGCAGATTTAAGGTAGCGATGAACATTAGATTTGAACAGTTGAAGGTTAAATTCAGGAGGAAAGCATGTAGATGGAAGAGAGTTAAAAAAAACTGTTTTTATAAAAATCCCTACGACAATTTGGAACACAAACAGTCCATTGGTGAGACGAAGAAGACAACCTAGTTGAACGGAGAAAAATTTTGAGAGAAGGTGTAAGAGATGATAGTTCGCTTGAACGACCATAAAAAAACTTGTAGAAAAGACAAAGAGACGCTACGTTCCGCCGGTGTGAAAGGGAGTTCAATTTCAAAGAAAGGTTTTCGCCAATTGCGTTGCAAACACGCCGTTGAACACGGTCTAACAAATTCAGGCAATTTTTTGGTGCACCTGCCCATATGTGGCAACAGTATTCCATGCATGGACGAATTGATGATTTGTATAGGTAAAGGACACATTCGGGAGTGAGGTAATTCATTTCTCGTAAAAGAGAACCATGGCCTACTATATACACGGCCCTATATGTCCCATAATCGGCCTCAGAAATAAGAGGCCTATTTTCGAACGATTGAAAAGTCAACCAATTTGATTTTTTGCCATTCCTTAACACAAATTATTACATAAAAACATTGATACAGTGCACAGCTGTATGAAAAAAGGTTAACAAGTATAACTCTGAAACTAAGAGAGTAAAAAAATGAAAAACTAAATAAATTTCAATATTAAACTAAATATTTGCACACCATTCATTGAACACAACTTTTATTTGGTGCGTTGTCTCTTTTTAAATCCGGAAATTGCGTCTTTTCGAACTTTGTCAGTTGTCAACTTTTGTCCGTTGTTCAAAAATATGTTCACAATAATTTTGGTTCCAAAATTAAATCCCCAATCTCCATGTTCTTGGCATGTAAATTTAGGGGCAGGTCCATATTTTTTCAAAACATAAGTTGCTGTTTTGCACACTGGAACTGACCCTGGAACATTCAATTCCAAAATGAACTTTTCAACAAAATCAAGAATGGAAAAGCAATCGCAGACAAAATCAGCCAGTGGTTTAGAGGGAACAGTCAAACCTCAGGAAAGAAGCGAAAAGTAGGAACATTGCATGTCAATATTACTCGCTTTCAAAGCTGCAATACAACTAATACAAATTGATCGTTTAATCAATTTCTTGGCAACATAACCAGAAATGGTCATTGCAACTTCTTGACTGTCAGGATCAAGTAAACACTCAGATATTTCATTCTCTTTATCATCAAGCAAAGAGTCAATCATTGGAAATTTATCTTCAATTCTTACACACAAATCTTCCTCCCAACAGTTTATATTCTTTTTCAGTAAGGCACGACAGGCTAAAATTCTTTCAGAATTGATTACTTCTCTCAGACTCACCAGAAACCTCCCTCTCACTCATTTGGCAATATTGTGAAAACCTTCGCTCAATTGGATCGCTCTGTAAACGGGCAGTCATAATATACTCATACCCGTTATGTAAAAGTTCATCAACGAGCAAACTCTGTGAATGTAAAGTTTTACTGAGAACAGATCCTGTTTGCTTTGACAAGGTGGTTTTGACAAGGTTGGTTTTGAAATCCCCCAAAACAATGGCATTGGATAGCGGATTGGCCGAATATCTCATTTTACAGTTAGAAATGTTCCACCACATGTTGACAATGGATAAGAATCCAGATATATCTTTGCGATCTGGGGAATAACTTTGAGATGTGGCTATGGTTGTTTCGTGAAATATGGCAAGGGCTAGAGGAACATTTTGCTTGTTGTTGCCAGGGTAAAGTGCTTGGTACGTTAGTTTTGGAGCCATACGTAAATTGCCTTTTAATCTTGTCGTGAATATTGTGCAAGTCATGCCAGGAAATATATCCAGCTGGACACTTAATGGTGAAAAATCCTACGTATTCAAAACCAGGAAACACAATTTTTTTTCCATTCAAAAGATTATTTCTGATATTCTTCAGGAGATGAACTGTGTCGTAAATAAGTAAGTTTTTTATTACTTTTACCTTCATGCTCGATATATAGGTCACACTTTGAATTGAACAGTTTAATCAAATGTGAGAATGCGCTGACATTGGTCGAATGATTATCTTATCCCACTCTGATATTGAGCGGATTTTTGCAAATACATTTCGTCAACCATGAGTATCAAGTCCTTGGTGTGTTCATCTTTTTCATAAACAAGTTTTAACGCTTTCAGACAATCTACACCACCCTTGCAGGATAAATGGTCGGCACAGGATTCATACCTTTTATCAAAGTACATCTTTTGCCTTTGTTCAGAAACTTTTCTTCGAAATGAAGTTCGCATATGACAGAGTTTTCTGTTGGCTGCCAATCTCTACGATTGACAAATCGAACCCAAGCAATTTTATTGGCATTGTCTTTTGTAACTGTTTTGCAACTGGGAATACAACATTTATTAACCATTTAAAATCTAAAACAATAAATTCAATTTAAAAAAAAGTACAATCATGTATGTCATGTACAGTATTTATACAAATTGGCAGCTGTGTAGAGGTTTCAGATGAAATCATAATATCAAAGTAATAAAAAAACTTTTCAGCTTTGTTTAATTCTAGTGAGAGGAAAACAAAAATATTGTAAATTTTATTTCCTAGTAAGACATGTCTTCGATATAACTACAATATAAGAATGGACATAACTAGAAACAATTTACTACGCTGAATACGCTTTAATTTTAATCACACATCCGCTCTCTTCAACCATTTCGAAAACTGAAAATTGAAAACCATAGGCCTCTTATTTCTGAGACCGATTATGCGACATATAGGGCCGTGTATATAGTAGGCCATGAGAGAATCAACCTTCATGGCAGTTGATTAAGCTATATTTTCAATATAAGATCGCCATGAGAGGTCGCTGGTAAATATAAAACCAAGAAGGCAACATGAATTGCTTTCAGGCAAATGAGAACCATTCATCAAAATTCGAGGTAAATAAGCTTGATTGAGATGATTAATGGAAAGAAGATTAGTTTCAGATGGATTAAAATTAACAAGCCAATTCTTACCCCATTCAACTACTGTATTGAGATCTTTTTCCAGATCAGAGGCCATTCTAACCTTATCACAATCATCTGATTTATTAAAGCAGGAATACAATGTTGAATCATCAGCATAAATAACGGTTTTGGATGATAAATTGTCTGGGAAATCGTTAATGCACAGTAGGAACAGAGTCGGACCGAGAATTGAACCTTGAGGAACACCAGCATTGATAATAATATATGAGAAGATAATATTTAAAAACGGACCTTTTAAACCATATGCCTTAAGTTTGTGCAGTAGCCCCCGATGCCAGACTTTATCAAATGCCTTGGAGATGTCAAGGGCAACTGCTTTCGCTTCACCAGAGACATCTAGTGCACGACAAAAACGTTCACATATAACTGTCAAAACATCAACAGTGGCACGCCCAGAACGAAACCCATACTGGGAGTCGTAAAACAAATTATTTTTTTCAATAAATTCAACTAAGCTCAGGTTAATTAAAGTCTCGAAAACTTTGCTTAAGATGGAAATGAGACTGATTGGTCTATAATTAAAAGGATCAGATCGTTCACCACAATTTTTAAAAATTGGAATAACAGAGGCAAACTTCCAAGATGAAGGAAAACAGGATTCATCCAAACACTTTTTGAAAAGAGCACACAAAACGGGAGATAACTCAGTAGAACACCTTTGAAGTACAATTACAGGAATGCCATCCGGTCCAGTAGCCTTATTAGAATCCATTTTATTAATAATCTTAGAAACCTTATCAGGAGATATAAAGCAATCATGTAAAGTCTGGACAGTTTTGGAGGAGAAATAAGGGAGATCATGACCAGAATCATCGAGGGTGGAATGAGAACTGAAGAGTTTAGCGAATAGTTCAACTTTATCCTTAGATAAACTAATGACTTCAGGACCATTGAAAAGTGGAGGTACAGATGTTTTAGAACTACCCCGGACGTTTTTGACAATACGCCAAAATTTGCAAGAACCTATTTTTTTGGAATTGATAAAAAAGCAAAAACAGTTTTAGCTTTACGAACAACATATTTACAATTATTGCGCGAGGCAATAAACAGTGTCTGTTACGATCAGACGCATCACGGCGGTAGCGATGAAAGAAATGATTGCGATAAATGTACATTGTTACTAAGCCCATGCCCCTGGCAACACCGAAGAATGGAACAGGTTGCTATGGTAACTGTGAAAACGTGTTTTTCAAGATTAGTATGGCAACCGTTGCTAGGGTGGAACACTTTTTCAGTTACCATAGCAACTGTTGCTAGGGAAACAATTCCCTCATTTAATTTATAGAATACAGCGAGTTGATGATCCCTACCAATTTTCAGTTTAATTGGATAAAGCTGTCTGGAGATAAAACGTCGCAACCTGCTCCATTCTTCGGTGTTGCCAGGGGCATGGCGCTTAGCAACAAGGTGAAAAATTTTTTTAAATTATTTTTGTTGTAATTTTTTATTATTACGTACTTTCATTTGATAAAGAAATTTCATCTGTGTTGTGGTTACATTGTGAGTTTTGTCTTTATAATACCTTACTTTGGGATTATTGGGTCTAGGACCTCCTTAATGAGCGTTCTCGGAGCTTCGTTAAAAACAAAGTAACAGTGTTACAAAGAAATTTAAAATCATGAAGTCCGATTTCCACTTGTAGTATACTAAGGGGCTGATTACATGAGACGTGTTGACCCGGTGCTGGCTCGTTTAAAGGGAAATCTATTTTTAAACATAACCCGGCTGTTACGGAGTTTCAGTTATACAACATATTCATATTACATGAGGCGGGTTGACTCGTTTCCCGAGCTGGCTCGCTTTTCCAACCCGCTTGAAGCGAGCTGGCAAGTTCATATAATATCATGTCCCGGACCAGAAACAGGTTTGCGCATGCGATGTTGTTGTAAAAATAATTAGTTTGAATAATAATGGCGCCATTTTGTAGTTTTTGCTGAACTTCAAACGGGTTGGCGCGCTTTTGGTTTGTTTGAACTTTTCCATATAATAACGGGTCGGTACCGGGTTGTAAACGCACTAGCACCGGGTCAACCCGCTTCATGTAATCAGCCTCTAATTCCACCCTTTAACAGTAAATGAAAGTTCTAATTAACCGAAGAAATCACAGGACTGTAAAAAAAAGGTGACAATTTCCACTTATTGTACCTTACACAATAGAACCTTGGGTTTGTCGTAAATACGATATCCATCTCATGCATTGAAACGTTCATATATATAAATATACACTAAAAAAAATACATCAGAGTAACATTCTCAATAAAAAGGCAATAAATAAATTGTAGAAATAATCAACGTTATTCACACACTAGAATTCGAACTTTTCTCCATTCCCCTTTCCTGAAAGCTTCTCATAAAACTCCCATAAATCAAACATTTGTTATCTCAAAGCATTTTCTCGGTCCCTTGAAGGTTCAAATTGTCGGGATTATACCATATAATATATGTTAATCACAAATAATTTTGCCGAAAATTTTTGAGGAATTGTTAATACCAAGGAGTTTTTGAAGCGAAGGAAACTGGGTCGAGAACACTTGTTAAACGTTTGAGATCATAATAATGTATACGTCATCATCGGTAGATTGAAGGGGCGTCGACGGGGGTGTGTAAAACACGGGTTCATTGCGTTCTTCGTCATTGCTTTGGATTGAGTTATTTATATGCACGTGACTTCTTTCGCAATCGTTAATAACGACGACATCGTCCGATAAATTACTCGTACCGCACTCGTTATTTCTCGTTGATAACTCGGGATCTTTCGTCGGTACAACGTTATTTTTCTTTAGAGAGGTAATGACGCTGTGTAGACGAAAGTGTAAACGACTTTCCAGACCGTACTTTGAGTAGTGCTTTCTAGAAAAAGAAATTCGTAGAGTTTTATATCTATATATTGCAAAAAACTTTCCGCCCGCCCTCTAACATAAGAAGGTTTATTTCTACCCCTCCAAAGCTTTCACAACTAAAGTCAAATTGAAAAAAAATCTGAAAATTTAACGAAATTTTTTCTTCTTCTTTGTCATTTCTTCTTCACCGACAATTACACTACTATGGACTGGTACAGATTTCATAGTGAAATAATCTACGAGAAATTCAATTAAAATTGGCAAACCGACAGAAAAACCTTCGGCCAAACTGACAGAGAACCCAACAAAAAAACTGACAAAAATAAACCGACACTCAAAACTGACAGAAATAAACCGACAACCAAAACTGACAGAAATAAACCGACAACCGAAACTGACAGAAATAAACCGACAACCGAAACTGACAGAAATAAACCTACAACCAAAACTGATGGAAATAAACCGACAACCAAAACTGACAAAAAAAAACCGACAACCAAAACTGACAGAAATAAACCTACAACCAAAACTGACAGAAATAAACCTACAACCAAAACTGACAGAAATAAACCTACAACCAAAACTGATGGAAATAACCGACAACCAAAACTGACAGAAATAAACCGACACACAAAACTGACAGAAATAAACATACAACAAAAACTGACAGAAAAAAACCGACAACCAAAACTGACAGAAATAAACCTACAACCAAAACTGATGGAAATAAACCGACAGCCAAAACTGACAGAAATAAACCTACAACCAAAACTGATGGAAATAAACCGACAGCCAAAACTGACAGAAATAAACCGACAACCAAAACTGACAGAAATAAACCTACAACCAAAACTGACAGAAATAAACCTACAACCAAAACTGATGGAAATAACCGACAACCAAAACTGACAGAAATAAACCGACACACAAAACTGACAGAAATAAACATACAACAAAAACTGACAGAAAAAAACCGACAACCAAAACTGACAGAAATAAACCGACAACCAAAACTGACAGAAATAAACCTACAACCAAAACTGATGGAAATAAACCGACACTCAAAACTGACAGAAATAAACCGACAACCAAAACTGACAGAAATAAACCGACAACCGAAACTGACAGAAATAAACCTACAACCAAAACTGATGGAAATAAACCGACAACCAAAACTGACAAAAAAAAACCGACAACCAAAACTGACAGAAATAAACCTACAACCAAAACTGACAGAAATAAACCTACAACCAAAACTGATGGAAATAACCGACAACCAAAACTGACAGAAATAAACCGACACACAAAACTGACAGAAATAAACATACAACAAAAACTGACAGAAAAAAACCGACAACCAAAACTGACAGAAATAAACCGACAACCAAAACTGACAGAAATAAACCTACAACCAAAACTGATGGAAATAACCGACAAACAAAACTGACAGAAATAAACCGACACACAAAACTGACAGAAATAAACATACAACAAAAACTGACAGAAAAAAACCGACAACCAAAACTGACAGAAATAAACCTACAACCAAAACTGATGGAAATAAACCGACAGCCAAAACTGACAGAAATAAACCTACAACCAAAACTGATGGAAATAAACCGACAGCCAAAACTGACAGAAATAAACCGACAACCAAAACTGACAGAAATAAACCGACAACCAAAACTGACAGAAATAAACCTACAACCAAAACTGACAGAAATAAACCTACAACCAAAACTGATGGAAATAACCGACAACCAAAACTGACAGAAATAAACCGACACACAAAACTGACAGAAATAAACATACAACAAAAACTGACAGAAAAAAACCGACAACCAAAACTGACAGAAATAAACCGACAACCAAAACTGACAGAAATAAACCTACAACCAAAACTGATGGAAATAACCGACAACCAAAACTGACAGAAATAAACCGACACACAAAACTGACAGAAATAAACATACAACAAAAACTGACAGAAAAAAACCGACAACCAAAACTGACAGAAATAAACCTACAACCAAAACTGATGGAAATAAACCGACAGCCAAAACTGACAGAAATAAAACTACAACCAAAACTGATGGAAATAAACCGACAGCCAAAACTGACAGAAATAAACCGACAACCAAAACTGACAGAAATAAACCTACAACCAAAACTGACAGAAATAAACCTACAACCAAAACTGATGGAAATAACCGACAACCAAAACTGACAGAAATAAACCGACACACAAAACTGACAGAAATAAACATACAACAAAAACTGACAGAAAAAAACCGACAACCAAAACTGACAGAAATAAACCGACAACCAAAACTGACAGAAATAAACCTACAACCAAAACTGATGGAAATAACCGACAACCAAAACTGACAGAAATAAACCGACACACAAAACTGACAGAAATAAACATACAACAAAAACTGACAGAAAAAAAACCGACAACCAAAACTGACAGAAATAAACCTACAACCAAAACTGACAGAAATAAACCGACAACCAAAACTGACAGAAATAAACCGACAACCAAAACTGACAGAAATAAACCTACAACCAAAACTGACAGAAATAAACCTACAACCAAAACTGATGGAAATAACCGACAACCAAAACTGACAGAAATAAACCGACACACAAAACTGACAGAAATAAACATACAACAAAAACTGACAGAAAAAAACCGACAACCAAAACTGACAGAAATAAACCGACAACCAAAACTGACAGAAATAAACCTACAACCAAAACTGATGGAAATAACCGACAACCAAAACTGACAGAAATAAACCGACACACAAAACTGACAGAAATAAACATACAACAAAAACTGACAGAAAAAAACCGACAACCAAAACTGACAGAAATAAACCTACAACCAAAACTGATGGAAATAAACCGACAGCCAAAACTGACAGAAATAAAACTACAACCAAAACTGATGGAAATAAACCGACAGCCAAAACTGACAGAAATAAACCGACAACCAAAACTGACAGAAATAAACCTACAACCAAAACTGACAGAAATAAACCTACAACCAAAACTGATGGAAATAACCGACAACCAAAACTGACAGAAATAAACCGACACACAAAACTGACAGAAATAAACATACAACAAAAACTGACAGAAAAAAACCGACAACCAAAACTGACAGAAATAAACCGACAACCAAAACTGACAGAAATAAACCTACAACCAAAACTGATGGAAATAACCGACAACCAAAACTGACAGAAATAAACCGACACACAAAACTGACAGAAATAAACATACAACAAAAACTGACAGAAAAAAAACCGACAACCAAAACTGACAGAAATAAACCTACAACCAAAACTGACAGAAATAAACCGACAACCAAAACTGACAGAAATAAACCTACAACCAAAACTGACAGAAATAAACCTACAACCAAAACTGATGGAAATAACCGACAACCAAAACTGACAGAAATAAACCGACACACAAAACTGACAGAAATAAACATACAACAAAAACTGACAGAAAAAAACCGACAACCAAAACTGACAGAAATAAACCGACAACCAAAACTGACAGAAATAAACCTACAACCAAAACTGATGGAAATAACCGACAACCAAAACTGACAGAAATAAACCGACACACAAAACTGACAGAAATAAACATACAACAAAAACTGACAGAAAAAAAACCGACAACCAAAACTGACAGAAATAAACCTACAACCAAAACTGATGGAAATAAACCGACAGCCAAAACTGACAGAAATAAACCTACAACCAAAACTGATGGAAATAAACCGACAGCCAAAACTGACAGAAATAAACCGACAACCAAAACTGACAGAAATAAACCTACAACCAAAACTGACAGAAATAAACCTACAACCAAAACTGATGGAAATAACCGACAACCAAAACTGACAGAAATAAACCGACACACAAAACTGACAGAAATAAACATACAACAAAAACTGACAGAAAAAAACCGACAACCAAAACTGACAGAAATAAACCGACAACCAAAACTGACAGAAATAAACCTACAACCAAAACTGATGGAAATAAACCGACAGCCAAAACTGACAGAAATAAACCGACAGCCAAAACTGACAGAAATAAACCGACAGCCAAAACTGACAGAAATAAACCGACAGCCAAAACTGACAGAAATAAACCGACAACCAAAACTGACAGAAATAAACCTACAACCAAAACTGATGGAAATAAACTGACAGCCAAAACTGACAGAAATAAACCGACAGCCAAAACTGACAGAAATAAACCGACAGCCAAAACTGACAGAAATAAACCGACAGCCAAAACTGACAGAAATAAACCGACAACCAAAACTGACAGAAATAAACCTACAACCAAAACTGATGGAAATAAACCGACACTCAAAACTGACAGAAATAAACCGACAACCAAAACTGACAGAAATAAACCGACAACCGAAACTGACAGAAATAAACCTACAACCAAAACTGATGGAAATAAACCGACAACCAAAACTGACAAAAAAAAACCGACAACCAAAACTGACAGAAATAAACCTACAACCAAAACTGACAGAAATAAACCTACAACCAAAACTGATGGAAATAACCGACAACCAAAACTGACAGAAATAAACCGACACACAAAACTGACAGAAATAAACATACAACAAAAACTGACAGAAAAAAACCGACAACCAAAACTGACAGAAATAAACCGACAACCAAAACTGACAGAAATAAACCTACAACCAAAACTGATGGAAATAACCGACAAACAAAACTGACAGAAATAAACCGACACACAAAACTGACAGAAATAAACATACAACAAAAACTGACAGAAAAAAACCGACAACCAAAACTGACAGAAATAAACCTACAACCAAAACTGATGGAAATAAACCGACAGCCAAAACTGACAGAAATAAACCTACAACCAAAACTGATGGAAATAAACCGACAGCCAAAACTGACAGAAATAAACCGACAACCAAAACTGACAGAAATAAACCGACAACCAAAACTGACAGAAATAAACCTACAACCAAAACTGACAGAAATAAACCTACAACCAAAACTGATGGAAATAACCGACAACCAAAACTGACAGAAATAAACCGACACACAAAACTGACAGAAATAAACATACAACAAAAACTGACAGAAAAAAACCGACAACCAAAACTGACAGAAATAAACCGACAACCAAAACTGACAGAAATAAACCTACAACCAAAACTGATGGAAATAACCGACAACCAAAACTGACAGAAATAAACCGACACACAAAACTGACAGAAATAAACATACAACAAAAACTGACAGAAAAAAACCGACAACCAAAACTGACAGAAATAAACCTACAACCAAAACTGATGGAAATAAACCGACAGCCAAAACTGACAGAAATAAACCTACAACCAAAACTGATGGAAATAAACCGACAGCCAAAACTGACAGAAATAAACCGACAACCAAAACTGACAGAAATAAACCTACAACCAAAACTGACAGAAATAAACCTACAACCAAAACTGATGGAAATAACCGACAACCAAAACTGACAGAAATAAACCGACACACAAAACTGACAGAAATAAACATACAACAAAAACTGACAGAAAAAAACCGACAACCAAAACTGACAGAAATAAACCGACAACCAAAACTGACAGAAATAAACCTACAACCAAAACTGATGGAAATAACCGACAACCAAAACTGACAGAAATAAACCGACACACAAAACTGACAGAAATAAACATACAACAAAAACTGACAGAAAAAAAACCGACAACCAAAACTGACAGAAATAAACCTACAACCAAAACTGATGGAAATAAACCGACAGCCAAAACTGACAGAAATAAACCTACAACCAAAACTGATGGAAATAAACCGACAGCCAAAACTGACAGAAATAAACCGACAACCAAAACTGACAGAAATAAACCTACAACCAAAACTGACAGAAATAAACCTACAACCAAAACTGATGGAAATAACCGACAACCAAAACTGACAGAAATAAACCGACACACAAAACTGACAGAAATAAACATACAACAAAAACTGACAGAAAAAAACCGACAACCAAAACTGACAGAAATAAACCGACAACCAAAACTGACAGAAATAAACCTACAACCAAAACTGATGGAAATAAACCGACAGCCAAAACTGACAGAAATAAACCGACAGCCAAAACTGACAGAAATAAACCGACAGCCAAAACTGACAGAAATAAACCGACAGCCAAAACTGACAGAAATAAACCGACAACCAAAACTGACAGAAATAAACCTACAACCAAAACTGATGGAAATAAACTGACAGCCAAAACTGACAGAAATAAACCGACAGCCAAAACTGACAGAAATAAACCGACAGCCAAAACTGACAGAAATAAACCGACAGCCAAAACTGACAGAAATAAACCGACAACCAAAACTGACAGAAATAAACCTACAACCAAAACTGATGGAAATAAACCGGCAACCAAAACTGATGGAAATAAACCGACAGCCAAACTTAAAAATACCTAAAGTATTACTATATTTAAACATTTATAAAGGAAACATTACAAATTATTAATAGAACCAACGAGTTTGAAATCAGAGTTAATCAGGTTTCATATGAAGACACTTTTCTATCCGTTTATTAGATTCGCGAATTTCTCGAAAAGAATGTATTTTACCGAACAAACGGAATAACATTGCATTGTATTATTCAACATGTGAGGTGACAATACAACAAGTGAGGGGTAGTAAACAAGGTAAAGTGGCATTTTCTTTATGTACCAATCCCAAATATTGCGTATATACACAAGTGTACTTACAGTGTGTGGTTGAGTACATCGCGAGCTCTATCCAGATCGCCTGCGCTCTTCAACATGAAGCCTAGTTCCGCAGACGCGAAGGGTGGAAAGTAACAATCCATTTTGCTTGAATGCCGAGCGAAGGGACTGAAGAAAAAAGCCGTTTACTAATATGAAGAGATATGCATCCGTTTTAGAAAATCAAAAATATTTATGCCCATCAATATTCGTGCAGGAAAAAACCAATCCATGTTAAAAAATTTTATAATAAAGTTTATTCCATCACAACTAAGAATCAATAAAATATACACGCGATGTTGTATACTAGATATAATATATATATATATATATAATATAAAAAATCCATGTTAAAAATGCATCAAAAGTCAATATGTTTTAATTTAGAGGGGCATTTTAAACATCATAGATGCTTTGTGTTTATGTAACATAGAAACACTTTAACACGCACGAATTACGATTCCACGCCTTAGTCAGAACATCGTCTATAATGAACTTTCTAAAAAAATCGGAAAGTTTCACCTCAAACAAACGTCTCTCTGAAATAATTATTTCACGTTCAACTTCGAACTTACACGAGTAAGAATTGTGTACTTTCAAACTATAGCATTTATTGCTGAGAATATTCTTGTTTTTATGCAGCTGGCCAATGTTAATATGAGACTTAATGGAATAAATAAATTCGCCATTATTAAATTATAATGATAAACAACATTTTATTTAAATTTTTTATTTATTTTCAATAATAGAAATTTAGTTTTCTACATTACCTTGTGGCAACTTCATTAAATTCAACCTCAGCTTCGTCCTTGCGGTCCAAATATCGCAGACAAATACCCCTGAGTAGTTTGCTCAAACACACATTGTCATGGTGATGCTTCGAAGTGTTGTCATGGTCGCGATTTAGTTCCTCCAGAGCATGGTCACACAAACGAAGGAAATGTTTTAAAGTATGTGAGTGAGTGTGGAACATGGTAAATCCATTCCATATGTGAATTATTTCCTGAAATGAAGGAAATGGTTACTAATTCACGCATCAATTTAATCAACTTCCAGAGACATTTAAAAGTGTTTCCATCTCTCTCTCGACCCTAACCCCAGAAACATGATATTCCTTCCAGAGACATTTAAAAGTGTTTACATCTCTCTCTCGACCCTAACCCCAGAAACATGATATTCCTTCCAGAGACATTTAAAAGTGTTTCCATCTCTCTCTCGACCCTAACCCCAGAAACATGATATTCCTTCCAGAGACATTTAAAAGTGTTTCCATCTCTCTCTCAACTCTAACCTCGAAACATGATATTCCTTCCAGAGACATTTAAAAGTGTTTCCATCTCTCTCTCAACTCTAACCTCGAAACATGATATTCCTTCCAGAGACATTTAAAAGTGTTTCCATCTCTCTCTCAACTCTAACCTCGAAACATGATATTCCTTCCAGAGACATTTAAAAGTGTTTACATCTCTCTCTCAACCCTAACCTCAGAAACATGAGATAGCTTGAACTTACCATTCCAGGTAATATTAATCTGCCGGTAGCTTTATACTTCTCGACCCGAGCTACAGCAAACTTTTCAAATGGTATTGACTTCCCAGCGATTCTCTGTTTGTACTGAACAACTTCACTATGGAAAACAACAACCAAAATCTCAAATAAAAAAGATCTGTACAGATGTGGTGGTCATACTTACTCTAATAAATTGTGTATTGTTTCGTTGTATTCTTCACTTTTGTCAGTCTGACCATTCAACTGAAGCTCAAACTGCTGCATCACCAAGAAGGAAGCATGGAGGTACTTGTATGAACACTGAAAAATATTTTAAATAATTACATAGTTCAGATTTCCAAGAATGTTTTACTGGGAAATTAATGATTTTTCTTGGGCAACATCGTTAAGCCCTAATGTACCTAGAATAGCGTGAGAAGGACCCACGTTGTTAAGCCCTAATGCTCAACAAACCAATCTTTGTAATGCTTACGCAATGGAATGTGCTCAAAAATTGTTGTTAACAGTACAAAAAATTGACGAAATGATATACTCGCGTGGTTTACAAAACAGTATAATTCTTTACAAATTTTACATTAAATGATTGACAGATAGATGATTGACAGATAGATGATAGACAGATAGATGATAGACAGATAGATGATTGACAGATAGATGATAGACAGATAGATAATAGACAGATAGATGATTGACAGATATATGATAGACAGATAGATGATTGACAGATATATGATAGACAGATAGATGATTGACAGATAGATGAATGACATTCATTTAAAATCATACCTTTGACCATTTGCTTTCTTCAGCCAATAAACTTGCATACTTCGCAGCGTTTAACCAATCACCTTTGAAGCTGAAAAATTTTAATTTGTCAGACAGTGTTCAATTTATTCTGTGAAGAAAACTAATTTTGTTTAAACTCTTTTCTTCAATAATGTAACTTTTAGAGAAATGTAAATATACATAATAAGTCATACGGAGGAAAACATGACCCATAAACCATAAGAAGAAACCAACATTCTATTATGTTTGCTAAGACATCCAACATAGAGAAACGTTGCAAAAACTGCATGACGTTTACATTAGCACAAATACTCACAAAAACATGAAGGGAAATTTTTCAATTCAATTTAAAAAAAAAACAAAGAAAGGTTTTTAATGAAATGAGAAGTTTTTGAATATGCTGAGGTGCAGTGAACATTAGACAGGAAGTGCGACCAGGAGAAGGTTGAATGTCAAAAGGACAGTTGACAGTCTAGTTGCTAAACAAAAAGATTGGAAGATATATCTCCTGATATAGATGTGGCTTCCAAATAAATAAATATGGTATCAAGCAAATAAAAACAAATTAAATTGATTTCAGTTGTCATTGTGCGCTTCACTCTGTAAGTTATTTTACTCGCTACAAACTATATTTTTACACAAAGATATAAAAATATTTTTAAACAATAAATAGTTTATAAGTATATTGTGTTGTTGTTCTGAGTTCCAAATTTATTGTTGACTTAATTGCCCCGGGCAATGCCAGGATCATGTCCCTAGCTACACATATGAAGTATATATACAAGAATTTTGTGAACCTGTAGCACCACATCATCTCCCAGTAACAAACATGGTGGATTTGTGCCCAGTCAATGCTCATGGAGACAGCTCTGTCATATTCCAACAGCGCCTGGCAAAAAACGAATGTAGAATGGAACAAAGAAAAACCTCAGTATATATGATATATAATCTCTCACAAAAAGCGAAGAAACAAAAGAGTATAACATGTAATTATGGAAAACAGAGAAATTTGTGTCAATTAAATGATGATAATACTGATTCTGTAGAATGAATATCTGAACAAACTGTTTACTAACTGCTAAACATAGGTACGTATCTATCGTATCAAAATATTGTATCAAAATATTCAACAATTATTAAATACCAGTGTCTTAGAATCATAAATTTAATTTACCCTCTATGACACTCGCCTAGCGCAAAACTGAAACTCAAAATTTCTCAGTTTCTTGGCACAATTTTAAAAGCTATTATTATTCGAAATTTTATTAATTGACAATTTACTATTTGTGAAACATCTGTGAGAACATTAGTGAATGAATTTTGAGGACTGCTAGAAACTAGTACAATCATTTGTATATTTAGAAACTAACAATAAATATAAATTTTATTTCAAGCTGTTTTTACAAGCATTGTAAATTTTGACTCAAAATTATTATTACGCCAAATCATTCAAAGACTTTTAAAAAAGATGACAACTATATTCATGATAATTAATATTCACGAATTTGTCGAGAAAAACTAAAATATTTGTTAAAAATGCTGGTTTTAGTGAAAATGATAAAATTGAAATTAAATAGTTGTACTTGATAATATTAAAAGCAATCATTAGTAAAGTTACATTATAATAAAAATTATCTAATGATTTATATACAAAGAACGTAAATTAATTTCATTTGATTGCTGTTTGCTGAATCACACAAATTTGAAGTAAATATTTACATTAAGCCATCTTTTGCCGATAATTTGAAGATAAAGTACATTATCTAACTTGACGACGTGAACACCAAAAACATCGGAAACAACTGTTTTTGATTTGTAAAAGTACGTTAGCCGAATCTTTCAATGATAGTCTATCGCCAGCCACATGTCCAATTCATTTCCATCACAAAACCGCAATCTCCGCGGAAAAAAACAAACGTTGGTGTGCTAAGTAAATATTGTTCTTGGTTTCAACAAATTTTTTGTTACGTCAAAATTGGTGTTGTTTGACGGAGGAAAACAAACACTGATGGATCTATAGCAAGATCAATGCTAAAAGAATTACTCTACACAAACGACGTTGAGAGAACAATTGCCTCCATCTAACAATCTCTATTTGGTATTAATTTAAAAAGTTCATTTATAGAATACTGATTATTAAATGTCAGGAAATTGTTTTATTTGTTGCTTTATTGTTATCTTCTTTCCATTGCAGACATTTCTGTCGCCCTCGACAACAACGAGAGGTAGGTGATTCACTAACATGTTATCTATATTGTATTTATTTGAGAGAAAAACTGAGTCTTTCATTTGGTAAACACTGAGGGTCTGTAAATCTATGAAAATTGTTTCTTCTGCGTCATAAAATATTTGAAATCTTTTTTCTTGAGTTTTGCACAACTTCTCAAAGTTGTTTTCTACACTCCACTGTACCCCTGACTACATAAAAAATAAGTCTCTCTTGAAGTTGACAAATTAACCGTTTTCGTCGTCTAACTTCTCAGTTTCAGTGAAAAATCTTTCATGACGTAACTTCACAATGTAAACACAAAATTCCTATTGTATGGCAGAATGAATTATACATGAGGGAGTCTTTATTTAACCTTTATCTGTGCGTGTGCCGCAATTTTGGTTAGAAAAGCAACAAACCATCTTAAATGAACAGCTATGATAAATATATAATTACATTCCATACGAATATGGGAATATCACAAAAGATTTTTAAAAAGCAATTTTCTCACTGTAAACCTTTTTAAGGTACAAAATCTCGAAACAGCAACATTGTGACATTGTAAACTTCTAACAAAAATAATCTCAACATAACGATATTTGCTTGGTAGCTATGACAACCAATGAAAAGCAATAAAAGAACACATTCTTGACATTTATGTTTTATTTTTCGCGTGTTAAATGTAGCAGGTTGGTGTATGTTGACACGGCAAACAGTGAGCTGAAAGTTTAGTTTCAAAGGGTGATGAGTTTCAACAACGATGAGAAGCAAATGAAACCTGACCACTTCCTCGTTTGATGGGAAGATGTTACTATGTTTTGGTATATTTTCTTTTTAATAAATAAGACGTAAGATAAGCTTTCTGAGCATAACATGGATAAATATCATTCAATAGTATTAGGTTTCTTATACATAGAATGTTATGAACTAAACAAAAGACAATACATAATATATAATATGATTATCCTACACAATCCAAACCTGTTATTCCAGCGAAAAGTACTTTTTACACAATGAAAATGATACTTAGAGGAGTAAAGTTGTACAACATGTTATTCCAGCAAAAATTACTTTTTACACAATGAAAATGATATTTCAAGGAATAAAGTTGTACAACCTGTTATTCCAGCAAAAATTACTTTTTACACAATAAAAATGATACTTAGAGGAATAAAGTTGTACTGGTTTAGACTAATTGTGTATTTCAAAACCATTTTTTAGTGGCTGTTTTAATCTTGGGTAACATGAAGCAAGCTCATACAAGGACCATGGATGAGATATACAACCAAGGGTGCATCTACAACAATACCTCATCAGACCTAAACGCTAACGTAGTCATTGGTGCGTTATTTCCAATACAGGATTTGGACCTAGGTTCCCGGCGTTACATTTACACTTTGGACGGTATGCCATGGGTTGAAAGCTTTCTCTACACCATTGAGAGCATCAACAACAACAGTGGATTGCTGCCTGGCATGAGGCTGGGCTTCGACGTACGCAACAGTTGCAATGATATCAATGTGGCGATTAAACACACTGTCGACTTCATCATGGACAATAAATTTTTTTCTACCAAAACCTCTAGCCAGACTTGGACAAATAAATCATGCAAATGCAAGAGCAAAAGCAAAAATGTTTTAGCAGCAATTGTAGGTAAATGTGTGAGGCCATTGATTTTGACAATATCTTACTATTTTAAAATGAGTTGCTATAGTTACTCCAATGCAATAATGTTGCTGACAGTAAACAGGAATAACAAAACTTTATTCTTTAGAGATTTTATTTTAATTCACATTGGATATGGAATTTTAGCAGATTCACGATCGATTGTGATTGATGGACTTGCTTTTATGCAATTCACTTCCAAAATTAGAATATGACAAAGATTCCAAATTTGTAGATGGTAATTGTTTTGAGGGTTTAAAAGAACCTCACAAAGATAAAGAGTTTTTGTTGAAAATGAGAGAAGCAGTTAAACTTTATTTATCTTTAGGTGGCAAATCCAACGCGATATCGTTGACCATGTCCAAAATATTGTCCGCTGATTACATACCACAAGTGTCATACGCATCATCAAGTCCGAACTTGAGTAAGAAAAACATCTCAAAGAGTTTCCTGCGTACAGTTCCGTCCGACCTGCATCAGACGTACGCCATCGTTGACCTGCTGCAAAAAATGAACTGGACATTTCCGTTTGCCATCGCAGCAGACGACGACTTTGGCAGGCAGGTAATGTTAAATCTACGAGAAAGCATGAAGAAGTACGACATGTGCATGGCCATGGAGAAATTATTTGATTCAAATCACCCAGAGTACAACATCCCAGAGATAATTTCTGCAATCAAAAAAGATCGCGACAAGACTTCGGTGGTGATTTTGTGGAGTGAGTACGAACAAGCCAAACAACTCATTGATGCGGCACACAATGCAGGGCTGTCAAAGCTCACGTGGATTGGACCCGAGACGTGGGCGGCAAACATCGCCATCCTGAAAGCCAGGATCTTTGGCCAGACCGAATTGGATATCATTAACAAAACAAATGGAATAATAAGCATTGTTCGCACAACACCGCTAGTCAATGAATTCGAAGAGTTTTTTGATAGGATAGTATTCAAATCACATCTGCAGAACGTCTGGTTTGAGAGTTTTTGGAATTCACTCGGACTAACAAAAGAAAACAATCCAAGTGGTCAGATAGTTCAAGCTATAAACAACTACAACGTGATTTCTTCTGTGTATGCAATTGCATATGGTTTGCACTCCTTCTATAACTGCACGAAAGACATGTGCAGAAACAAAGACAGAATAATGGACTACGAAGAGCTGTGGAAAGCGATTCGCAAAAGTTCTTTTATCGTGCCAGGAACAAACCAACGCCTAGAGTTTGATAACAATGGAGACGTATCGTTAGTGTCGTATAATTATGCTGCCTGGCCAGACATAAACCATGGAAAGAAGTTATATACATTTGGACGATGGTCGGCACAAAACAACAAGTCGTTTGTGAACAAAAGCATGCTGAAAAGATTGAGTTTTGGAGGAATTCCGAAAGCTTTGTGCAGCACACCCTGCACACCGGGTCATCAGACGACATACGGTCAACGAAAATGCTGTTGGGAGTGCTCGATATGTCAATTCAATGAAATCTCCTTGAAAGGAATAAAATGTGTACACTGTCCAAAGATGACCATCTCGAATAAAGAGCACACAGCTTGCGAAACACTCACAAATATAAACATTAGCATTCATACAAACCAAGGCAAAATTTTGGTTGCATTTTCAATGTTGGGTGTTGTAGCCGTTTTGGTTGTTATGTTGTTCTTTTTTAAATACTGGGACACGCCCATCATAAAAGCTTCCAGTCGCGAAATGTCTATCATCCAACTGCTAGCCATGATGCTCATATTCTGTCTACCCAACTTCTACCTCATCAAATTGACGCCTCCGATCTGCGCTGCGCAAATTGTATGGTTTGGGATCCTCTACGCCTACATCATCTCTTTCATCTTCATAAAAACGTATCGATTGATGCGGGTATTCAAAAAGAAACGATTCACTAAAGTGTCGCGATTCCTGCAGAACCGATATCAAATGCTGCTCTCCATATTACTTGTGTTCATTCAACTCGTCGGGGTCATTGTGTGGTTTCTTGTCAATCCTCCAAACGTAAAATACTTGGTCGATCGTGAAGAAATCACTTATGTGTACTTTTGTGGAGAGAAAGAGGACATTTTGCTTTATTACAACATCGGTTATGTTTTCTTTTTGTCATTAATCAGCGGATGGATGGCGTTTAGAGCTCGCCAGTTACCCGAAAACTTCAACGAAGCGCAGTACATTTCGTTTGCAATGTTCACAACATGTCTAGCCTGGATCCTGTTTGCTCTACTGTATGCAAGCAGTGATCGCACTGAAAAGCCTGTAGTATTTCTTAGCATAAACCTCATCAACAATTTTTGTCTGTTGGTTATACTTTACGGTAACAAAATAAATATCATCTTAATTTACCCTCATCTCAACAGCAAGAGTCACTTTCTGAAGATGACAACCAATGCTACAGTAACAACATTTATCAATGACTCAGGAAACAACGGAGCAAATCGCTCTCGCGAGCAATCTGTCATCACATTTGATTTTGATGCAATGTTTGAATCTTACCGACGCAAGAAAGAGCAAAGTGTAACTCTTCCAACTCGTCGCAACGCTGGCAGTACTGTGCGTCAGAAGGCCTCTGCTTATTTCCCAAGCACCACAAAGTTACTTTCGCGTTTCAACAGCCCCAAGAGCACGGTGAAGAATCGATCAAAAACTATGCGCAAAACAAACATGATTGTAAACTCTTATCCGAATCGCAGTGTCTCATTGGACGACATGGAGGTGTACAAAATTCAACGTAACAACATTGCATATACACCTCGAAAAAAACATCTGGAGAGTCTTGAAGAAATCGCGGAGATTTCACCACGAAAGAAAAGTTCAACAATTAGCGAGTTCAGCTATCAACGAAACAACTCTCAAGCATTTTTAGTACGAAATGACAGCGAGAGAAAAAGTGATGGTGGAAAAACTTTAGTAGACAATCGATTATCAACGATTAGCATTGAATCCATAATGGCGGAGAAAAATGAAACATTCCTTTGATAGTAACAAATTTTTTGCATTGAAGATATATATTTTGAGGAGATTAAATAAGGTTAAACAAAAACAAATCTAATGTAAAAAGCCTCATCATTTGTTTAAAAAGCCTCCCAGATATTCTCAAAGTTTCCCTGATATTCTTGCTTTCGATGAAGATCAAATAAACATGAATTTTTGAATGTTCTACAACACAAGCACACAAGCAGCACAATTATCTTTATCTAGGACTTTTTCTGTAAAAACAATACATTTTTATATATTTACGATATTTTGTACCTAGATGATTTGTAATTAAGCTGTAGATGTCTTAAGACCTATTTAAAAAGAAAGAAAAATTGGCTCATTTCATAATTGTCTCAAAATCTTTTAGAACTGTTTCTACAATAAATTATTTGGTCTTAGCCAATTGAATTATAAAACAGCAAACAATCTCTAATCTCAAGTGACAACAACACTAGCTTAATAGGGAAGCCCTCAAAGAACATGCTAATTCACAAAACGTTATCTGGGATCAGTTTAAATAATAATCAATTTCACAATAACCATACATATCAGTGGGAAACCAACCACCCAAAATCATCCACCCATTTCACAATAACCATACATATCAGTGGGAAACCAACGACCCAAAATCATCCACCCATTTCAAAGTACCAGTGTAAAAATGTCAAGAAGGTTGGATGAAAGTAGAAAAAGTCTTGATTTTGTTTGCATACTCTTACTAAAGCATTTCAGAGAAGAACAAACATTGCAATCAATAAGGAGATAAAAATACTGTTTATTGATTTGTCGGCTTCCTCATAGAATTAAACACTCATCGACTAATGTCTAATAACTAATAACTAACTAACCCTAACCCTAACTAATGTTAAGACATAGACTCGGGAAACTATGTCTGCGGTATATTCATTGATCTTCAAAAGGCATTCGATACAGTAGACCATGGAATATTATTAAAGAAACTTAATCATTATGGAGTACGTGGCGTAACATTATCTTGGTTTTCAACTTATCTGTGCGAGCGTGAACAACACGTCAGTATTAATGGCTTCAATTCACAGACTAAAATAATTAAACACGGTGTCCCTCAAGGTTCGGTTTTAGGTCCCTTGTTATTCCTATTGTATATAAATGATCTTAGTTCTTCCATAAAATATTCCACAGTACACCATTTTGCTGATGACACGAATCTGTTATATCCTAACAAATGTCTTAAAAAAATCGAGTATAAAGTTAATACAGATCTAAGAAAGCTTACCAATTGGCTTAATGCTAACAAAATCTCTCTAAATATCAGCAAAACCGAATACGTTATTTTCCACCATACGAAAAGAGCATTAAATTATGAATTAAAAATAAAATTAAACGGGAAAAAGATTTACCCCTCTAAAGAAATTAGATATCTTGGCTTAATATATGACAAACATTTAACATGGAAAAAACATATAAATCTTTTAACAAATAGACTTTCAAGAGCAAATAGTTTGTTAGCTAAAATTCGTTATTACGTTAATAATAAAACACTTATCTCTATTTATTATGCTATCTTCTCTTCTCATATGATGTATGGTTCAATGGTATGGGGTCAGGGAAACAATCATAATTTGACAAAAATCGAATCAATGCAAAAAGCAGCGTTAAGAATTATAACTTTCTCACCATTTCGATCACATTCCACAAAGTTGTTTTCAGATTTGAGAGTTTTAAAATTTAATGATGTGATAAAAGTGCAAAATATTCTATTTACTTATGATTTCTTAAATGACCTCCTACCAACGTCTCTCTCTACACTATTTACAAAAACAACTGAAATACATACTTATAAAACAAGAAATGTCTGTCAATCCAAGCTCATGGTGTTTTGTTTTAACACAATAAAATACGGGAAACATTCAGTCGTTTATCGATGTATTACTGACTGGAACGAATTTATTAAAAATAACAAAAGCTTTAAAAAACTCTTAAATTTTACAAACATATCAGATGTACTCATTGTAAGAAATAAACTGAAACAATTTCTTAAAAAAGATTGTTTATCATCTTACAAATGCTAACTTTTTATCCCGCGATTATTACGGTAACTCGCTCAGGAATGCTGTTCTTGTTGTCGTGTTTATATTATTCTTTTTGTTCTTTAATATTTCCAGGATTATCCAAGCATATATGAATTTAATAACTGTATGTTGTATACATGTACATGTTTAAAATGTTGGCGGAATTTCGTACGCACACACACACCACTGATATATATTGCGTTTGAGTTGCTCCTTTTCTCTTTTATAATTAAAACTTCAAGGTGTCATTCCTTTGCCTAGTTTTACTATTGAATGACACCCTCCAATCACAATTTGTTTCTTGTTTGAAAATAAAAAAAAAGAAGAAATTTGGACTGTATATATACGTTATTTTGCTAGTATTGAAATGTATCTATTATTCATTATATTTCTTAAAGAGTTTCTTTTTTTATGTACATATTGTTGATTGGAAAATAAAATTGATTGATTGTTTGACCAATCTCTTTATCGCAAAAGTATTAAATGAAGTCAATGAGATTAAAGGATTATATATAGTCACCAGAATTATTTGAAGAGGAATATGCCAATAAGATGAACTTTGGGATACCTCATCCAGCAGACATTGAGTTTGCTTCAATCGACCCGAGAAAAATAGGAACAAGGAACTCTAAAAAAAGAATAGAAACTGAAAAAACCAAGCTTTATATCCTTACTAGGGAGTATCCCTTGGTGGAGCCATTATGGGTGAGCATCGTGGGATATGAGCAATGCACTGTGGGATACAAGTGATGTACTTGATAATGGTACTAATTTTCAAAATATTTTAATTGACTTTCGATAAAATCATTTACCAACAAATTTGACTGCTAACTGAACATAAACATTAGCATTAAACATCATTCTCAAGTTAATGAAGGTGCCCTCCAAATCCAAGCTCCTTAACACAACTGAGAGAATAACTTACATTAGGGAACATAGATGTGTACTTTCCCAAGCAATGTGTCGTGAACTCAATGTCAGTGTCTCCAATTCCTGAAAGAAATGATTTAAAACAGATCCATCATTATTCCAGGAAACTTAAACAACAATGTTTATAACCTTTTTCTTTGCTCCTGATTATTCTCAAATTCTTTTCGAGTTTTATTTTCACATTTTTCTTTATATGTTGTTCTGCTTAAATTGACTGTAGTATTCATAACTAATATTAAATATACTAAACCCTAACCCTAACAGAATAAATATTAAATATACTAAACCCTAATCTTAACAGAATAAACATGAAAAGTTTTTGTTAACGTCAAGCATCATTAAAAACACTAATTAAAGAAAAAGTTAATTTGTTAAAAATTTACAAACTCTCAGACGTTCATTGTCTTTTATTACTTGTTGTTGAAATAAATTCACAAAGAGTGGAATTTCATCTTAGTAAGATACCTAATAATGGAGAGATGACGATATGATAACACAGAAGGGTTACAGCGCATAGTGGGGCACGTAGACCGGCCGCAAAACAACCCTTGTCCAACAGTGTTAGCCCAAAATCCTGAAAGTAAAATGAAAAAATAAAAAAACATGTGTGTCCATCATTATATGTGTCTGCATGTGTGTCTGTCATTATTTGTGCTTTGTAGACCACTGGACAGGATCAGAAAGATGGCTCACTCAAAATAATGTAAGGGAACTTTTTTTCAAAATTTCACACATTTTAATTCATGCTATTGTAGACGGCAGAATATCGTTCATATCCAAACAGACAAAGCTGACACAGTTATTCTTTATTTAAAGAGTGATGAGTTCTCTTCTGTATTATTTACTGTTATTGTCTTTTGAAAACATGCTTCTGGATGACGAGGGAGGAAGAGGATCATTCTGTCAAATAGATTCATGTTTTTCAATCTTGAGAGAGGGTAAAGAGCATCAACAACTAACAAGAAACCATGTCAGAATAAGTACTGTCAAGGTAAACTGTAAATAAACACTGACCTTATCCCCAGAAAATCCTACCCACTCCAATAACTTCAAAACTCGTGTAGGAAGCAGAGATAACAACTAAAAGTGCAGAAAAATAAATTTATGTTTAAATAATGTAACTTTTATATTTTTTGGAAATGCTGTGAGTTGATTTTAAAATGATACAAAGTCGTTTTTTACATAAAATATGTAACAAGTGACTGTTCGTGATCGTTTCAAAAAATTGTTTCGAACGACAGGAATGTGGTCAACCTCTCCCCAGTTATTTTTCATTTGGTACTAAAAAGTTACAACAAAAAATAAGTAATAAATATAAATTGCATGTGTGTGTAACATTGAACCAGTATTTCTTTGTTCTTGCTTCGTCAATGTTCACATCTGTACTTCTGAAGGACAAAATGCTCAATGATCATCCTGAAGCCAAGATGACCAAGGCCAAAGGAAGGCACCTAATAGACATTACCACGCCTACGTAGTTCGTTGGCCAAGATTCAGTGAATTAACCAGATTGGACCAGTTGGTATCTGAGGCAAAGTGTATCAAAGGTAAGTCATTTTACTAATTTCCAAGCGTGAAGCCAAGTGTTCCGAGACATGCAACATATGTTTTATAGGACTTTGATGACTTGAAAAAGATTTGAAAAGTACATGTGACCCATCATGATGTTTTTTATAATTCATGAAACACAACTTAAAGATGGTTAAAAAAACAAGGAGGCTCAAGAATGTTATTTCTTTAGTCTCTTTAGCAACACCAATTCTGTGAGACAATTTTCTATATTGTAAAATGACATGAAAGAATTTGACTTAACTTAATTTGACTTACCACCTAAAAGAAAACAATTTGAAAAGATCGTTTTGTAATGTTACTTACTAAGTTGAATGTTCCAACACCCAACTGAATGCCAGTCTCAAAGTCGCCTCTGGTTGAACACTCTGATATTGAGTCTGGAGTTTGTTCGAGAGCACCTAAGCAAGTCCTGGTTGGCAAACAAAACTCAATATAGCTAGAAATTCACTCTCAACATAATTTCCTATCGTTGTATGATTGCTTACTTTAGAATACTGCAAATAGTATTTGAATAAGGAGGTGACAAATTTTCAAAGGTCAAACCATTTCAAGTTTCACTATCCATTATTAAATTTTTTTTGGAATTATACATATATTTCAAAGAGCTTGTTTACAGTATTTAAGGGTATTTTTAACTGTTGGAATGATTGATGGCTCTCCTTTATTTGAGCTAAAAAAATCTCTTTCACTTTCTCATGTCGCTGGAGCTTAAAATTGGTAAGTTTAAATTTCAATGTAAACTTTGATTTTAAAAACTTGGTAACAATAAAGTAGTAAGTAAACAAAGTTTCAACATAAAATGAGCACAAAATGAAGTATACAAGGGGAGCCCTAAATTCTAACAACCTGTTATTTCAGACACCATACAGAGCAAAATCTTTATTTATGTTATACCTGTACATATTATACGCGTTGCGGATTTTCAAACCCCCTTTGATGAAACTAATGAGGTTCTCATCCTGAAATAGAAAATCTTTTTTAACTAGCGCTCAATTTTGTACCATTTTTCAAATTAATTTTGAAATCTGTTAAAAAAAAACATGAAAAACATGTTTTCAAATTGAAATTAACAACTTAGTGTTTTTATGAAGTCTATGAAATTTAGTATATATAAATGATAAAATATACTGTTACTTTTTTGTCTTTAAAGCGTACTAAACATTTTTGTGACATTTTTGAAAAGGGCAAAAGTATGACATTCAGCGTGGAAGAGTGATGAATTTTAAATTATTAAACTCAAAACATCAATGCAAAACCTTGGTCCTCTGTGTAAATGACATGTGCTTGGGACTGTGAGGTGCCTTATCAAAAACAACTTACTGTAGAATATCATTACAAAATCATTTTTCGTCTTATTAGTAATTAAATCGTGATTTTCATATAGAACATGACTTTTCATTATTTTACTTTACTTTTATTTTACTTTTTACAAATAAAAATAAAAACTGAGGAGGTTAAATACAGGATATAGGATATAGATAGGATAGGATAAAAAAAAGGTAAAAATAGATAGGATAAAAACTGTATAAACATTTCAGTAAAAATCATAAATTAATCAATATGTGTCCTCAATTTTGAGAATGCAAAGTGAAGAATTCAACTACTGAATTGAAAATAGTTTTTTCAAAAAGTTCAATAAGAAGCTGACCTGGATAAAGGTAAGCAAAGCTCGTTCAAGTAAACATTCCGCGTAGCAAAGTTCAGCATGCAGTTCAACTGGGTGATAAAAAAGACAAGTAATTTCGGTAAAAATTAATAATAAGGTAATAAAAAGTAATTTCAGCATCTTAATGAACTATTTACTAGATCAAATTTACAAACATTGCAAATGTTATTTCATATCAACTTGCAAATGAAAAAATCTTATTTCAATCGACAACAAAAAAATTCCACTCTTGTCAATCAATAACCTAACATCGTCACTAATATATACTGTAAAGAAAAGTCTCCTGCGATTTTAATTGAACAACTTTAAAACTGATAAATTTTGATAACAATAGACATGATTTATTATGATATATCAGGGGGTAATACAGGATTTGAATTTGGGCGGTGACAGGCATCCACAGTGAGCCTCGTGAGGCAAAAATATGCAGCCAGGGGGTCTGGGGGTGGGGGGCGCTGTAAGCCCACCCAGCGGGGTGAAATTTTTTCCATTTTCAGGTCTATATAGGTATAAAATGCCTTAAATCTGAACATAATTAAACACTTTGACGTTCTTTTTCTTCTTGGAAACTTTCACATTTATGTAACAAGGAAGATTGGTTATCAAATTCGAAATATTTTCTTCGATATTCAACACGTGAAGCGATGTTATTTCATCAGATTTTGTGTTTACATATGTCCGTCTCGCTCCAACATGTTTTAATTTTTGATTGTGGTTAAATTACACAACGCAATATAAAGATGTCCAATTTTATTCTTCAAAATAAATCTCTAGCCCTAATAAGAAAAGTTCGGATTTTTGCAGACTAAAGAATACGGCGGCGGGTTAATTATATGACAGTGGTGTCGGGAATACCACGTTGAACTACCAACCTCGTTCCCAGCGCTTCTTTTTTTCTTCAGATTTGTACGTTTTAGCATTTTTATTATGATTTGTGCCTGTTGTTCTTTTTCTTCCACGCACCATGACTCTTGTTCAGTAGAAATATCAACAAAATGTGTATAACTTAACTTTACTCACAAAGCACTTTTAAACAGATCACAACAAACTAATTTTTTCATTCGTTGCACAGTAAATTTCGTTTACTTGGGAATACATTCACTTAAAAGATTTTAAAGTTTTTAGGTGCGTGGTCAATCGATTATTTTTTTGTGAGACGCGCGATCGGTAATTTTGTTAAAATGTTGTGTTTATTTTCTTCAGAGTCTACTGCATGTTTATTGGTTTTGTAAAAGTGTCTTCATTGTTTTTGTAAACAAAACTGAACGTTTCTTTGTAGTTTGATCTTTTTTTCTTTCATCGAATGCAGCATAGTTCTTCTGCATTTGTCTGTCTCTAAGTTGAATGGAACTTTCAAACAACCTGTAGCATTGCGTGTAAACATCTCTTAAACTAACTAAATTTCTTAATAGAGCTACACATTGATATATTTAAAGACGGATGAATCAATTATAATTTGAAACAAAAAAACATATTTACATGACTAAATAAATTACGTTAAAGCAAGTTCTTTAAGATTTCATTTACAAAAGATATATTTCAGACGCGTCATTATTACTAAAATACAGCAGTTAGGGGCGTGGTGGAGTGCGCACCTTAAATTATTATTATTTTAATTATCGCGCCTCTAAATGCCAGGGCTGGTTATGATTGTTTTTAAACTTTTTTGAACCCACCCAATAAACAACCATTCGAAACATGAGTTCAGATTTACTGGAGGGTATTATTTATATATATATATAATACAAGATTTCCCCACGTTATAGATATGCAAGCATATTGTCTTGGTGATTCGTTTTTCAAAACTAAAATGCTGTGAATAGTCACGACATCAATAACAAACTTATTTAGCAGTATTTTCATGATCACAAGTCAATGTTTACCGCTAGGAAAGTTGAGTTCAAACGTAGGTCTATCAATAGAGGTGGATAAACAACACATGTTTTAAACAGCTTGACACATTTTCTTTTTAATTAATACTCTCTGATTTCAGTGATAAAGTTATAAAAAAAATTCACTGCAAAATTTTGAATTTGGGCGCGGCGCCCAATAGCGCTATGCGCTATGACATTTGTCCTGTATTACCCCCTGTATATAATGATCTCCAAATTGAAGTAAAAGTATGGAAATATGTACCATTGGTGAAGTCAGAGAGATATGATCGTCCTAACCAAGTGTGAAATGTTTCATTCAACGTGTGCTTTCTTCTGTAGCTAAAACAACAAAACAATAAATGTTTATATTTCGTAATAATATTTAATAGTTATGTGTTAAATAGAACATGGCCATGACTACAAATATAATACCTTCCACATTTTTAGATTGATGGTAAGTGCCTTAAGTGTATGTTATATATATATATACAATGCAATCATTTCTGGGAATTTTTACTCACTTTTTCTGGGAATTTTCCGAAAAAATTTAAAGATTTTTGAAAAACTGGTTAGATTGAATAATACTGCACATACCTAAAATTTTCACAAAAATGAATCAATAAATAGGCATATCTTGGGATATCTTGGTATTATCTTGGGATTTTGGAAAAGCTTCTTACCGATTACAGAGGTTCAAAGCATCTTTCACTTTATCATGTGCTGTGTCAATGTATTGCTGAAAAAAGGTGGCATGAAATTTATATACATTAAAAGTTATAAAAGTGAAGCTCATTAAGTTTGTATATCTAACGTTGGTGATCAGAAAACTGTCATTAGTAATAACAACGATGGTAACTATACAATTAATTGAAGCTACGATTCCATTAACACAACTATTTTTTACTAAAAAATTATCTGTCTACAACATGTAATTAAAAAAGATTTACTTGTTCATAAGTTAATATTGCTTGGAGGTAAGCTATTGTTGCCAAAGAAACAGTGTGATACATACATTCTTTGTCCCTGTAAAAGAGAGCAGTTAACATGATTTTTTAGTCACTTTGAAGTGGTAGCTGTAACAGACATTTCATTATCGTTTAACATCCATTTCCGTGCTAGCATGGGTTTGAAGGAGCTATCAAAAGATGATAATACCCCACAATTGCATAGGTTTAATCATCTGATGATTTATTGGAGCAGATGTTTTTACAGCTGGATGCCCTTCCTTACACTAACTCCAGTGGTAGGAAAAACAGTGGCAAGTTAACCCACGTAAGGTACCAATTTTGCATTTTAAACTCTGCGACAGCAGTGCATAAATGGCATGGGTGCTTTTATGTCCATGAGGTCAAAGATGTTACATGACCTGCATACCCATTTATGATATATATACATATATACATATAATGCTTTAACATGATCAAGTAAGCAAAAGGAATATATACAATCAATTACAAAAATAATAAGTTTGTCACTTACAAAGGTCGCAATAACGCTTCTGCTTCATTGAATTTGTTACAAAGACACAAAAACAGAGCATTGTTGGCATTTGTGATGCTATCAGGTAATGAAACAGCTTCCATTCTAATGTCGAATCTTGATAATTCTTCATGAGAAAAAAAACGAGCCTTTCACAGAAAATTTTAGAAAACAAAACCAGGGCTAGATAGCTGGCCTATCTCCTTCGACTATTCTACAAAGGTCGTGGGTATAAAAAAACTACTTCGTGGCGAAAAACGAATGGACACATGTACCTAGCCTGTGTAGAATGCTTAACAAAAAGAGCACATCGAATGTTAATCAAAAAATGACACGAATATGGTTAATTAACGAGGAGATTACTCGTCAACATCATAAAGATGTCACTTCAACTTAAACATGAATCAACTATTTAAAAACGTGCACTATAAATTAATAATGAGTGAACAAAATATATGACAATACGTGAATGATGTTGTTATTGTAAATTATAGATGGATCCTATTCGGAATAATAGCGTTTCAGTCATTCTTGGAAATTTTCTTTTGGATCTTTTATCTCCGTTATACTGTAAATAAGATTTGAATTCTATAGTTTACAAATCTTTTTAATTATTTATCGCTTCACAAAAAATGATTTCGCAATACTGCCCAGTTTGATTTTTAACAGCATGATGCAATTAAAAAATAACGTTACAGATAACAACGGTTATTAAACAAAGGTTAGATGATTATTTACCTGCCATCTTCCAAGATAGTCAATATTGACCAGATCCGCGTCATAAACAGTAGAACTTTCCATTCGAAGGCTTACGTCCTTGTAGTGAAACATAAAAAGCGAACATGCGGCCACAACTTTTATTCAGCTATGTAGTTGATTCGAGTCGACATTCGAAAGTGTCTGCGGTTTTTAACTGCAAGAAACAAAATATATTTGCATTGTGGTTAATATTGTTTACTTTTTATGTTGAAATATTACACAGGCAATAATAGATTCATCTTTTTAACGATTAAGAATTTTTATGCCTTTTTTACAAATGGAATTATCCACGTTTTAACCATAAAATTGATTTGCTCCAAGTTGACATTTTAATCAAAAAAACTGATCTCTGATATTATTTAGCCAATAGGTAGGTTCCATTTTAATACTTTGTTGAATTATTCAACAGCATATATGTTATTTCGTTCAGCCAGCAAATGGATATCTTTTTTCTTCAATTTCTTAACCAATACCGTAAATGACTGAATAACCGTTTGGAGAGCTTATTTAATTTTTCGACGTGATTTCCCCCTGTGCGATTATTCGGCAGGGGCGGTTATTACAGCAGGAGCAACCAACGTTAAAGTAGTTTATATTTTACTGTTATTTAGATATATGTTAACAGTAAAACTTGTAGTTATTCAATCAGCGCCCCTGTGCTATTACTGTATGCCTGAATTAACTTACCTTTTCGTTGAGAGGGAAGAGCTTATTTAGGCAGGAAACTCTATGAATTCTCTATCTTGAACTCTTTGAGAGTTCGAGTGTCAGGGGTGGTCAACTATATCAGGCAAGCGGACAAATGTTATTGGGTTTGGTCTAAAGTTTTAGAAATTACTTGTTTAGTGTCCGAAAGTGTGTAATTTGCCGACTAGAATATCGAAAAGTGGAAATTTTGCTAAAGAAACCGTTCCTCCTAAAAGTGCTTATAAAATTACACCTGCCAGTTTGATTCAATCTTGTGTTTGATTTTGTTCAAACTTGACAAGATTGTCCCTAGTTAAATACTCTAACTGATTATGTAGAAAAAAATTTAACAAATCGCGTAGCTAAAAATTTACCGAAATTAGCAATATTTTGGCATTTTTCTTGTGTTTTGTTTCTTATAAAAAACGTAACAGGTACTTATTACTTATTATAATATTTTTTGATGTGAACATAAAGAGGATATGGACACACCTGGTAAGTTTGAAGTTCTATCTCTTCATATTTCAGGATTTATCGGAAATTCTATCAGGATCGACTTTTTGCTGAAAAGGCCTGAATATTTATTTATTGCGAATATAAATATTCAGGCCTTTTCAGGCGTCTATTAGTTCTCACAAAGTTCTCACGACTCCCATGAAGACCAATCGAGTTTACAAGGAAGAAACATATATCTTTCTACGAAGCAATTACACTGTAGTCTTGACCACGTATTTCAGAAAGCTTTCAGTAGAATGTAATACACTCGCGTGCCAATTCACCGACCGCCGATAACACCAACGGAGTGAATGTGCCATTTTTGACTTGTAAAATTCGCTCATTGTAACTTATTTTATTTTATTTTTCATTCATTAACCTTGTAAATTTTATGTATCACCGTGCTGCCAGGGGCGTAAGTAGGTTTTGTTAACTAGGGGGGCTTAAGACTAGCGCGTACTTATACAGCCAGGTAGTGGAGGTCTGCTATATCTTTTGGCGTTTGGGTTGAAAATCCTTACATCGTAAAATGGCATTTGACCAGCAGCCCAGAAAGCAGGCGTACTACATACGTCAACTCTTGCTTCGTCTGTAAGGTTAGACGACTTCCCATTAGACTCTTTACCCGTTAGTTCTTGTAAAGAAGGATCCACTCTTCATACTTAAGCGGCTAGCTGTTAATGTTCCGAATGGAGTTGTGACGATTCGATATAACATCTTTTTTACAACTGGAGCACGATCTAGAATAAACTTCGTACCGCATTCACAATTTTCAGGAAGTCGATTAAGTTTGCATAGTTTGATTGCAATCGAACGTCTCCTAAGACCTGCGGGTCGGTTGGAATGAAACGTGGCATACATAGCCCCTCTTTTGCTGGTGTCTGGAAGTGTGATAATAGTTTTTAACAACAAGAAGAAAGATAAAGAACAAATTTCGTAAATTTCAAATTTTCATTATGCTTTCACTCTATTTAGAGGAGATGGTGATGAACCCAACAATAAAATAATTATGAAGACGTATTAAATGAACTGATAATAGTGTCCGAACTTAATAACTCTAAATAACTTTAAAACATTTTAACCACTTTTTAAAAATTATGATAAAACACGACTAACTAACGACAGAACCATCTCAATACTTCTTTGTTTCTCAAAGATTCTTGGACAAAATATTATATATCCAACTCTATATATTTCTTGAAAATAAAAAACTTCTCCTTAAAAAATAATTTGGTTTTCGAATACCGCATACAGTATAATCTCTGTAACTCAAACCTCTAAGAGACCGAGTAAAATAGTTATTTTAGTTGTTTGTTTTTTCATTTTGTTATTAATTTTTTTTTGTACATATTACTAGTTTGTTGATTAAAAAAGAAAAGCTACTGTTTTGTTTAACAAATATCCGTCACCGTTTCTTAGTTTGCCCCTTGTTTTTTCTTTTGTATTTCTTCAGTGTTCATCTATAATGTACCTTAAGGGAATTTATTTTGGCGGATGAGCCAATTCGGAATATATTTTGGCGAATTTAAAAAAACAAATTGCTACATAACAGTATAACTACCACATAACACTTTAACGCTAACACATAACGGTTTAACTACCACCTAACATAATGTTTAGATACAGCGCAAGCCTGAATATGTACCCAACGATTCAATACATGTACCAAGTTATTCGATATAACCATAGCACAAAATGGCATTTCGACAGAGCAGTGTGGTCTACTTGGCACGTAGAATAGTAGCTCTATCGTTTGAAACACTATATGAACCACACGGTCACATTTGATAGCAATGCTAAAGCTTGCGCCTATAACGCTTCGCACAAAACCTACATAATCGCGGAATTTTCAATGACTTTTGGCAGTCCAGGCGTTCCATATAATAGTGCAAAATATACGTGATAGAATAAATAGATTATAACAAAATTCACAAATAAAATATTTTTAGATCGATTAAAATGTTTAAAACAAAAAGTGTTAAAAATAGTAAATTAAAATTATTTTTTTTACAAAATTGCCTAAAAGATATTATTTACAGATATAGGTAAGTAAACTCTTGAAAAGCAAATCAAAAGATAAAGTTGGTAACTAAAAAGAACATGTTTTTTTCTTGTTGCATTTAGTTAATATAATTAAGAATTTAATTACGAAAATCGAATATAAAACTTAAAGTCAGGAAAAAAAGAAAAACAAGGTAAATATTTTTCGGTCTGACGGAAACAACTCGAATAAGCTACCATTATGTTTTTTTTTTAATGATTTGATCATATAAATACAAGTTTTGTAAGAAGTGCCTTCCAAGCATCAAAATGGCCGGCTATATGAACCATTACGGCTATGTTTATAGTATCAGCTTGTTCGTTCTAGTAGCTGTTGGTATGTTTGACTTTGAATTTATTTTTGTAGTTTATGTTTTGTGTCTAAAAATGATATACCTATCTTTTGGGATGTGTTCACAAAATATTTCCCATGAAAATAACAAGGCCATTTGTTATTGCACCAAAACAAATAAATTCATGTCATGTAGTCATGGTTGTCAGTTGTACCTCCCTTAACCCACTTTCTCTATCATATTTACATGAAACATAGCACAAGAAAGGTTAGCTAGGTGTTCCACACTGTCACTGATTTGTGCTAAAATTTACCATTCAAAAGTTTTCCCAAAATATTTATATAGTATTCTACACTTATAACTACTTTGCAACTTAACTGCTCCAACATCCACAGACATGTATATACCTTTTCAAAAAATATATATATTTCAGGGTTGATTTTCACAATGATGTAGGAACACTGCCATGCTAATAAAATGAGTTGTGTAATATATAAAAAAAAATTTTTTTAAAGGAGTTAGCCATGTATACACTAAAAATTAGGGTTTACCTTTAATTTTTTGCAGGTTTGTATTACATGCTCACTGGCCAAGGAAGCAGAATTGATATCGGCTGGTATGATATTTAACAATCAGTACAAAGGGAATAGTTTAGATGATCTTGCAAAGAAATTATATATATAGGTTTTAAAGAGTACAGGGACCTGTGTCCACCTGGTGTATGAATATGGCTATGAATTTTATTTTATCTTTGTCTCTTTCTAAATTGCTAATTTGTTTAGCAAATATACTTTCGTCTAACCCGTGCCAGCATGGAAAATAGACGTTAAATGTATATAGAGAGAGAGACTTTCTAAAGCGTACACAAAAATTATTAACAATGAATGTTTGATCTTTATTCTGGAAAGTTTTTTGTTTATTTTTCAGTCTTTCTTGGTTTGTGCTTCAATCTTCTTCGCCAGTGGTGTAACCTTAAGTTTTTCTCACTTGATAAAACTTTGAAACTGATCCGCCCAACCTAAATTTTGCTCATCTAACACTCTCTTGGAGTTTTTAGCTAAAAACCTAGACAATTAGAAAGTGTTGTTTTTGAACATATTTGCACTATTAATCATACAGTTATATATAATATATATATTCATATAGCAATGATTGTTGAGATAAACAAAGATTTCATTTGTTTTCTTCAACCATTGAAGCTGCTTTTAAAATTTTGGTGAATTCTTTTGTGGAAACAAAACGTGTCATAGTAATACAATTATCCTGCAATCAATATATCTGTTAAGTTTTCAAACCAATCATATCGGAATTTTAATGCTATAGCCTGTATACAGAATTAACATGTTAAAATAGGGCGACTTCTTCAGCGATAGCCATAACATTAGGAAAAAGTTAATTTTTGTAAGCAAAACTCAATGTTTCTTTGGTTTGATCTTCTTTTCATCCATTCAATGCAGCATAATTATTTTTTTATCTATATATAGAAAAAGTTTGCATAATTTGTTTTTGTGATGTAGTGCTGTTTGAGGGTGTGACTATAGAAAATAATTAAGAATGCCAGTAACATTTTACAATTTTGTGACTTTCATTTTGCTAAAAAAAACAGTTAATAGCAATATTACTAATAACAATGAAGAATGATTTTCATTATCAATGATTAGGGTCATTGGAAGTATTTCACCTCATGCGTGGGGCTCAATTGGTGTCAGTCTGTCCATCGCGTTGTCTGTAGTTGGTGCATCAATGTAAGTCACGCTGGAAATATTTAATATTTTTTGTAAGCATGCGTTTAAAATGTATAATTCTTTTATTTCATCTAATGAACAGTATTTTAGTCACAAAAATATGTATTTCTTGGGTTTAGTGGGATTTTTACGACTGGGTCAAGTATTCTCGGTGGAGGAGTTAAAGCCCCCCGAATAAAAACCAAGAACCTTGTCAGGTAAATACATTTGGTTAATTAAATTAATTTCAACTGAGAATCAATAGTTACTAAAATCAAACATTCGTTAACACTTTAAAAATTTGGAGAAAATTTACAGCATAAAAACAATTTTGATCATTTTTTTTAGAAACGTAATTCTTAAACATTTTGTGTAGAAATGAATTTCATTTAGTATTATCTTCTGCGAAGCGGTGGCTATCTACGGCATCATTATGTCAATTGTACTGTCAAGCAATTTGGAGGTAACAAAATAAACAGTTAACACACATCAGATATTTTTCTTTGGGGGCCACCCATCTCCCCCCCCCCCATCTTTTCAATTTTCAAAATTTCTTACATTCCCTGTTTTAGAAATCAAATTTACATTTACGAGAGTGAAGAATCGCTCTGACAAGCATAGACAATTTATACGAGATTGAAGTCGTAAAATAAAATTTGTTATAATAAACTCCACAAAGAATAATGGTATAGTATAAAATGAGATTCCTAAGCCTGACAGTTGTTAATATTAAAATATATGGTCAGATTTAAATTTCATTTTATGACCAATATTTCCGTTGATATATCATATTAAATTGGTTGCTAGGTGTCGTTAGGGGCGCGCGTGACATTGAAAATGCCCCAGAAGTGGCAAATTTAATAATGGCATAACTTCTGAAATACTTACTTTACTGCATGGATTAACGTCTTCTTTTCCCTGCAACTTGGTTTAGACGCCTTTTTGTCACTACCTGGTTAATTGCTGATTGCCAGGCAACACGATCGTTTGTTAGCTCCTCTGCTAAGTTGAGTGTTAGCATATTGGTCTTGATGTTGATATTTGGAGTTGGGTGAAAACATTTTGCACAGTTGATACTGACATGATTTACTAGCTACATTACAAAAATGAAGAAATTTGGAGATGGTGGGTTAATTAGACTTGTTGAATTGACATGGAATGACCCATAAGTATCCAATTCTATATTAAACAGGCATAATAAGAAAGCTTAAGATAATGGAAATAATGTTTGGGGCTACTTAGAATTTTTAAATAATTATTTATGTGATAAAACAATATATGCTTAATTATTTTATTTTTAAATTATTTTATTCTATTAATCATTTGATTTAATGCATTTTTAAATTGTTTTATTAAATTAAAATTTAACGCAAAGTATTTCGGTATTAAATATGTTTGTTTGGCCATGAATAAAGATGGAGCAACTTCAAGTTACTTTAAAAGTTTCCACTCAAAGTTTCGTTAGCCATCTTCACATTCTGGTATTTTATTCAAGTATTCAGAGTATTTTTTGTAATCTTTGTTGTAGAATGTTGACGAATCAAAGCTCTCTGCGAAAGACCTGCTCATCAACCAATCTTCAGGTGAAAACAACTACTTTTGCTTACAAATGATGTCAAAGCTTTGAGACACATGTGGAATAACTTTGTGTTTTTATTTGTATGTATTTAGTCGTTGGCAGAGTTACAAATCTTAAGTTGCTTAAAAAATCACACGAGTAATACATGAGTACAGTAATACATGAGTATTTTTGATGCATAATGTGAAACACCGCTACCAAGCGTTCTTTTATTTACATGTTCAAACTTGTTCTTCAAAATTGTGTGATGTGATGTGTTGTTATCCCTAACAGTGAAATCACTAGGTGAATCATGTTTATAATGGTTTTGTCTAGGTATCATGCTGTTTGGTGCAGGTTTAACTGTCGGCTTTTCCAACTTGTTCTGTGGAATATGTGTCGGCATTGTTGGCAGGTACGTACAAAATAAATTTATCACCCATGTATTATCATTCAAAGTTTGTGTCTAACTTCCCATCTCCTCACACTTTACCTTATATGTCTTTGTATTTTACACTAGTGGTGCAGCGCTAGCAGACGCCCAAAACCCTTCGTTATTTGTAAAGGTGAGAGTTTTTGACACAGCGGGAATGAGAAAACATTTTTTTAAAGAAGTTTTTCATACGAAGCAATGAATAAATTCAAGAATATTAAAACAATGAAACTTAAAGAATTGATTTGAATCCACATATTTCAGTAGGAAAGTGATACACCCTGTATAATATTTGTACCTGTGTCCGTGATCTCAAGCTAAAGTATTGAAAACGAATACAGAGGGACAAGAAAACCGTGATACACCCTGTATAATATTTATAATATTCATGTGCAATTTAAAATAATTAGATATAAGTTAAATTTTAGTGTACTTTAGAATTTTTTGAATTTTCAAAAATTTTAGAAAGAACAGTCCACTCACAATTGTCGCTATACTTAGAAAAAAACTTTCTACTTAACGACCAGCAGTTGTTAAAACGATGTTAAAAGATAACATATTTCAATAGGACAATCTCTCAGTAGTGGTGAAAGTCGAAGAAGTTTGGAAATGGCGGATTATTTGATTTGGCATTTATTCTGAAATGTTCATTTTAAGTGATGGCACATTTCACGAAGGTGTAATTCAGTTCTCGTTTTAGGTACTGGTAGTGGAGATTTTCGGCAGTGCCATTGGATTGTTTGGAGTCATTGTGGGAATCCTGCAGGTGGGCTCATGTGAATCTCATCATCATGTTTTCTTAAATTGTATAATTAAATTATTGGTTTTGGTTGTTAATCACTCTTTTTTTTTCTGCAAATTGCGCACTCGGGTCTGTAATTTATATTCTGGTCTGTAAATTAACCAATCTGTTAACCAGTTAATAAATTTCCATTTCTTCGTTCGTTCTATGGGACTGCGTAGCCGAATAAATGGTCTTCTTTATGAGATTTTTGTTCATGTTACAGAGCTCGAACGCGAAAATGATTTCAAAGACCTAGAAGGAAGGAATCCTGACTCAACTGATTTTCGTTAAACTTTATTTTCTGTACTGCCATTGTTGTAAATCCATAATTTTAGTTTCCAAATCCCCGAGATTTCGAGCATTGAAATATTTAAAATAGTTTTTTTTATACCCTTATATAGTGTATTTTATTTTGTAATTCACGGCATGTTATTTTGGAAATTTAAATTACAAACTTATAATGATGATGATACCTTTGAATCAGCTACAAATTTCTCACTTTCTTTGTAACTATTGACCCTAACCCTAACAACCGTCGTCTTCAGATTGTTGCGAACATCATCAACATCGTTTACATTTTTCACGTCTTTCCATGTTAGCATTGGTTAGACGGGGTTTCAACAGATGATATTCTCCATAATTTTGTAGGTTTAATCATTTGATGATTCATTGGAGCAGATGTTTTTACAGCTGGATGCCCTTCCTAATGCCAAAAACCCAGTAAGAGGAAAAACAGTGGTGAGTTAACCCACGCAAGATACCAACTTTGCATTTTAACCTCTGTGGCAGCTGTGCATAAAGGGCATGGATGCTTATATCTATGAGGTCAAAGATGTTACATGACCCGCATACCCATCAGAAGTTTCGCGTGCGCAAATGAAATAATACAGCATCATGTTGAATACGATGAAGCCACTACTAAATTTAGGGTTCCCGAAAAAAAACTAGAATCCCCATTATGTTCGTTTTGTAGGGTTCAGGTTTATGTCACAACACAAACGTCAATAACGGTTTTCTTGTTGTGGTTTTAAATTTACTAAGAATTATGGGTGGTTAGGATAGGAGGTTAAATAATGTTGCGTAGAAAACACTGAAGTGACGAAGGAGGCGGCAACGGGCGAAGAATATTTTTGAAAATTGCCCCTGTTAGATTGGCTAAAACAACCCTCTTTTTACCAGTTTTAACAAATTCATTATAAAACATAAACTATTTGCAGAGTAAGAATATTTCGAGTTCATATATACAAGATAAACATACATCCTAAAAAGTAACTCATGTATGGTGCAAATAAAAAATTTGGAAGAACTTTCAGTTCATCAAAACTGGACCAACCAAAATACTCTTTAAAAAGGGCAAATAATTCAAGCACTCAAAATCTACGACGCACTGAAGAACTCTATTTATGAAAAACTAAAATATAAAAAGAAAAAACAATTTTACATTTTTCTAAAGTGATGATAAACTTTTTTATAAATCGTTGTTAGTAAACTTTCGAAAAATAATTTGCCGAGACGGCTGAATACCCACAAATTCGTTTGCAATATCGATCAATGAGATATTGTCAAGGGTTGACTTATTTTCGCTCATCAATGTCAGTGCATTAAATCTTTTCTGGCTCATGGTTGAACGGAGCCAAGTTTTTAAACGTCTCATCGTAGAAAACGATCTTTCAGGTGCGGATGTAGCTTCCATTGTCAAAACCGACCTGATGATGATGATGATGTTCTTGATTACTTTGCGTTTTTCATTTGATAACGACTGTATAACATCTACAACGTCTCCGAAGTTGACCGGCTTAAATCCGCTGAAGATGGTTGGCAACATTTCCAATTCACACGGCAAAGATTCACCATCAAAGTCATCGCAAAAACTTGCTCTGACTGTCTTCTTCTCTTCTTCGACAGGTTCTTTCCCGATGGATTTCAACAGCAGTTGTTCCACTTCCACGAAAACTGAATTTCTCAATTTTAATTATTTTTGCTTTGCAAAAAAGTTCTGGGGCCATGACCCTCTGCCCCCCCCCCCTCACCCCCGTCGCCGCGGCCCCTGGAAAGTGACTGTTGAAGAGACTCTTTCTTAGCTTCTTTATTATTAAAAACGAACTGGAATTTATTCAAGGACACGCCTATATAAACAGATTATTTGATTTGAAAGTTAATATTAAATATTAAAATCAGTTTATCATTATTATTATTAAGTACACACTGGAACCTTGTATCAAATCTCGTGAGAGGTCAAAGTAAATCAAAAGTCATTTAGGTACGTAATGCAAGGACACATAATCTGAACAGATTTGATTTGACTGTTAAATATCAAAACCGGTTACTGGAAAAACACAAGACTTAAACGAACTACAATTGTGACACATTTAAAATCTGCTAGAAGTGTCTCACTCACTCACTTTGTTTTCTATATGTTGAAAGAGCTAGTGTAGGTATATTGACCTTCATCGTTTTAATTTCATCATTTTGGCGTGCGTGGCCTAGTGGTTGAAACTTATGTTTCTGACCGCAATGGCCCATGTTCGATTCTTGCTAGAGACAAAAATAACAATTGTTTAAAACGAGAATCATCTGAGTGCGCGGCACTTTTGGGAAGTGTCTGAAAAACTTACCACGGGTTAACCAAAGCCTTGTGAGGGAAATTTGGTAGACTAATTATCGAACCTCGCCGGAGACGGGATTTGGGACTGCGAGTAGTTGCTCCCCTTAATTAGCATTGTAAAGCCGATTCGGCTCCTCTGAGGACGATCTAGTATCAGGGAGAAGAGCATACACACACATGGAACAGAGCGTTGGTTAATTTTGGCGTGGAGGGTGTAGATTTGGGGAATAACTCTGGTCATTCTAAGAATCTTTAAACGCGCCATTCCCGAAACCTTTTCTTGAATTTGCCAAAATTAGAAAGTTTGATTATTTCATTTAAAGTTTCTTTATACGGATATGGTATTTGGGGTACGGCTGACTTATCAACCGAATTTACTGGCTATCCTACTACACCTACACGATGCTGCGACCGTATAGTTCTACACAGGTAGTTTTCATCCGTGTCAGTTAACAAGCAGACTCACTAGCATTTGCTAGATTATTGGTTAAAATCTGCTGTAACCCATTGGCTGTCGTAAACGATTTGTTATTGATAGCACTTTTCAAACGCTTGTAGTTTTTGAAGTCCCATGACAAGAAAGTAATCTGATTCAGTGATGCAAAAGCTTGATGTTTATTCTCTAAATTTGATGATGACATGAAAAGATATTATTGATTTATTTGAGATGTTTTTATGCCGATGAATTGTGAAACAAAGCAAGTTCGCTATGTCTCACTCAAACTGAAATATATTTTTTCGAAACCTATGAAGAATTGTTTGGTACCCAATGATCCCTGTGGTCTTCTGTGGGTTCCATGCCTAGTAAAATAATTCTCAACTAATATCTAATTTTTTTCCTTCATGTATACTGTAAACCAAGATCTTCAATATTGTAACTTGTAACTTTATAAACGGCAAAAAATATTTAAAAAAATAAAATGCTACTACCTTGTGGTATGTAAAGTTTGTTTTTAAATGAAAATAAGGCCATCGATCGTAGAGTTCAAGAACGTTGTGTTTTTTCAATAGAAAATGTTTAACTTGCGAATAATTACTTTTGGCTTTTAATGAACTATAATTTCGTTTTAATAAACTACAGTATACTCTCGTTAAGTGGGACCCTGGATTAGTAGGACGCCCGCTATATAGTACCCCTTTTCTCCGTCCCTTGAACTTCCTTACCCTTTTCAAGCAAAAAAACTTCGCTTAAGTGAAACCCCTGATAAGTAGGACGCCCGCTAAGTAGTACATTTGTTCTCGGTCCCTTGAAGTAAAAACTTCGCTTAAGTGGGACATTCAATTGAATGACTTCATATTTTTCTGAGACTGAAGACATTGCAATGATTCGAAAGAAATTTTTTGTAAACAAAGCAAACTTTTCTCGAGTTCTTTTCGTGACAGTGCAGTCATGTCGCAGCTGGGACAAAAAAGGAAGCTGACCTCTACACCAATTACAGAAAAGTACCGCATTCTTAAGCAAATTCACAGTGGCAAAAGTCTATCAATAATAGCAAGACAGACCGTTTCAAATTGGCTGAAAAAGAAGAAACAAATCTACGAGTCTGTTGATTCAAATTTATCAACGAAAAGAAGGCATAAAAAAAAATCTCTCGATAATTGGGACAAATTGAGCTATTTGATGAAAATCCTACTTATGAGGAGACTCGCTTAAGTAGGACGCCGGCTAAGTAGTACATTTTTCCTCCGTCCCTTGAGTGTCCCACTTAACGAGAGTATACTGTATATCCTAAATTGAAACATCTAACCCTACTACGGCTGGGGACCTAGTAAGCTCCCTGACAGTTTTTGACTGTAACCTCCTTCAAATCACCACAAAACATGGTGACGTTTTACGAATTTTAATTAACAAGTTTTAAGTCTTAACCGTTCTCAAGATAGGCCTACTAGACCCTCTCGTGAGTTCTAATCAAGAATAGTTTTTATTAAAAATTGACAGTTCACCACAAACAAGGTTTCCTTTACGCAATATAAATTAATTAACATTAATGTGGTCAGATAACTATCAAAGCGTGCATGGGAGGTTATGGAACAACTGTCACGGTTTTAAAATCACTGCGCACAACAAAAATGATCAGCGCTAAATTCTGATTTAGAATATATCAACTTTAGTTTATTTTGACGGAAAAAATCAAAAGAAAAAAAGAGGGGAAAAGAAAACAATCTTTGTTCTTCAGAATATAATACAAAGTCACACTTTAGCCCTCTTTTAAGCCATAACCAAGGCCTATTTTGCTTATAACAGCCTCAGACAGTCCGGCTTATAAATCTTTTCATTTCATCACTAGTTTTATTTGAAATTTGAAACCACAAATGTGGCGGGCCTTTGTTTGTTCGTGGTTTATAACTGGCCAGGGTAAAGACCAGACCTTATAAGCTTTCGACCAGACAGGCCGATGATTCTGGAGGGTAACACCCAAGCTGTACAATACCCGATCGACTCTTTCAACTTCCATGCACTGCCTAGCGTTCCCTCATACAGACTTGAGTTGCAGCTCCCAACATGCTTCTGAGAATTCTTGATCCACCAAAACTTTGTAATCAAGCTCACCTAGCTGTTAATCAGCTGCTACCACATGCAATTGAAGCAACTATAATCTCGGGAAACTTCCAAAGGCAGATTGTTTTCATCCAAAGAATACCCATCATTCAATCTCCCCTTTGATTTCAAGAAGCTCCAAGTTCTTGTCAAGCTCAGCTATGCAATGAGACCATCAACAAAGCCCAGGATCAGTCACTCAAAATGGCAGATCTCAAACTCTCCAGAATCCATGTTTCCCACAAGGTCAGCTGTAGGTTGATTGCTCCAGATTTGGGTCTGGGAGCAACTTCAACCTTGCTCCAGTTGGAAAGACTCTGAATGTGGTTTATGCAGTTTTGTCAATATAAATAACTTTGTTAAGATCCACAGAGGAAAGAATTAATGTGTTGTGTTTACAAGAAGAGAGGCCACCAGGCTAAGCTCGAACCAGGCTAGTAGATATATATATATCGTGCACAGGGACGAATTTCTCCGATGTGATTATCGAACAGATAATAATCAATACGTGCAAGAATGTTAGTTTAAAATAAGTTAGTAAAAGTGGAATATATTTAGCATTTTGTAGTAAATTGAAACCAAATACAAAATGGAATTAGACTAGTGACAGTGCATTGTTTATAGCTTTCAGCTACATTGTTTTGCTTACAAATTTCTTTATTTCAGTCTCAGTCAGTCTTATAACTTTGTTTTTTCATTTCATCACTAGTTTGTGCATATAAACGCCTTTCTCCAAGATGATTGTCGAGAAGATGTATGTATTACAAACTTTATTTTCCCAAGATTTAGATCTGTTGTTTCTAAGCGCTGTAGCTCAGTGAATACGAGATATTCGATTTTTATGTTTCTCAGGAACAACCCCAAAGACTACGATGTGAATCGACCACTGTTGAGGATCATGACAAAATTCAGGGTCACTCAATCATTGGGGGCTCAAAAAAAGGAGCGTATGAAAATGGATAAAAATTGTACCTGAAGTCAATCAGTTCCGCGCTGACCAGTGACGTCAAATTCGAGTTTCCAACCAATAAGGTTAAACGTTTTGAAAACGCCATCGCAGATGCTAAAAATGCTGGACCCAAATACTATAGGTTTGGATTTTGGATTTGGTTTTATCCTGTATAAATATTCGTGAATAATAATAATCTCCCCCCAGATACAAATTGCAACTTGCCAACAAATCGAATGTGAAATCGTTTAACTGGCAGTCGGAATTCTTTGTGGAGCCCACCGATGAATTTCAGTCTTTTTTCTTGGATATTCAAAACTTCTGGCCAAACATGTTCGGGCACGTACTTTTGGCTCCAGAGAAAGTGGAAACAGATAAGGTGGACTGCATTGGAGTGATGGTCAGTCAAACGATATCGGATGGGAAGGATAATAGTGATTTTGTTGAAGGGCCCTTTGCATTAGGTATCCGCACCATCAGTATTGTACCTAGTGACGTGGCTGTGAATTGAACATATTTAGCGTTCTTTATGCATGTGCGCAATAACAACCTTAAAATTACTTTACATCAATGTTTTACTTTACAATTATTACCAATGTTACTTCAATTTGTAACCTGTTTTGTTTACAGGGGTCGAAATATCAGTATTTTATGCCTACTGAACCACATTGTTTATATGGGTAGTGATTAACCAGGGAGTTTTCCGCAGAAAGTTACCAAATGGGATTAACAAATACCAATATGCAATTAACATTTATCCCGAAAGAGCATGAAAATGTTTGCAGAAAACGAATATGGTAAATTTTAAGATAAAGAAGGGTACTAAAAGATGTACTGTTGCCATCTTGTTTTGTAAAAAGATATTGTAATAATAATTAGCCATTCAGTTCATCTTTTTTACGTTTTATGAAAGAAGGACTTCATCTTTCAGTTAGCACAATAACTTGCCAACTTTCAAATAGTGTTCATGATGGACGTAGTTTTCTAAAAGAATTTTGCTTAAATGTGCCACTGTAAATTCCAATACTATACAACTACAAGTTGACAATATAATGCCATATAGGAACAAATATTGTAAAGGGCACGGCGAAATGAAGGTTGATGTGAGACAGTAATCATTATCATCATCATCATCATCATCATCATCATCATCATCATCATCATCATCATCATCATCATCATCATCATCATCATCATTTTAACGTCACTTTGCTTGCATGGGTTGGACGGTTTCAAAAGATGTTTTTATCCAATTATGGAGGTTTAATCATCTGATGGTTTATTGGTGCAAATGTTTTTACGGCTGGATGCCCTTCCTAACGCCAACCACAGAAAGAGGAAGATGAGAAACAGTAATCTATATTTTTATTTAAGATTGTTTTGAAATGACTGAATTGTAACAGACATCTCTCGCAGTAGAGTTAATGAAATAGAGACTCAAGCATTTTTGCCAAGAGATCATTTGGTAATTTAGGTTTTTTGATCGTACTTTGCAGTTTACTTTTACTTTTGAAATATTATCGATATGAGGTCGTTGTGTATTTTGTAGTGTTTCACTATTTGCTACGTTCCTGTGCTATTTGTATTTGTGCACAGATATTTACCCAAACTTGATAAGCACGAAATACATTGATTTGATTTGAGTCTGTAATAATCGTTAGTCTGAACTTCAATCGGAAAGACCTGCAAGCTAAAAAAACTAGAATACAACATTCGATGCTCATACTTGTATTTTACCAACACCAATGAAAATGAGGATACATAAATGTATTTTTAGTTCATTTTGTTGTCACTTTCATCCCCGTAGTATTTTCGGTGACGTCGATAGTAGTGTCGACGGTACCCTCTGCCGTAATGCTTCTGTCCCGGATCATTTACACTTTCATCCCCGTAGTATCTACGGTAGTGTCGACGGTATCTTCTGATCCATCCCCTGTAGTGTTTCTGTTCTGGATCATTTACACTTTCATCCCCGTAGTATCTACCGTAGTGTCGACGGTATCTTCTGATCCATCCCCTGTAGTGTTTCTGTCCCGGATCATTTACACTTTCATCCCCGTAGTATCTACGGTAGTGTCGACGGTATCTTCGGATCCATCCCCTGTAGTGCTTCTGTCCCGGATCATTTACACTTTCATCCCCGTAGTATCTACGGTAGTGTCGACGGTATCTTCTGATCCATCCCCTGTAGTGTTTCTGTCCCGGATCATTTACACTTTCATCCCCGTAGTATCTACGGTAGTGTCGACGGTATCTTTTAATCCATCCTCTGTAGTGTTTCTGTCCCGGATCATTTACACTTTCATCCCCGTAGTATCTACGGTACTGTCGACGGTATCTTCGGATCCATCCCCTGTAGTGCTTCTGTCCCGGATCATTTACACTTTCATCCCCGTAGTATCTACGGTAGTGTCGACGGTATCTTCTGATCCATGCCCTGTAGTGCTTCTGTCCCGGATCATTTACACTTTCATCCCCGTAGTATCTACGATAGTGTCGACGGTATCTTCTGATCCATCCCCTGTAGTGCTTTTGTCCCGGATCATTTACACTTTCATCCCCGTAGTATCTACGGTAGTGTCGACGGTATCTTCGGATCCATCCCCTGTAGTGTTTCTGTCCCGGATCATTTACACTTTCATCCCCGTAGTATCTACGGTAGTGTCGACGGTATCTTCGGATCCATTTCCCGTAGTGTTTCTGTCCCGGATCATTTTCATTCACAGGGCTTTCGTCTTTCGCTTCGATGATATCATTGTCCGGATGATCTGTTTCTAAATCATTCTCTTTCTCAATTTCAGCTTTATTGAAGTCGTTTTCACCGAAAACTACAGTCAGAAAACCAACAAACACCAGTAGAAGGTTCAACTTCATGCTTTGTTTGTTTTGTTGTTCCAAAATGTATTTCAAGAAAGGTTAGAGCTATTTATATGAATCGTTCCTCGTAAATTTCATCTTCATCGATTTAGTTTCCACCGCATACGACATGTGGAGGAAGTAGAATATTGGTGCCCGTGTTTTGAGCGGCTTATATTTTGACGAGTTTAGGAAGTTTGCGGAGAAGCGTGGGCATCAAACTATTTTTATTTCAACGCTCATTGTCATAATTCTATAAATGAAGAACATGTTTATTGTTCTAGACATCTTTCCCTGTATCATCTTCGTCATCACTTATTTCTCCTACCAGCAATTATTCAATACAGTATAATCCCGGTAACTCGAACACTAGATAACTCGAACTCGCGTTAACTCGAATTGTTTTGCAATCCCCTTCCCTAATACTTACTCATAAAAATCGCTCGATAACTCAAACATTCGTTAACTCGAACCATAATTGTGGTCCCGTTGGTGGTTCGAGTTAACGGGAATATACTGTATTTGCAAAATATATCGTAATGCCGTATATAAGTTTAAGTGTTATTGCCGAGACAACATTTGATTTGATTTCTTACAATTACTAACAAATTCTCGTTCACTTTTGAAAACTAAACGACTACTTAGTTGTTTCATTTTACTTGGTCATACATATAAAATAAATTCTCTACACATTTTCAATATTGCCATCGTTTAAATTTCTCTATTTCTTTAAAGAGCATCATAAAATATTGTTGAGTAGTATTTCGTGACAACTTGAATTGAATAGGCCAATACACGATGTTGTTTTATAAGAAACTCTAGTCACGTGAGCTCGCAAACCTAAGAAACTACTACAGTAAGCTCACTCTATTCTAAGAAACTGAGAAATTTTGTGAGCTAAATTTTTCCCCTCATTGTTAAGAATATTGCGAAACATTTGTCTTTTTAAAGCAAAAGAAAAGAAAAAGCGCTATAAAACTAAAAGATAAGCAAAAATCATAAAGTTTGTTCTCTGTGACATTCCTCAGTAAGGCAAAAATTCTGATACAATAAGAAACCCCTAAAAAAATTAATATAATATATTAATATATCAAAAATATACGTTAATATATCGAAAACATACGTTAATATATCGAAAACATACGTTAATATATCGAAAACATACGTTAATATATCGAAAACATACGTTAATATATCGAAAACATACGTTAATATATCGAAAATATACGTTAATATATCGAAAACATACGTTAATATATCGAAAACATACGTTAATATATCGAAAACATACGTTAATATATCGAAAACATACGTTAATATATCGAAAATATACGTTAATATATCGAAAATCGAAAACTCAAACTGGCAAGATGGTTCATGGAAAAAAACACGTGATCTTTAAATTATTGTTTTATTTATAGATAGAAATTTTATAATTTCCACTTAAGTTTGGATTTGATGCTTTAATGAATTAGTTTGTGCTATTTATCTAGCCAGGTAAATATATTTTTGATAAAAATATTGTTTTTATTTTGCTAATTTTTTTAGCTTTAATTTATGAAGTAACGATATTTATTTAGTTCTCAATCTTTATAAAGGAATAGAAACTTCAGTTATTTACACAAAAATATACAAAAAACTGCTTTCCCTGTTTGTTATGTGTTAGAAAAATGTGAATAAAAGAATAGGGTTAAAAATGATTCTTCTTCCTTTCGAGTCCACAAATACACATCAGTTGTGGTATTTATGGTGGTAATTGTATTCATAAAATACGAAAGCTCCTAACGTGGCATATTGGGGGTTGTAAGTACATATACGAAGCTCCATCTACCCCACAGGCTGACACAGGTTGTACCAATTTACAGCTTGATTGGTAGCAGCAGCCTGACCTTAAAAATGATTAACTTATGATGATTAGTAAAATTTTTAAAAACGTTGATTTGAGAAAACAGACCGAAACTCGGCTTCTTTCGATCTGGACTCTCGAGGAAGACCAAAATAAATATATGGTCCCATTATGATGAAAGTTTTGTTGCGAAACTTCCAATTTAACTAACGGTAGTTTAATAAGCAGCAGTGACACAGTGGTTTAAGCGTTGCGCTGAAGAGGTCCCTGGTTTGACTTGGGTCAAATCTTGCAACATCCCTGGAAGTGCTGCTCTCAGTGTGTTTCTCGGTGAACTGGCTTATTCGAGTCATGTTTCCGGGTTAAGAATTGAGAGAGAGTTGGACCATATCTAGCATCAAACTTCCGTGTGGATCCGGTGAAAAATAATCCCATTTAATTATATAGGACTCTGCGCGTGGTTTTCGAAGCCTTGCTTTTCGCTTTGGGTGACTATTATATAAAAATTCATTATTACTTGTGTCTCTGTCATGGTTCTTTATTTTTAAATGTTGAACTGCCTTTTTGTTTCACTAGGCATTTCGCTTTCTAAAGAAGTTATGTTTTTTTGATTTCGTACAACACCAGTTTTACATTTTTCGGCTAATGCAATGCTCGTCGACTTTCATTCACTCATTCATTTCTTATATTTTACTACTCGGCAATTTACGATTTCGTCATTGTAAACCTCTGAGTACGTTGACTTTACATGAATAGGTCAAGAGGGGCAGTATATTGTATATTTTTGTGGCTGCATCCGTGTTCAAACATTTTTGCACATTTTGAAATAACCTCAGTCGACTGCTAGCACGTTTATAGGATTGATCAATATATTAATATATTCTCCTTAAAGTCTGAAATCGCACAGAAAAGTTTCAACAAGATACCACGATCAGTTCTTGGATACATTTTGATATCCCAACAAAAACCACGCATGATACATATTGTCATTCTTGAAGACGTGGGATCCTTTCAATTACTCAAGAATCCACGGAAAGTACGTCCATTAATAATAAATTAAATTATCAATAATATTACTAGTGATAATATATACTCAATAAATTTATTTTGTGGTCAACGTGCACAACCCACTGTTTGAATTCACTATTAACTCCTCCGCTATTGTGTTTTATGACGCAAATCAACGGATTTTAGACAGAGATAAAAGGATGTTTCCCAGTAAAACAACATCTGTACACGTCTATAGATGACCTCGGTTTTTGAGGGGAAGAGGGGAGTGTGAAGAGAATTGGACTTCTTTCATAAATCAACAAACCTTCTACGAATATCACGTTGAACATACACTGGGCACGGAGGGAATGCTCACATGATGAGTCATCATTGATATCTCGCGGAAAGAAAATATATCAAACTTGGAAGTACTAGAACGCGCTAGTCTTCCATCGATGAGTGAATTTATGGATTATGGACTAACTGATTGAGCAAATATTTTTTCATTCTATAATTATCATTATCATCATCTAGGTTTCACATCCGTCTAACCATTTAAATTCTAAATGTATTGCCGATGAAATAGCAAATTCGAGAAAGGAATTACGGAATAACGATCGATTTTCCTAAACAATGAAGTAAATGAGTCACTAAAAGCCATTAACATTGCATTGCAACGTAGAAAGTGACCGCGTAAGCGAAACTTTCTTCCGCGTTGGCGTTTAATCGGGAGTGGACATTTGTATGTTGATTAGAACAGATCAGAGGTATTATTAACATCAGAAAGTGAAAATCGATCACTTTGAAAACATCAAATAAACAATAATAAAAAATAGAAAATGCGTTTCATGTAGCCTTAACCTAACCCTAACCTAAAATCTAATCTAAAACCTAACCCTAACAGAATACATCAGCACCAATTAAAATAGAGATAACTGTAAATATATCACGTGGTCAATCCTTATATAGTGTTTTCAAACCAACTAACTTATGTCAGCAAGAATTCAGAGCTATTACTTCAAACGAGAGGGTTCTTTTAAGTTAATTTCGTATTTTTCTAGTATATCAATAATGTATTATTTTACAGTTACGATTAAAATTTGATAACTTAAACCTCAAATTGTTTCCTTCTTCTAAGCGCTTCGATAATTTTATGTTCTTTTTAAAAAAGCAGACAGGTGGATTCAACAAAATGAAACGCATTTTGCAATCCAAGGCTATTGAATTACGTGATTATCGAATAACACACAGAGAACATGAAGGTTTTTATATATGTTTAAATAAAACATTATTTGTTAAACCCAGGCCAACAGTACTAATACTCTTTTAAATGTCTGCCCTGGTGCATGAGTTGGATGTTTGTTGTTCTGTATTGAGATTAGTATTGGTATTTTATATTGATATATCGTAAAAATAAACGTTGAAGTACAGTTTGGCTATTAATTTTAACAAGTACGAATATTGCCATGCAGTACAACAAATGTTAAGAAAAAAACTTGAAAAAAGAGAACAAGCCTAATCGAACCACCACACATAATGTAAGGTTACGTAATGACAATGTAACGACTTCCTCTCATTGTTATAACGTCAGCTTGCTTATAATGCATAACTCGGCAATATTTAAGCTTTATATAATTTTAAAGCAATGCTTAATTCCATCAGCTTTAAAGTTTATCAATAAGCAAATCAGTAAATAAAAGCAAGCATTTTAAACAAAACGCACGAATGGAAAAAACTTCGACAGATGATATGGAGATGGATAATTCGGTTGGACCGATACCATGTACACAACACATAAATGCTAAAAATGTTGAAGAAAATCCAACTTGTTGCCGAAAATTTACCCTGGTTATAAACGGTACGCTGGAAAAAGCATTTGGAAGGTAACGTAAATCTAGCTTTATAGCGATTGGATAATTTTTTCACAAAACAGCATTTGATCCGTGGATGAACCTACTTTAATAAAAATGTTTTCGGAACATTTATAATTTTTCAAATTTCGAGATGAATATAAATTGCACCACTGTGACATGAATGGAATTCTTAATATAAAAACTTTCAACTTTCTTGAGATTAACATGTAGTTATTCTATTATTATTTTCCTCTCACTGAGAAAGATTCATTAGTTCGTCGCTACTCCATCTAATATATATTAATCTGCTTGAATTTCCCCAACTCATCTTTTTTAAAAATTAAAACCAAAATAAACTCCTTATGCTTCGCAGTACCCTGCCGACTAAAAGTGCTGAAATGCCTCATTTTACAGTAGATTTGTTGAAAAAAGGTGTTGTTAAAACCTTTAGGGTTTTAATCTGATAAATATATATATATATATATATATATATATATATATATATATATATATATATATATATATATATATATGCATAAACCTTATAAATGTATTATATATATATTATATATATGATGATGATGATGATGATGATGATGATGATGATGATGATGATGATGATGATGATGATGATGATGATGATGATGATGATGATGATGATGATGATGATGATGATGATGATGATACATTGTATTGGTGTATATATACAGTATATATATTGTTATTTTCATATACCATTTTAGATTGGGTTTCATAGTTGCAACACATCCATGGAAAACCATTTTGATTTCTTTGGTTGTTTTCGCAGCCTGTATGGCTGGTATTATCGAGTATACAAATGAAAATCGAGGTGAAAAACTATGGGTATCGCAAACATCAGACTCTCTAAAACACAAAAGTTGGGTGGAGAAAACCTTTCCTGTTAGCTTCCGTCAAAGCAATGTCTTGTTAGAGAAAGATGGAAACCTACTCACAACCCAAGGGCTGATTGATGTAAGAAAATAAGATTTATTTTAGTAAGGACACCCGTTGGGTCCATTAGCATCTTACTTATGCGAGAAGTTTGCATTTTTTATATTTGGACTATGTATCTTACGTATTTAAACTCACAGTAAAATTATTACATACTAGCGATATAGCTCGTGCAAATTGCGCTCATCACTTAATAGAGTATAAATATATATATTGTGTGTGTACCCAGAATGCTAATTAAGCATTATCAAGAAGACCTCAACCTATAGTTTTAGTGTATTTAATTGGCTCCCATTTGTGCTATGGTTATTTTTGATGAAATACGGCGTGTTTTATTTATAACCGCTCACTAAACAACTTTGTGATAGCATGGTTTTTCGAACCCAGAACCTTTGGGAAGAGCTGAACGCCGTTCCCATTGCGCTATCACCAACTATCTGTATATAAACCATCTTTAAAAGTCAGTTTCGAGAATCACTTGGCTTCATATATTTTTGCTCTACTTAAATTTGACCTCTAAAGTGTTTGTAAACTTCTTTTTTCATATTTTTCACGCATTAGTTTTCATCATCAAGAGTGCATATTCACGTGCAAATATCACTCATCATTTCTTTGAGAATAGCCTGAGGCACAGCTACAATGGCTAAATGTGTTAGTAGCCCTAATCCTCACAGTTACTTAATTGTCATGGTAAGACTTTAGCGAGTAAGTCAGTAAGTCTGTACTATTATATATAGATCTATATATAGATTTATATTTTTAAATTTTAGTTATATAAAATTCAAGAACGAGTCAAGAGTGTCGGCCATGGAACACCTGGATTGCAATGGCGTGACATCTGTTACAGGTAAACTTTAGATCATCAAACCTTAGTTTATATATAAAATTTGTTTTGTATTAAAACAAATCAATTTGGAAAATATAACAACACTTTTAAGTTTTGTTAACATGTTTTGATGCACATTCAGGATGAAGTGTTTTACAAACCGTTAAACCTAAAAGTAGGTTAATGAAATAGTGATTTTAAAATTAATTTAATTGTCATACGTCACAGTCAGTCAAGTATATAATGTAACAGGGTGGCGACTCAAACTCCTGAAAAAATATTACACCTGGAAAACAACCATTTTGACATACTGTTTAATAATAACACCTGGAATTTTTATTGTAAAAATGAGTGGCCGACCTGGTGGAGATGTAATTATGATCTGGTAAAGTGATTAGTGATTACTATAGTCGAGCTAGCTCGACCTGATTGATTGATTGATTGAAAGTGATTTGGCAGAGAATAATGGAGTTTAGAAGGAAAATTACTGATGTATAGAGATATTTGATGCTGTTACGTAAAATTTTTTTTTTTCTTTTCAGAGTTGGAAATCTATCTTGCATTCCATCCTCTATTCTGGAGTTATGGTCACACAATCTAACCCTCATTAATAGCACAACAAATGCACAAATAATCCAAAGAATCAATGAAAACAATGTTAAAAGGTAGAGCAGGGTTAATTATTATATTTATATGGAAAGACCCACAACAACAAACTTTTTGTGATGGGATGTTTTTAAAACCTGAACAAGTGTAATAATTTAACCCTCAATTTTGTTTGTTTTTATATTCCAGCCCGTTGAGTGGGCGTCGGCTGAACATTCGATTGTTGCTTGGTGGTCTCGTGGAAACGAATAGCCTTGGACATGTGATTAAGGCGTCAGTGGCAAAAATTGTGTTCAAGTTGCAAAAAAACTCGACATTCGATGACAATGCTGGATTGTGGGTAATAATGAAGCTTGAATTAAAATACTTTCAAAATACTTCATAATCCTCTTCTTCTTCATTTACATTTTTTCACGTCTATTTTCCATGCTAGCATGGGTTAGATGGGTTTACCTGATGGCTTTTCTCCACTCCAATCTGTCCTGCGCAAGGTCTGCATGGATGTTTTTATTCTGAGGTCATGTTTCCACAACCTGTTCCCAACAACCATATCTCTACATTTCTTAACACAATTTATTTCATAACACTTCATAATTGATATATATATATTTATAGAAATAGAAATTTTTAATCGACTTCTCCAGCCTTCAGAAAGTAGTATGTCAAGTATTGATTATAAAAATTATTTTTGAAATTATTTTCTCTTCGCAAATTATTTACATAGAAATAGAATTCTTCACAACTTTGTATGTATGTTCTGAAAAGCTCATTCATAATATATCAAACAAAACAAATGAACAAAGTTGTAAGCAACACTAAGACTGGAATGAACAAAGTTGCAAGTGATACTGAGGCTGAAATGAACAAAATTGTAAGCAACACTAAGACTGGAATGAACAAAGTTGTAAGCAACACTGAGGCTGAAATGAACAAAGTTGCAAGCGACACTGAGGTTGAAATGAACAAAGTTGCAAGCGACACTGAGGTTGAAATGAACAAAGTTGTAAGCAACACTGAGGTTGAAATGAACAAAGTTGTAAGCCATGATGCATACTAGGCAGAGATCTACAAAAGTGTTGCTTAAAAAGTGTGTAATTGCTAGCTATAAATAAGGTAGAAAAATAATACAATGGTTGCCAACATCTAACCATCATTTATATATGCAATATTCTCAAGTGAGTGTTTTCATCAGGTGGACAAGAACGCTGAACGATGGGAAGAAGGATTGGATGAGGAGTTGGAGAGTGGGATGGAAGGATATACGGTTTACTCATATTCGAAGTGGGCGTAAGTCATGGCAATAATAATCATTTACTCACTGAATGTTACCCTTGTAGGCCCCTCATCATCCCCTCTAAAAAAAACTAATTGGCGTTAAAATATATTTTCTTTTAAATTACGCAAGCTGGGTTGCTTTTTGTGCTCTATCTATATTGACATAAATTATGCTGGGTTCAAATGACATAAATTATGCTGGGTTTGATTGACATAAATTATGATGTGTTCAAATGACATAAATTATGCTGTGTTCAAATGACATAAATTATGCTGGGTTTGATTGACATTAATTATGCTGTGTTTAAATGACATAGTCATAGTCCCAATATTATCAAAACAACATTAAAATCTCATTTTTAAAACATTTTGTTCATCAAAAAAACACATTAGGTTGACTGATTCCTATGTAACTCCTCAGTGTGGTCTGCATGAATTGAATGAATGGATCACGTAACTGCTGTGTGTGATCTGCGAAATTTTTCAGCTAAATATTTAACTGATCTTTGTTATTCTTTTGCAGACATAACAAAGCTGCAAGAACGGCTTCAGACAATGACCTTCAGTTTTTTGTGTTTGGATACATTTTGGTTATCATCTATTTGTCCTCCATGTTGGGAGGCTTTGATCGACTAAACCACAAAGTGAGCATAACTATAGCTAATCACATCACTCCATTACACAGTTTTATTTCTCTTGATTTCTTCTGAAAAGTATTTAATTTGCTATGTTGTTTTTCTTCTTTTCCACTTTTATTGCAATTAACAAAGGCAACTCAATGACCTTGTGTTCATTGTATGCCCCAGCTATATTTTAAAGTGAATTTCTTAGTGTTATCTCATATTATTGCAAGGGTTGTTAACAATTCACCATATGAAGCTATATAGATGCATTAAAGTTTGTGGCTTTAGCCTTTAATTATAAGAGGAATTGTTAACGATGAAATCACAAAGACAGATTGTTGCATGCAAGTTGGACCCATGCTTTTAGGTGTATCTGGCCATGGTCGGTATTTCAATCATTGGTATGTCTGTTGGTATTGCGTACAGTTTGGGATCTGCAATTCAGTTGAAAATCACCGCTGTGCACAATGTTCTACCGTTTCTTTTGCTCGGTGAGAATTATTTCATTCAAGAAAATTGTTTAAAGTGCACTTCTGATGTTTCATACTTTTAGACAATTAAAAGTTTCTTATCATTCCTCTGATCTTTTATCCAGGCATCGGAGTTGATGATGTTTTCGTGATCGTTCAGAGTTGGGATAACGTTGGAGGAGCTGTGAAAAATGGCCGATCCATTCCCGAGAAGATGCAGGAAGCCCTCAGTCATGCTGTACGTCAAGTTACCATCATTAAGAAACCTTTCCAATTAAAGTTACTCTCAGTTAAAATAGAAGCAAATCTTCAGATAACTTTTCATTAAAATTGTCTAGATTAGCAAAAAAACAAATCAACTAATCATCAACATCAACATTTTCCATGCTAGCATGGGTTGGACAGGGTTTTAACAGATGATATTCCCAACAATTGTGTAGGTTTAATCATTCGATGGTTCATTGGCGCAGATGTTTTTACAGCTGGATGCCCTTCCTAACGCCAACCCCAGTGAGGGGAACTGAGCTGAAAATTGTTAAATTATTATAATTCTTCTTTTAATTCTTTACATAAAAAATGTTTCTTGAAAGTTATCCCATATCATTCTCTGTTAGGGTGTGTCCATTCTTGTTACCTCGGTGACGGATGTTTGTGCCTTTCTTATTGGTGCATCCACTGTAAGTACTATTTGATTTTGTTTTTCGGCGATCATATTTATAACAGGGGTTTGTCGTTGTACTATGCAATAGAATGACTTACAAAAATAAGAAAATATTTTTTTAAAATTAATTTAGTATTATATACAAACATATACAAATCAGGTTTGGTTGACGGCTAAACAGTAAGGAGAACAAACAAACTATTTGGACTCCTACAATCTGCCACCATTTTGCAACCTGTCATTACTGCCATTACTGCTTTTGCAAAACTCCAAAGTATAAAAACTACTCGCTGAATTTTACAGATTTATTTATGTTATTTAGAAACCATTCATTGCTCCGGGGCAACATCGGGATACACCTTATAATTGATATTTCTGTGTATTAATATGTTCTGGTATCAAATCGTCAAAATTTATTTTTAGATTCTACCCGCATTGAAATCGTTTTCAATATTTGCCGCCATTGGCATAATCTCAGTGTTTTTGCTGACGATTACATTCTTTGTTGCGTGGTTGGCTTTGGACGGAAAACGACAGGGGGCGCGTCGTGATGCTTTGCTGTGTTGTTTGAAAGTGAATGAGCAATGGAAACCATTGAGTTGTTCGGAAAAAAGTCATTTAAGCAATTTCATTGACAAAGTATATGCACCTGTCATTTTGTCTGTACCCGGAAAGGTAATTTTTTGGTCACTTTTTATGATACGGCTTACAACTTATATTACTTAGCAAGGATGATTATCTCATTAAATATTCTCTACCATTTACAAGAACATTTGAATTTCAAGTAAGACAGTATTAAATCATACTCTCATCCTTTCGTGTAAATGCTACACCACAACGCTATTACTTCTATTTAGATTGTTATTGTTCTTGCGGCTTGTGGACTTCTAGCAGGTGGCAGTTATGGGCTTTCGCAACTCGAGCAGAATTTCGATCCAATATGGTTCCTCAACCCTACCTCCACACCTCGTATGTACCAAGATAACGTTAAAAAGGTGACCTGTGATGAGCATTTTTACAGCCAAAAATACTGAATTCTAATAACGCACTCTGTCAGTTAAGTTCAACCAACATGTTTACTGCTCCTTTCAATTGTCTCTTTGCATCTCCTCCTTATTACTCTTATTAACCAATTGTCATGGTCATTTCTGCTTTAGTTCTTTCCCTCGGATGGAATTCATTCTGCGGCTTACACTGGTGAAATGGATTATTTCAATGAAAGTTTGGCCATGGATAATATCGTCAGTCAATTGAATGCTGACCAATACGTATCGCCAAACTCTGTACACAGTTGGTACCATAGTTACAAGGCATGGTTGAATGCCACACAATACAAAAATGAGCTAGTGGCCATCTCTCAAAACGGTGAGTCATTATGAATTGAAACATGTCACCTCTAACATAAAAATTTCAACATAAATCAATATTTTTTCATGTTTCACAAAGAAGAAGAAACTTCTGGTGATATTGTTATAAGTCAAATTGTTTATAAAAATAAAAATTAGATTTTTGCGACATATCGAAGGACTCCAGTTATTTACTATGTTTTGCTGAAGGATTGGAACTTGATAACAGAACTCTTGGTACTTGAACTCCGGATAACCATGGAATCCTACTGACTTGGACATAACAATGAATCATTTTTAAAGTCAAAAGCCTTTGATCTTTAAACAATTGCATGCAGATATGTAAAACCAACTCTCGCAATCTCGTCTTCTATCAATGATATATCCAAAAGAAATTACTAACAACCACATATTTTACAGAATGGCGACTGCCCAATGCTACGCGATTCAATGAGCTCTTAAAAGCGTTCCTCTCCAGTGAGCTCGGAAGATCATTCTCTCATAATATTGCTTTCGATGGAAGCGGAAAAATTCAAGTAAAAATTATTTTCATTCAATCATGATTATTTTCTCATGATCTTTATGTCCTTCACCAAATAGTTTTAAACTTGAAATGTACTTTTGTTTCGCCATATATTATATGTTTTCTTGGAAAAATTTTCTTTGCTCTTTTGACCTTTGTTGTTGATGGTAGGTTCAAATTTATCGTGATTGTTCAGACAACTAATATTGTTAAGTAAACCTTCAGGGATCTTCGATTACGTTCAAACACACATTGTTTTCATCCTCCTCGAACGAGATCGAGGGAATGGAATCTGTGCAATCTGATATAAAAGCTGGTTCGATTCAGAGCGAACGCAATCCAATGCTTCCATTTGTTTACGCTCCGTTCTACATCAGTTGGGAAACCAACAAGGTAATTCAGCTTAATCTACTTATTTCTCATGAGCAAAGTGTGATGATAAATTCAAGCATATGCAGTGTGGCCACATTTCTTCCAAACCTACTCATATTTTCTAAGTTCTAACAAATGTCCACAATTCTCCAGAATTGTTGTTTTTAAATGTAACCGTCATTTTTATATTAATTTTTTACAATAGCTATGCCTGTATGAGAAGTTTGTTTAATTTATGATAATGCGCTGAAATATCCATCATTGTTTGCACACCTATAAGGGTATTGTTACAAGAGACATGGTGGTAACATGTTGATTAAGTCTTCTTAAATACAGCTCATGTTGATTAAGTCTTCTCAAACTTACAGCTTACAGCTTGAAAATCACCTCAAACCTCTCCTCAAACTCAGCGAATGAGTAGCATTTTGATGCGGTAAAGTATGGGTTTTGGTGGTTGGAGTGGCGCCCGCCTCAACACAGTTACGCTCAACGTCTTGCGCTAACGAAAAGGGAATAGACACCCTTGTTTACGCCCGTTACCAACATTAGGGTTAATTCAACCACTTTACCATATATATATATATCAAATGAAAAAAGTTAGACCTTAGACCTTAGTTAGACTGACCTTAGGTACCTTAGATTCGGCCATAAAAAACCCTCAAATTTGACATTCTGTTGTGGCCACACAAAACACATCAATCACTCAATCACATTTTTTTCAGGTCATTGCAAGCGAGTTGTTTCGTAATGTGTTACTCGCCGCACTCTGCGTTTTCATTGTCACGTTGTTCCTGTTATCCAATCTTTGGGCCTCGCTTGTCGTTGTTGTTTGTGTCTCGCTGTCCCTGGTAAGTCATTTGCTTCATTAATATGTTTGTTTTTTTACCTTCTGAACAATCTTTAAGAATTGTTTTTCGGATTTTGTCAATCAATGTTTTTTGGCAATGTATCAATGGGGTGTCTGGCATCGCAGTTAAAATTATTCAAGCTTGAGAGATAAAATCCAGTCAGGTTTTGTTGAAAGAATTTCATTGTATTTTTAATGTAATTACACTTTTCTTGTTTTCTTAAATGCACTAAAAAAAGCTTCCATGGTCACACGCTCTCCAACACAGGCCTTTAAAAACATATTGAAGAGAGCTTCCATGGTCACACGCTCTCCAACACAGGCCTTTGAAAACATATTGCAGAGAGCTTCCATGGTCACACGCTCTCCAACACAGGCCTTTGAAAACATGTTGCAGAGAGCTTCCACAGTCAGTCTTAAGGATTCGTTCTTGAATGTAACAACTCTCACCTTAGATTGACATCGCTGGCTACATGCATTTCTGGAACCTCAGCATCGACGTTATCACCACGATAATCATGGTGATCGCAATCGGTCTGACGGTTGACTACGCGGCGCATATCGCCCATGGTTTTATGGTTGCCAACAGAGGTAGCAAAAAAGGTAAGGAATCGAATATAAATGCAATTTTGCACGTACAAAGACTTAGAGGTGCACAATGTCTTAGTGATATTGTATAGTGGGATTATCAAATTGCATCTGATTCGTGTTCATGTAGCATAGAAACAGAACATTTTGCACGCTTCACATCATTTAATCAATTTTAAGTAATATAGCTGAGTGGATTTATTCAGGGTTTACAAGAGTGTAAACTGTTATCGTGCTTTGTATGTTTTTGTAAACAGAAGGGTTTTGCGATTTTTTTCTTTTTATGTGTTTTGCTTTTACACAAATAAATGTTGCGTTTGTCTAGAGCGCATGCACGAAACGTTGGTTAAAATTGCCCCTGCAGTGATCCATGGTGGCATGAGCACTTTCTTGGCTTTCGCTCTTCTCTCCACTTCAGAATCTTATGGGTTCTTCACTTTCTTTAAAGTAAGTATTTCATGGTTAAGGTTGAATGAACTAAAACTAAATTATCTCCATAAATACGAACACGACACCTTGGATATAAGGTTCCCGGTCAATCCAAATTTATCCATTAAAAATGTCTGGATGGTTGTTATATTTATCCATTAAAAATGTCTGGATCTTTGTAACCAGTTCATTTTCTTTTTAACTAAGAGAAAATATCTACCGCGAAAAAGGTGGCTTTTCTAAGAGTGTACAGCTGATAAAGGGGAGTTTATAGGATGTTTGTTATTCCTTGTTTCTTTTCTTTGCCTTTAACATAAGCGTTGTGCTGTCTTTAGGTCTTCTTTTTGGTTGTGGTATTTGGAATGTTTCACGGTCTGGTCCTTCTCCCTGTGGTGATGAGTATGATCGGACCACAACCCTACTTCACTCCCCCGGTAGAAGTTGTGAAGGGTATTCAACCAATGGAGATAAAGGACAATGTGGAATTGAAGTCAGTTACAAACACTGATCCCGTATACATAGTGACAGTGGAAGGTGCGTGCTCAATTTCTTTTCACTCTTTGCGTTATGCAAAGATGCAATATTATAAATGACTACTGAACCTACTTCTCTATTGTAACATAAAGCTTAAAGAAAGCCAAATGTAAATGTTTTTAGCCTAAACCGTTTTGCGTACCAAGTTACACCAAAGTCACATCAAGTCACACCAAGTTACGCCAGGTCACATCAAGTCACGCCAGGTCACATCAAGTCACACCAGGTCACACAAAGTCATACCAAAGTCACACCAAGTCAAACCAGGTCACATCAAGTCACGCCATGTCACACAAAAGTCACACCAGGTCACGCCAAATCACATCAAGTCACACCAAGTTACGTCAGGTCACATCAAGTCACACCAAGTTACGCCAGGTCACATCAAGTCACACCAAAATCACACCAGGTCACACCAAGTCATACCAAAGTCACGCCAAGTAACACCAGGTCACACCAAATTTGCATGTTGTGTCATACATAATTTTTTCTCAATATGAGTAAAATTTGAAATAAATCTCTAATATGTGACAAAATATTCATAAAGAGAATTACACTAACAAGATTCAGAATGATGAAATGCACACACCAAAAGGTGAGTTTGTTCATCCATGGCCTACTAAAAATACTGCCATATATCTCACATGTCACACAGGCCTCAAATGGCTACTAAAATGAAACTATCACTATAAAACACAGCTAATTAAGAAAAATCTCTCTGAGGAGTTGTCTTCGAAGTAATATTGTCTTCGAAGTAAACAAAAAGCTGTTCTCTTTACCGATGCTTACACATCTAAAAGCTTCTCATGTGCATTGGTTATTCGTCTATTAGAAAAGTGAAATTATTTTTTGAGACAATATACATGACGTCTCAAAAGTCAATTCTCAAAGAAACAAAAGAAATTTTGGACCAAAAACGTAATCTAATGAACAAATATACAACTGTAAAAATTTTATTTAATACGTTGACGTAATTTAAATGAGGAAACAGTATCTTTGCGAATGATGTCTTTCGATTGCTTTTGTTTATTGTGAAAAACTTGGTGTGACTTGGTGCGCAAAACGGTATAGCCCAATGTTTTCAACTGTTTTTCAATCTTCGTTGATATTTTAAACTCGTCCGTGAATAGGTTACGTTAGTGGTTCTCAAACTATCTCTTTACAATCTTTTGGATGACTCGTGGAGCCTTTCAATTCACTTAATATAGGCTTTGATTGTTCGATTTCCTTATTACCGTAAATTGAGGCAAGTTGACTTTTCAAGCGTGTCCCACGCCAATTCCTATGCGAATTGAATGTTTGGGTAAAATGCAAGTCCTGATAGATAGAGATTGATTGTGTGCTTTTTGATGACAAGAAGATGAAACAACAATTGAATATGTCAATCATTTCAACTGAGTGACAACAGCAGTGTTACAGTAACTGTATAATCCTACTACAATGTTAGTATAATGGGAGTATGTTTGTTGTTCGCCAATCACGCCCAAACGTCTGGACCGATTGGAACCAAATCTTCAGGGTATGATTGTGATGCCCCTGGGATGGTTTTTAGCCACAGAAAATTTTTTTTGACAAGTTTTTATTTAAATAAATTAATTAGATGTGATGTCACTTATCGATTGCGTAGGTTTAAAATTTATAATAATAATTAAATATTTTATGGCTAACTTTGTTTCCCTAACAAATTCTTTCTCAACTTAAATGCATAATTGGTTTATCTATATGTACATGACTACCCATATATAGTATATATATATATACTTTTTTGAGAGGAGATTGCCATAGATTGGTAACATACATACATACAGAATTCCTCAATTTGCTAGTGTCAACAATGATTTATATCGAAGAATATGGACGTTTCTAACCAAACAAACTGAACTAGTTGACGAAATAGACACGCCTTTGATTGTACTTTAATAACTGTCGAATTGTTTATTTTATTAGGAATATGTATATTAATGGAAACATTTAATCTTCAATATAAATACATACAATTAATGAAAATTATTAATGGTCAATTATAATATTTGCTTAAGTGGAATCATTTGATCTTTTTCCAGGTTCACTCCAAAATCAAGGGTTCGTTGAGTAAACAACATCTTGCGAAACCGATGTAGTTGTAGTGAACTGTATTTATTGTATTTATTCTCACTTTATACATGTAATTTTCGTGAAAATATGAAAAAATGAAAGTAGTTATTTTACTGCTGGACAAATATCAAAATAACAAATGAGACTAACAAATGCTGTTTTCTGGTGTAAAACCTTGTATATAAATATGTATATATATATTGATGAAGGAGTCTTGAAATGTCGAATTTCTTGTTTATTTAAAACTTACGACAAAAAACAAAGTCTTGAACTGTACAGGTCAGCTTTTGAACAAAGCGAAATACGAAGTTACCAATCATACTGCAAAGCTTCTTTTTCGCTTTCCGATTCGTTTTGCAGATACTCTTGCATTGCGTCGAACAAATGCTTCTTCAATTTACCCAGGAGCAATTGCGAACGTTGCTCCGACTCAGTCATTGTTTTGTAAAACGAGGTGACGTCACAAAACCGCACATTGGCTATCATTTCGCACAACTCTTTCGCTTCATTACCGTGGTTCGACACAACGATAATTAGCACATTCTCATTTCTCAACAGCGGTCGCATATCTTCGATAGATTGGATTGAGTTGATATCGGGTGGAAAATACAACACGCCATCCGCTGACGAAACGTTCACATTGAAAGTTAAAGGAGACGAATTGATTAAGGAGTATGATGTGTCAGTAATATCGAAGGTTACACGGATGTCGCGAGGGGGCTCTCGACCTGTATACGAGTTTCAACAACAGAGTGAAAGGCAAATATATATACCACTACTTTAAGAAACTCTCAACAACATTAAGACATTAATTTACAAACAGCACATATCCATACATAACCAAAATCTTCGTGAGTATCTCAGGAATTACTTGAAATAACTCGGTAAGTATCTCAGGAATTACTCGAAATAACTCGGTGAGTATCCCAGGAACTACTCGAATTACTTCGTGAGTATCTCAGGAATTACTCGAAATAACTCGGTGAGTATCCCAGGAACTACTCGAATTACTTCGTGAGTATCTCAGGAATTACTCGAAATAACTCGGTGAGTATCCCAGGAATTACTCGAATAACTTTGTGAGTATCCCAGGAATTACTCAAAATAACTCGGTGAGTATCCCAGGAATTACTCGAATAACTCCGTGAGTATCCCAGGTACTAGTCGAAATAAGTCAAATCTATTAAAAAGTTACATTTCGTGTGAGCGAAAATGTTTCAGTGTTACAGAGATACGAAAACAATTTATTTGGTGTGAATTGCAAAAAGTTATTTGGCAAATGATTCTTAAATTAGATAAAGGTTAATTAAACACTCAAATGAGTGGTTTAATGAACAACAATTCAACGGAATTGTTAGTTTTTATATAGTGTCCTTTCAGAGTATGACTTTTAAAACAACTTTATAGATGACATATATAACATAAACCCTTACCGAGAGTAGACAACCTTTTAAGCATAGACTGCTTTTTCGTTTGTTTTTTAATCGTTTCATTGTCGTTATTGTTGATGTTTCTAAGAAAATCTTTGCTACATAAAGCGCCAGTGCATTTCGCTGTTTCCTCATCTGCAGTAGGTTCCTTAACAGCAGCAATGAAAGAAGTCTTTAAATCATTCCCTTCACTTATTACAAGTAACGTTCCAAAGAACTGATCTGGATCAATAGTTTCACGATGAAGTGAGGCACCAAGCTTTGTGGAAAGTCTTTTGAATGTGGAACGTTTTGATGCCGCCATTTTAGTCTTGTTTTTAACTATATTTCCCAAAGAAAACACGTCCTGATGATTACGTATAGTGTGGAAGTATCAAGAAAGTATCAGTATTAATAAAATCGCATATGTTATGTTATATTCGACATAAACAAAGAAATATTATCGACAGAAACTAGTTTCCTTTCCTGCGTACAGGTACGAACTGTGACTTCACAGCATTTTCTCACTCAAGAATATCGTGTACTTTTTTCTGTACAACTTGTCAAGTATCGATTTACAATTACGCAATAAATAAAAAAGATAAGAATTTTTTTAGTTAGATATGAAGAACATGAGAGGAAAGAAAATTATATTTCCAAAAAGTGAATTGTATCCCAAAAATCCTGACACAGCTCCTTTACAAATGGTTGTCAAGTAAAGTGGCCAATTATATGTTATATTTTATTTAAAAACCAAGCGGAATGCGTCATCTTTTACAACAATTTACGGTGAATTAACAACAATAATCATCGTTAATGCTTGTTGAACAATGTGTTTTACAAAAATACAGCATAGGTTTGATTGTGTTTGTCAAAATGCAACTAAAGTCAGAAATCTACTAAATATTTCTCAATGTCTGTCATTGACTGTCCGTTTGTTATCTATGCATTCGCAAGCAGACGGACCCAGAGAGCTGAAAATTCGTCCACAAGGGTAACTTGACGCAGAGATTGTCATGCCGGGCTTAGTTTTGCGATAAAAATATAATTTGGCTTATAGTAGTTTAGTTTAAAAACAACATTGGTTTTCTGTCAAGATAATAGTTGAGTAGTTATTCCCCTGACAATTTCATCAGGAGTTTTTGCAAGTCCATTGAGTATTGCTCATGGTCAAAACATTAAAAGAGTTTTTAAATTTGACTGAAACACTTTCAAACGATGCTTTGATAGGAGGTAAGTAAAAAATATTATTGTTCTACTGGCGCGTCACTTATTTGCAAAGTTTCGTACAATGGCCTATCTTACTTAGAAAACTAACTAACTGTGTTGGATAGAAACTTGATTTAGAAATTTTGTTTTGACTTTTAACACAAAACGAAAATCTTTGAATATATTAACAAATTAAATAATTTTGACATAACATAGCATAATAAACAGATTCTCTTAGAGCAACAGCTTGTTGATGCAATGAATTACAGATTCTCTTAGAGCAACAGCTGGTTGATGCAATGAATTACAGATTCTCTTAGAGCAACAGCTGGTTGATGCAATGAATTACAGATTCTCTTAGAGCAACAGCTGGTTGATGCAATGAATTACAGATTCTCTTAGAGCAACAGCTGGTTGATGCAATGAATCATTATCTCTTGAAAATTATATTTTGTAGCTAAATTATAAGGGGATATTTCTTAGCTTCTATGTTATCTGGTAGCATTATATTTTCACCATGTTTAAAGCAATTTTACTCTATGTTTGCTCATGAAAAGAAAGAAGCGCCCGCTGTTAAAAATATGTTTGAGGAAACTACGTCATAGCAAATGAGATGAAACAAGCTTTACAAATGCGCATTTATCCATCGGTATTACAAAATGAATGAAGCCTTTGTAAAATTAAAAGAAATTTCATTAAACTTTACAAATCATTGTGAACATTGTGCTGAGTCTTGTCCAACAAAACATAAAAATTAAGAAAACTCAATACAGGCTCCTTTGAACCATAGAGTCGTATTCACTAAAACTTTATCAAACGCTTTTTACTTGCTTAAGGTTTTGCATATTTCCTCGGGAAGTATTCAGGATTTTAAGTGTGGAATGAAGGGGTCTGCTAGTTACCAAGGAGAAGCGCCCATGAGCTAGTCTTCCACCACATTTGTTAAAATCGTAGTAGAGGTTCATGAAAACAGAAGTTGGGGTAAGCAAGGCTGCTCGTAGAACAACACTTGTACGAATTAGTAAGGGTGAGCTAAACTCGCTCACCCCTGTTATTGCGGAAAAACCCGAGTAGACCCCTTTCGAGACAATGCAAAACTTAAGCAATTTCCTAACGGCCATTCCTAACAAAAGAAGTTCGACAACTCAACCCTAACTAACAACAGAAGCTCAACCTAAGCCTCGTTTTCATTTAAAAATCTCGTAAATGGTCTATTGAAATCTGAAAAAGCATTTCAAAGTTCTTCTCGCACGAAGAAACACATTTAGTTTCTTTTCAATTCAGATTCTTCTGTAAATGCAAAAGTTAGTGTATATCTATGGTTGATTAGATGCTATTACAGATGCATGCAGATTGAGACAAGCCCTTATAGATGCTATCATAGATGCATGTAGATCGAGATAAACCCTTATAGATGCTATCACAGATGCATGCAGATTGAGACAAGCCCTTATAGATGCTATCACAGATGCATGCAGATTGAGACAAGCCCTTATAAATGCTATCACAGATGCATGCAGATTGAGACAAGCCCTTACAGATGCTATCACAGATGCATGCAGATTGAGACAAGCCCTTATGTCGTTCCATAGAATGTCAATTACAACAAATATTTTCCACTTTGCCATTCGCCGAAATCGACAAAAATCACTATTTTACCTGTTCACTCCGATACTCGCTAATGATTGACCCAAAATTACGTAATTTGCTAAGCGCTCAATATAGAACTGAGAAGCTCCATTAAAAAATTCACACACACAACACTTGATAGCATCGCAAACAAATGAACGCTGAGTAACATAGCGATGCCATTGTTTGCCGATCCACACAATGGATTAAAAGCATTATGTAATTGTTTATCAAGACGTTGTTCTAAAACATTAAATCTCCTTCCTAAGTGAATATACAGTAAATTCTTTGTTCCATTCTTTATTTACAAATCACGGGCGTCTTTTGTTCCACTATTTAACCCTCCACCGCAGAGCTTTTCAACAACCCTTCTTCTTTTGTAATCCAAATCTAGTTACGGTGGAGAATCACAACTTACAGCCTTCGCTAGCAACGCACGGACTTCAGTTTTCAAAGATGGTAGCCGTGTGGCGGCCTCATCAAGAGTCATATCTTTGTTGCGAAGAAACATTGTCAGCACCTAAACAACAGTTTTGAAGTGAATTAATTTGGAGAGAAAAATGTATTCGTTTTCAAATAAAAATCCAAACAAGAAGGGTAATAATGTTGTGTCTTGTTTATATGTTTCTTCTGATAAAAACTTGTTATTGTTTGTTGGCAAAGAGTCTCTAAAGGTTGGAATAGATTACTTAAAGATATAGAAAGTAATCACAAATCTCTTAAACCTTTCCAAATGACTAATGATGTTGTCTTAGAATCGAGGTCAACGGTTGAAAACGCCAGCGTGGAAAATCTACCCCTAAGTTAGGTATGTGAAATTTTCGGAAGTTTCCGGTCAGCATAATAAATAAAAGACGTTATTTATATTTATTTAACCCTAACCCTAACCAATAACATAATCAAATGAAAAACTGCGAAATCTGATTTATTTAGGCACGATAGTGCAATTTTAAGCGCATGCGCCTTAATCCGGGATGAAGACATTTTTGCATTTTTTCACCAAAACTCCCTGAACATTTCAAATCTTGAAAATAGGTCGACGGATATATCTTTACGGATGCTTCATAGAAAAACATATTCATTTTATTAATTTGCCTTGTTACAGGCGCTGCGCAGGGTAATAGCGTATTTTATAAACGCAAAACAAAACGATTTCTTTAATTTTTTTAACGATCCAATCAGGATTCAAAGGTCGAAAGTATTTTTCACACGTGTTATTAACGATGATTGTTTTGATAACAAAAAGTGTATTGGTTGCAAGCAATTATGTTTTGATAACAGAAAGTGTATTGGTTGCAAGCAATTATGTTTTGATAACAGAAAGTGTATTGGTTGCAAGCAATTATGTTTTGATAACAGAAAGTGTATTGGTTGCAAGCAATTATGTTTTAATAACAGAAAGTGTATTGGTTGCAAGCAATTATGTTTTAATAACAGAAAGTGTATTGGTTGCAAGCAATTATGTTTTGATAACAGAAAGTGTATTGGTTGCAAGCAATTATGTTTTGATAACAGAAAGTGTATTGGTTGCAAGCAATTATGTTTTGATAACAGAAAGTGTATTGGTTGCAAGTAATTATGTTTTAATAACAGAAAGTGTATTGGTTGCAAGCAATTATGTTTTGATAACAGAAAGTGTATTGGTTGCAAGTAATTATGTTTTAATAACAGAAAGTGTATTGGTTGCAAGCAATTATGTTTTGATAACAGAAAGTGTATTGGTTGCAAGCAATTATGTTTTGATAACAGAAAGTGTATTGGTTGCAAGCAATTATGTTTTGATAACAGAAAGTGTATTGGTTGCAAGCAATTATGTTTTAATAACAGAAAGTGTATTGGTTGCAAGCAATTATGTTTTAATAACAGAAAGTGTATTGGTTGCAAGCAATTATGTTTTGATAACAGAAAGTGTATTGGTTGCAAGCAATTATGTTTTGATAACAGGAAGTGTATTGGTTGCAAGTATTCACTCACAATGGCTACATTCTGCAGGTGATCGTCAGGTTTCAAAGCCGGGAATGTCTTCTTCATAATGACAGTGGACTGTTCAATCTCCATCTTCTTCAACGCGGTCGATCCTTCATGCGAGAGATACTGCACGTAATCAGCTGCACTGTGCGATTTATCGTTCATGAATGCTGTGTCCAACTGCTCAGTAAACATAGCGATCGCGTTTCGGTTGTGATCCTCGAATTGGCGGGAAGAATCTTGTACCCAGTCCTCCACACCTGAAACAACCATAAAGAGTTCACAAGATGAAATTGTCTTCAAATAACTTCAGAATCCCTTGCGTTTTAACTTTTGAATCCTCTAAAGGATTGAACTGCCAACGACAAAGATTTATTTCTAAGCACAAATTATTTTAACTATTAATATGATTCTATTTAATGTGTTTTCAAATTAAAATTTGTTTTATTCAAAGATTTAACGCAAAGGATTATGGTACATGTATTCATTATGAAAACGACCGATTTAACAGTTCAAACAGATAAAAATCCACTAAGGACTAAATTTTAACAATATTTCATAAATAATTGTAATTCTAAATGAATAATAATTGATCATAATAACGCTTTCAGACCTTAATAAGTGTTGTTACCTTTCCAAACCCGCACGCTCCAGTAGATCATATCTTTGAGCTGTCCTTTAGTGTAGTAAGTACGATTGGCTGGAATGAAAAATAAGCAGCTATTGAGACAGGTCATTGTTACTGTCAACTCGAAACAGGTCATTGTTACTTACAACTGGAGACAGGTCATTGTTACTGTCAACTCGAGACAGGTCATTGTTACTTACAACTTGAGACAGGTCATAGTTACTTTCAACTTGAGACAGGTCATTGTTACTTACAACTTGAGACAGGTCATTGTTACTGTCAACTCGAAACAGGTCATTGTTACTTACAACTGGAGACAGGTCATTGTTACTGTCAACTCGAAACAGGTCATTGTTACTTACAACTGGAGACAGGTCATTGTTACTGTCAACTCGAGACAGGTCATTGTTACTTACAACTTGAGACAGGTCATAGTTACTTTCAACTTGAGACAGGTTAGGTCACTAAGGATATTTTAATATTTCACCTTTTTATTATTGTTTGTTTATTATTTTATATTGCATATTAATTTTTTGACTGCCAAAATGAAATAACGAATGAACGAAATTATTCAAATAAAAAAGGCGAATAGATGGAATATATACGGAGAAAAATAATTCTTTAAATTACCATTAAATAAATAAAAAGTTTCGTCTCGCTTACCTTCATTGGTGATCTTAGAGTCTAGCGAGTGCATCGAGTCAACTAAATCGTCACGTGTCACTGCAAAAGAATTCTTCCCATCCTCGTATGCGTCTACAAGGTCCGTGAGAAGATTAGTCACGTGGGAGTATTTATTTGCGACCATATTGAGAGTGTTGCATTCGTTGTCTGTTGGGAATGAAGCAAAGGTTCAAAGATCAACGTTAGTATTCTGAGCATATCTTTCCCAACAAAAAGAGCTCGGTGAGTAATTTTCCTGTTAAACATGTCCTTATCTTGAGGACGTCCGCCCCGGTGAGTAATATATCTAATTTATATATCGCCCCTAAAAAGTTAATAAGGGGCTCCTTCTTCTGCAAACCTTTACCAAAATCGACTATCCACTTTCTTTATTAAAAAATTTGCGGTGTAATAGTAGCACGAAATACATATGACAGTTGAAACAAATACATCTTTAATTTCTTGAAGACTGATAGAGTAATCAACAGATTCTGGACAGGGGGAGTAATGTAATATGGTTAGAGCACAGTAACATACCTTGTGCCATAGAAGAATTCTGATGACTGGGACTTATACTGTTCCGCGGAGCTTTAGAGTTCTTTAGTAAAGCCCAAGGAGATTTCTGTGACATAACTACCGACGTTTTGTAGCTGTGCACTGAATACTGAGGTAGCACTGTCATCACCAGCTTCTTGAATCGGCGATCATACACCTAAAAGAGATTAATACAATTAAAACGCACTCAGGGAACTTCACAGGAAAACAAACAGTGCTTTCTATAACATATCTATAACATATCGCATGTCTTTGTTTATTACTACTGCGTCATCATCATTGTTCTGCGCGTTGTTAAACGACACCGGCCGACCGGCCGACATTACTACTGCAAGTTTAGGCGCTGTCGCTCAGTGGATAAGTTCTTCGGCTCACGAAACTGAACCGCACCGGTTCGAATCCCATCTCAGGCATATGTTTTTTTCTGAGTTACAGTTGAGTTCTTGAGCGAAACTCATTGTGTAATGCAAATCTAGCTTAAATAGGTTAGTTGTCTGGTTGAGCGACTTTCGTAGGCGCAAACGGGCGTCCTAAGTACGGCAGGACTAACCAACAGGACACGCAAGGATAACAGTATTTTATATTCTGAAGTGCAATTATCCTGTATAAAAATTCGAAATAATAATAATTATCACTATTTTCATTATTTACCGCACGTTTTTGTTTATTACTACTGCAAGTCACTACTTTCACTACAGTATACTCTCTCTATCTCGACTACTCTCTATCTCAAATCTCTTTTTAATTCTTTTACAACACGAGCAATGTCGCGCAGCCATCGAATATTTATATCAGAATTCAAAGTTAGATCTTTGATTTTCAACAGGACAGTTATTATAAATATAAAATTATCCTCCGCGTAGCATTTCCGTCTTATTTATAAATATTATTGAAATATAACATGCAGAGGAGGATGGATGCACGATGAACCATTCGCATCCATCCTCGTCCATCTCATCCATCCTCATGCATTCTCGTCCATCCTCATGCACCCTCGTCCATCTCATCCATTCCTATGCATCCTCGTCCATTCTCGTCCATCCTCATGCATCCTCGTCCATCATCACCCATTCTCGTCCATCCTCTAGCCATCATCATCCATCTTCATGCATCCTCGTCGATGAACCATTTGCATCCATACTCATGCATTCTTGTCCATCCTCGTCCATTCGCATCCATCCTCATCTATCCTCATGCACCCTCGTCCATCTCATCCATCCTCATGCATTCCTATGCATCCTCATGCTCCCTCATTCATTCTCGTCCATCCTCATCCATTCTCGTCCATCTCATCCATCCTCATGCATTCCTATGCATCCTCATGCTCCCTCAATCATTCTCGTCCATCCTCATGCATCCTCGTCCATTCTCATCCATTCTCGTCCATCCTCACCCATCCTCATGCACCTTGTCTATCCTCATGCACCCTCGTCCATCTCATCCATCCTCATGCACCATCGACCATCTCATCCATTCTCGTCCATTCGCATCCATCTTCATCTATCCTCATGCACCCTTTTCCATCTCATCCATCCTCATGCATTCTCGTCCATGGGTGAGGATGGACGAGGATGCATGAGGATGGACGAGAATGGATGCAAATGGACGAGGATGGATGCGAATGGGCGAGGATGGATGAGATGGACAAGAATGGATGAGATAGTCGAGGATGGACGAGGATGGACGAGAATGCATGAGGATGGATGAGATGGACAAGGGTGCATGAGGATAGATGAGGATGGATGCGAATGGACGAGGATGGAAAAGGATGGACGAGAATGCATGAGGATGGATGAGATGGACGAGGGTGCATGAGGATGGACGCAAATGGACGAAGATAGATGAGATGGACGAGAATGGATGAGATGGTCGAGGGTGCATGAGGATGGATGAGATGGACGAGGGTGCATGAGGATGGACGAGAATGGATGAGATGGACAAGGATGGATGAGATGGACGAGGATGGATGAGGATGGACGAGGGTGCATGAGGAAAGACCAGGATGCGTGAGGATGGATGAGATGGATGATGATGCATGAGGGTGCATGATGATGGATGAGGATGGACGAGGATGCATGAGAATGGACGAGGGTGATGAGGATAGACGAGGATGCATGAGAATGGACGAGGGTGCATAAGCATGCATGAGGATGGATGATGATGGCTAGAGGATGGACGAGAATTGATGAAGATGGATGCGAATGGACGTCTCATCCATCCTCGTCTATTTTCGTCCATTCTCATGCACCTCGTCTATCCTCATGCACCCTCGTCCATCCTTGTCCATTCTCATGCATCCTCGTCTATCCTCATGCACCCTCATCCATCTCATCCATCCTCATGCATTCTCGTCCATCCTCATCCATCCTCATGCACCCTCGTTCATCTCGTCCATCCTCATCTATCCTCATGCACCCTCGTCCATCTCATCCATCCTCGTCGATCCTCATACACCCTCGTCTATCCTCATGCACCCTCATACATCTCATCCATCCTCATGCATCCTCGTCCATTTTCATCCATCCTCATCCACCCTCATGCATCCTATATCCATCCTCATCCACTCATCCATCCTCGTCTATCCTCATGCACCCTCGTCCACTCGCATGCATCCTCGTCCAGTAGTGTAACATTCCACACGAAATAATATGATGAATATGAGTCCTACAATTGTCGGGTAGTGCTAATTTACACAGAGTAGCATACAGTGAGTCCTTAATGTGCTTCAAAACTTTGCAATTATGGAAAAGTGTTACCATGGTTATTCAGGAGGGAGAGTTACCGTTTCATCATTAGACAATTGACTCTGTAATGGAGTAAAAACTTCATCTCGCTGAGATGTCTGTTCAAATGATGGAATCTCGTTCTCGAAACTTTCGACATCTTCCTCATCATCGTCATCTGCACTCTCAATTAACGACAAAAGGTCAGAGCGTTCTCGTGAGATGCGAGCGTAAAACGACTTCACACGATCGAAGGTCTCGGTGAATTGTCGGATCTCTGACTTCGACATCACAGACTCGAAAACAACAGCACCAATGTTATCAAGGAAGCGCCCTGAAAGCATGATGAATTAAATGATTTTACAAAATACACCAAAGGAGATATATATCAGTATAAGATAGTAATATTAATAATATAATATATAAAATTGGATAAATATATAAAAAGGCTGGACATTTTATAAGATTTAGCAACAGGACTAATGTGGAAAACCTAAAAAAAATTATCCCGACACACGGAAATTTGTTGGAGTACACTCACCATTTAGACAGACACTCTCTAAAACCTCTTTCGTCTCCTTGTATAACGTGAATTTCATCTTAAGTTTGAGGCATGGCAGCCTCCCTTTCAAAGTGCCGACGGACGTTTCAGGGAGAGTGACGTCACGTAATTCAAACCAACCCTGCTGCAAGTTCTCCTCGCGGTACTTGCTCAAAGTCTACAGCAATAAATGTGCTCTCAATGATAACTTGATAAAGTAAACGCAAACAAATAATAAAATCAGGATGTGGATACTAAATAACACATAAATGCGATGTGCTCTCAATGATAACTTGATAAAGTAAATACACACAAATAAAGATACATAAGTTAAAATCAGGATGTGGATACTAAATAACACATAAATGCGATGTGCTCTCAATGATAACTTGATAAAGTAAACACAAACAAATGTAGATACATAAGTTAAAATCAAGATGTGGATACTAATAACACATAAATGCGATGTGCTCTCAATGATAACTTGATAAAGTAAACACAAACAAATAAAGATACATAAGTTAAAATCAGGATGTGGATACTAAATAACACATAAATGCGATGTGCTCTCAATGATAACTTGATAAAGTAAACACAAACAAATGTAGATACATAAGTTAAAATCAGGATATGGATACTAAATAACACATAAATGCGATGTGCTCTCAATGATAACTTGATAAAGTAAACACAAACAAATGTAGATACATAAGTTAAAATCAGGATGTGGATACTAAATAACACATAAATGCGATGTGCTCTCAATGATACTTGATAAAGTAAACACAAACAAATGTAGATACATAAGTTAAAATCAGGATGTGGATACTAAATAACACATAAATGCGATGTGCTCTCAATGATAACTTGATAAAGTAAACACAAACAAATGTAGATACATAAGTTAAAATCAGGATATGGATACTAAATAACACATAAATGGGATGTGCTCTCAATGATAACTTGATAAAGTAAACACAAACAAATGTAGATACATAAGTTAAAATCAGGATGTGGATATTAAATAACACACTTTTTACTATTCACATCGACCAACTTGTTACCTTTTTAACTTGTTCAGTGTGTTTGACAAAGAATTCTTTAGCGTTCTCCGAACTAGCCTGTATTCGTTTTGCAACTAGCAGGTATCGTTCAACCTTGGTCACACTCTTCTTTTGTTTCGCATACAACGGGTACAGTACCTGTTGGAAAATGACAAATAGCTTTGTTAACTTGAAGTTTTCAATTCATAATATCCTTTGTTTTCAATTAAAATTCCCTGAAAGCTCTCTTAACATCTCAACTACAATGTATTGCTAAAATAATCCAATCCAAGTTTGAAATCCTAAATAAAAGGCAGAAACATCAATTCTTAGCTTTTTGGATTTACTATTGGATGAAAAGCTATTGAAAACCCATTAGAGAACTTGATAAAGGGTCATACTATAGGAAATCATCAAATTTTTCTTGAAACTTACTAACTTATTTAGTCCTTAGAATTTAGAGTAATAATAACTTAGTTCTTTTTTAATATTTATTACTAATTGAGATAAAGTAGAAGGTTCAACTTCATTCAGGGAGGACATCTGCATCGATCATTTGTGTACATTATAATTACCATGCAATTAGAATAGAGTATTACATGTAGTTGGCATGAAGCTCCTATTTATTTTAAACTAAAGAAAATGTTGATTTAACCGTTGCACCAGAAAAAAATAAAAACAAAACTGAGAGAAATCAGGAGAAAAGTTTTTGTTTTGGTATTTATTTGTTTATATATATAGTAAGTTTCATTCTATTACCCTGGCGGATGTGAGTAGCTCTTGTGACTTCTTGAACGCGATTCCTTTATCCACTTCACACACAGCAATGCAAGAGACGTTTACCGCCCATTTCGGTGTGATCATCTGCAACTGCAAATTCTTGATGTCGGAGTCACTAAAATCCTGATCGCTCACCGTCTGTATCTCCACTAAAGTGACGTTATGTTATGTTTATTTCGCCAAATAAAAAAAAGTGACAAAATACATTGATAATACTCAATTCAATTGACTCAATCTACAGGAGATGGTTGCAAATACGATCTCAACAGAAGTGACAAAATACATTGAAAATAGTTCGAAAACCACAACATACTTAAATATAAACAATTTTTTGTATTTCATTGACCATTTTGTATTTCATTGATTTTTCATTGACTTTTTTTGTTACTTTTCCTTAATATGCATCCTCTCCCATCAATGAATTTGAATGAAAACCAACTCTTTTTTTGTTAGCTCTAATTCACTAAATATTACCTGGTTTCTTGGCACACATATCCGCGCAATCCGTTTCGATGAGAGACACGTAGTCCTTAATGTTCTCTTCCACACTCTCAAGCTGGATGATCAAGTCTTTTAGTTTCGATCGCGCGTCAAACACCATCGATTCATCTAAAGTCTGGCTGATCGAGCTCAAATTAGTCACCAGTCTCTCGTTTTGTTTGGAACGAAAGACGTAGAGTTGAGCGACATCGTTGAATGCTTTCTGTACATGCGCGGTTGCCAGGTTTTTTAAGTTTATAAGATCTAAGCAATGACCTGTCACCTGAACAGAGGTTAGAGAACAATAAAAATAATAAAACAACAATAAAATTGTACAATAACAATCAAAGTGAATCAAGAATTATTATAATATTATAATTATTATTATAATTATTTAGTTTCCGACATCCATGAGTAGTTCCCCTTATAACAAAAAACAACCTTTATGAACACAATTACAAGAATCCTTTATGGTAAATCTCTAAAAAAAATCATTAACATGAAATAATAATTAAATGTGGTCTTTTCACAAGTAAATGTATATTCACGCTTCGAAGGAACAAACCTTAAAGTCATCATCATCTCTCTCTGAACCTCTGAAGTCTAACGACATGTCAAGCTCGTTGAACAGCCGGCCCTTCATGTTGAACGTGAAGAATAGAAAACCATCTGTCTTCCTCTCAACCCTCACCTCAACATTATCTCTCTGCAGTCCTGCAAATGTAAATATTTATTTAAAAAGTCCTGCTCTGTAACTTATTTATTTCACCACAAGAATGCTAAATATATTGATATAACTGATAGCATTTCGTGCAGGTTTAGATGCTGCTGCGGTAGAAACGCACAAAAAAGTAGACATATTTTGATAGCGCAGAGGGTGTCATTTCTTAGACAAAAGAAACCAAGAAATAAAAACTTGTATCTACATTTTTGTGATTAAGTAACATAGAAACAATTTAATATACACGAATGATGATTTCACAGCGTACTGTGAATTTCAAACGACCAAATATGATTAGACTGTATCGAAGCAAATATTATTCATTCCCATCAACAGTAATCCTAGAAAAACAATTTTTAGAAGTGGTTCATTTTTTACATATTTCTCCTCTAATATCATCTATTTCTGAACCACTTATATCAAGGGAAAGCATAACTCAAAGAAGAAGAACTTCGGTTTACGTCAACATCGCAGTCTGGAGACTTGATTAAGAACTTGTAGATACCGGCTTACCCCCTGAGACATGCGGCAAAACCACAAATAGGTTCATCTCGATCCTGACGCAATCACTGAGGTGTACTCAATCAGATAATAATCAATTTTTCTTGCATTACGCAATAAATTTGGCTAAAAAACTTAACTGTTAATTGCAAAGAACGTTGCGGACGGATTTCAAATTAACTAGATGGAACCAACGCTACAATTATGCGAAAGAGAGAAGTGTTTCACACCTGGTGCAACAACGAAACTTTGCAACGATGATGTCGCGGTTTGCTTTGGATCGAAAAATAACGACGTTGTGAAAATAGATCCAGCGTTCTAACAATAGGTGAAAGAAACATTTGAAAATTGTTTTTACTAACTATAAAATAATTAATATATAAATTTATTCATTCAATGTTAAATGCAAGTAAAAAACCTGCCGAGTTACAGTTTACAACAGTTATATACAGTTAATAGCTTTGACAAGAGAGTTAACAAAAAACAGAGAAATCTATTTCTTCTTCTAATAGTTTTTGGTGCAATGCTATACTCAATATCTTTAATTTGTCGTTGTAAATTATGTAATGTATGGAATTATGTAACCATGGCGAATATTACAAAAAAAGAAAAGAAACACAGCATTGCAAGGATTTGTACAATTATAATTAGTGAAATCAATCAATTCTATCGTAACATATAAGTGCATATATAGAAGTAGTATGTTTACCAGATTGTTTTTACTCTGTCTAATCACAATGAGTTCCTTGGAAAACTTCAGCAGCGGCCACATAATTGTGAAATTGATTGACAGATCATCGATGCGGACCGTCGTGTCAAGAGTCAATATTGCCGTGATTTTCAAACGACCAAATATAGTAAGACCAGGCAAAACTTGTTTGGTGACGCAGCCCAGTTTGATATCTAAAAAAGAATACCTTAACATCTGTTATCTTCCAACCAAGCATTACTTTGTAAGAAAACAAGTTACATTGATGAACATAGATAGTACATTCATGTATTTGGGCAAACAATGTTTCTAGCTTCCAATCTCCTTCAATCCTGGAGACTTACATATCCTAGAATACTTCAAAAACCAAATGTTTTACATTTTAAACTTCTCTACTATGATCAACACTTTTTACGACTGATATAAACATAAACCGATTTCAAAATAAAAATATTTAAGTCCTCAAACAAACTAATGAGCTCCATTAAAATTATGTAAATTAATAGCAATGAAATGATGGACTGCTTTGGGAATTTTAGTTGTTTCAAATCTGAAAACAATGAAGAAAGTAAGAAGTCTAATCCATTGGACCAACAAGATTGCAATATCTAGCAAAACGTTCTACTTGAAAACGCAGAAAACAAAGATTTAAAGTTGTTACAATAAATACAAAATAATCTCCAAAACATATATTTCTCTCAAGCTAGGAAGGGCATCAGAATTTGTAAAGACCTTTCAATCTATTTATCTATTTATGTTTTATTTGCTCCACTATGGATGGGCTTTTGTCCAATTAAAACACCACAAGAACCTCAAAAACTGTTTATTTTCAAGTCACACCCTTCTTTTCATATATCTTTCTAAATATCTGTTTTTAACTCGATTTTCACACAAAACTAAACATCTCTTTTTTGAATTGATAAAATAAAAATAGAAGGAAAATCCCTTCAACAGAAACTTCAATAAATCTGTTTGAAACCTTGTATCTATAAGTACAGAGGTAGTATATATAAAAATTGGAACTTTCTTAATTTTACGAAACTGGAAAAATTTGTACTTTTATAGACCTCAAATTCTCTACTTAAAAATAACAAAATGTGAAGCAAAAGAAAAATAGAAAGCACATTCTTTTCTATGAAAATAATGAAAGATGCTCTTGTATCACAATTTAATAGTGTTCATTAGTAATTACGAAAGATGCTCTAGTATCACAATTTAATAGTGTTCATTAGTAATTACGAAAGATGCTTTCGTATCACAATTTAATAGTGTTCATTAGTAATTACGAAAGATGCTCTTGTATCACAATTTAATAGTGTTCATTAGTAATTACGAAAGATGCTCTCGTATCACAATTTAATAGTGTTCATTAGTAATTACGAAAGATGCTCTCGTATCACAATTTAATAGTGTTCATTAGTAATTACGAAAGATGCTCTCGTATCACAATTTAATAGTGTTCATTAGTAATTAAGAAAGATGCTCTCCTATCACAATTTAATTTCAATGAAAATCACCTGTTTTAGCTTCCGTATATGTCACCTTGGCAACACCAATAAACTTTGCATCTTTGATTACAGCTAGTTCTCCATCTCTCGTTTGCAAGCCGAAAGCATCAAGAATTTTGGGAACGGTTAAATCTTTGACATCACCACAAAAGTAGTTCTCCTCTTCATCCTCTGGTTGCAGAGCGCCAACAACATTTATCACACGGATTGCTTTCTCTGTCAATCCCAAGTAAATGTGAGAACCAAAGAAATCTAGATATTCACCAATAGATTGCTCAAAATGCTGATAACACACCAATAATGCAATATTTTTACTACTGATGTTGAACTATTGCCAATATACTGGTATTTCCTTAAATACTGACTAATATTGCACCTCTATACTGATGAATCTCCCTGCACATTGTGAAAACAATGACTCTCTGTAAGGGACCCTTGAAATGTGTTTCAATAATAGAAATTTAGCGCTATAGAAGGTTATTTAAAAAAGTTCCATTAAATATATATTAAGTGTATTTCTATTACCTCTTTGTTTATGAGATTGTAGTAGACCATGAATGGACAATTTAGACATAACAAAATATATTCATTACAGAGTGTTGGTAAAAGCATTTTCATATTTACTAGAAAATAGATTGAAATGAAAGGCAAGAATGAGAAATAGAAGACAACAAACAGAAATTTATGTTTTTCCAACTTGACTTCTAACTTACAGAACACTGCTTCAATATAATCTTTAACTTACCAAACACTGCTTCAAAATCATCTCTAACTTACCAAACACTGCTTCAAAATCATCTCTAACTTACCAAACACTGCTTCGAAATCATCTCTAACTTACCAAACACTGCTTCGAAATCATCTCAAACTTACCAAACACTGCTTCAAAATCATCTTTAACTTACCAAACACTGTTTCGAAATCATCTCTAACTTACCAAACACTGCTTCGAAATCATCTCTACCCCACAAATTCACCGAGCCGACAAGAGGTCTGAAAGATATTGTGTTGCTTCTGAATATCTCGTACGTCAACGAATGGCCAACTTGCAGTGAAGAGAAACCTGACAGGTGTGAGACAATCTTACCTACAGAAGAAATACATTTACATGAGTATATACACGTAACAAACAGCTTAATTAACAATAATAAAGGCAGGTAACAACAGTTTTTTGCAGATGCTTTTTGGTTCATCATCATCGTCGCCATCAGTGATAGAACACACTAATTGCCTAACTTGTTCTTGAAAGCAAAATTAAAATACTCAAACACAGAAGATGTAGGACATTTAAAACAAGGCCTGTGAACAAATTTTCGCTGAATCAAACTGCATTTTATATGTGCAAAGAGTTAATTTGTAACAGTAGATAAGGAAGAGATTTGAGATGATGTTACCTTTAACTTTAAACTCTTTTCCTCTTGCTGAGATGACAACAAATCCTGTGATGGAGAACTCCTGTCTTCCATCTTCGTACATTACTGTAAACATTGGATTCATCATCGTCACGTGATCCGAGATTCTGATAACGGTTCCAATACTACTCGACAGGGTAAATGCATCAGGTTTTAGCGAGCCACGAATCACGGTTCCAGCCATGTTTGGGACACGAGCGTTAACATATTGACAGAACCCGTCAGCGGCTGCCGCAATCTCACAGTTCATTGCACCAGATAGCACACCAACAAACGTAACTCCTACAAGTTGAGTTAAACCTTAGCAATCAGTGGATAAATATTTCTGATCAATTTTTAAAAAAACAGTTCTTGGATGTCTGTTTGCTTGTTGTTGTTGTCGTTGTTGTTTTTTATCAAAAATTTAATTAGTTAATTGGGTTTTTTAAAGCAAAAAAGAGGTTTACTGCCAAATTTTATTTGCGATTTTTGTAAATCAATTACAACAAAACAGTGAAAAAAATAATTGGAAAATTGTATCCTAATTGATTATATAAAACATATCAGATTGTAATAAACAACCTTTCTAAATCAGTCACACACAAGCTTAAAGCATACAATGTGAAAGCATTCTATTAACATTACTTAAGAAAATGATAAGTTTTCAACTTCTTTGGAATAGACTGAGAATGTTAGGGAGCATGATATGAGGTAGAAAGCTTGAACATCAACCTTTGTATGAGCAAGAGGGTGAACTCTTTTGACATCCACGAAAGAATATCTGTTTATCCGTAAAGTAGAAACTTGAATTTGCTTTGTTTTCAGGAGGAGAAACTAAGAAGATCTATCGGATGACAACCGGCTGTTTGGTGAAAACATATATTTAGAGACTATATAGAGTCCCTCAAAAAAGGCAAATGTCAGGTCAGTCTTAAGTCATCTAAGACTGCTACTGATCAAATTGAAAATCAGTACGTGTTGCAGCAGGGCAGAGCAGGTTAACAGCCAACAACTTCCACTTTTAAGTCACCCATGTTAGTACTACTACCTTGTGATGGTAAGGAGATTTCCATGTGACCTTCCTGGAATGCGCTACAGATTCTATTAGATTCTAGTCGTTAATATTGTGGAAATAAGGCTTCTGGTGGTTCGTTAATATTGTGGAAATAAGGCTTCTGGTGGCACGGAGAGCCAAATGAAGAGAACCAGGAGGGCGTGGCGGGTGGGCACTCATGTTAGTACTACTACCTCATGGTGGTGTAGAATTGATGTTTGGGTTAGTTGCTTAGAGTAGGTAGGGTTTTTAGAGACTATTGTGCATATGTTTTTCGCATGTGTATAATTCGATGGTTGCTGTACTGCTACTTATTTATTTATTTTATTTATTTATTAACGTAAAATTGGGTTCCATAAAATACAATGGTCCTTCTCCCTACATCTCATAAAAAGTCAAAGTAAAAGGAATATATTAAAATTTTTATACTGTATCTATATACTAGAAAATACATATATATGATAAAAGGAAATATATACAAGGTCAATTAAATTAAAAACATGAGCAAAGTTGATGCAAAATTTAATGAAGGCAGCAAAATCCTATTAGGATAAACGAGCCAGAGCTTTATCATGATAGAATTTTCTTGTCTCACACACAAACTTATTCGAATTAATTTCTTCTCTGACAGATTTCGGTAAATTATTAAAAAATTTTGCTTGCTCTTGAAACGCATGCTTTTCTCCATGTTTAATTCTAACTCCATCTTGGCTAAGTCGTGTGACTCGATTGTAGTGGACCGTTTCCAACTTCAAATATGTTGGCCAACCTTCAGAGTGTAGAGCATGATGGAGAAATCAATATATTCGGCTATTGGCAACCAGCGTCAGAACCTCATTCTTTGTTGCATACCTCCTATAGACATAACCAGCTGCGCATGTTTGTAGATGTTGAAGACGGTTCACCATGAACTGCGAGAGTTGACCGTGTACAACATTGCAGTAGTTTAGCTTTGATAGAATGAGGGCTTCAGCCAGTGATTTTCATACTTTAAATGGTGTAAAACGCTTAAAGTTTTTGAGAGTCCTGAGGATCCCATAACAAGACTTCAAGGTGCTATTGAGATGTTCCGTCCAACTCAATTTCTCATCAAAAATTACACCAAGTAACTTAACAGATTTTTCATGTGGAATTGATTTTTTATCTGCTGTTCGCATCAGATAACTCCTGCCAATAAAACTGAAAGTGGTGCCATAAATAATGAATTGTTAGTGGTGTGTAACATGGCTCTCAATGGAGATAAACCTAACATCTGGAGTAAGAGTGGTATAGTACCTGTGCCAAAGAAAGATGATTTGGGATTAACAGATAATTACCGTGGAATCTCTGTAACTGTTACAGCAGCGAAAATTTTCAACAAGATACTACTTGATAGAATACGACCACACATTGATCCAATACTCAGAGATAACCAAAATGACTTTCGTACTGGCAGATCAACGTTGTCAGAAATACTAACTCTGAGGAGATTGATTGAAGGAATAAAAGCAAAGCAACTTCCTGCGGTTCTTACTTTTGTAGATTTTAGTAAGGCCTTTGATTCTATACATAGAGGGAAACTGATGGAGACCCTGAAAGCATATGCAATACCAGAAAAGATAGTGAACGCTATATGGATACTCTACCAAGACACCGTAGCACAGGTAATAACACAGGATGGTGATACTCCCTTTTTCAAGATACTTGCAGGCGTTCTACAAGGGGATACATTAGCTCCATTCTTGTTCATTATTGCATTGGACTATGCACTTCGTGAAGCTACTAGTAACACACAAATTGGATTCACCTTAACAACTCGACAGAGCTCACGCTACCCAGCTATGCACATCACTGATGCAGATTTTGCAGATGACCTTGCTCTACTCACGAACCACCTAGAGCAAGCACAGTTACTTTTATTGGGATTGGAGGAAGCTGCACAAGCAATTGGTTTGCATGTGAATGCCAAGAAAACCGAATACATGCTGTACAATCAGGCAGATGGTGATTTAGTCACGTTAGATGGAAACACACTGAAACAAGTACACAAGTTCAAATATCTTGGATCCTTGATACAATCTAGTGAAGATGACATGGGGATTAGAATAAGCCAAGTCTAGAGTGCACTAAATAAGATGAATAAAGTCTGGAAATCAAACCTAAAAGATCATCACAAGATATCATTCTTCAGAGCTACAGTAGAAAGTGTTCTTTTATACGAAGCAGAAAGCTGGACTATGACAAAGAAAATAACAATCAGGTTGGATGGTACCTACACAAGGATGCTCAGAGCTGTTCTTGGGGTATCCTGGCAGGATCATAAAACCAATAAGGAGCTGTATGGAAAACTACCAAAAATATCTGAGTCATTGCGTATCAGAAGATTGAAATTTGTAGGGCACAGCTGGCGAAGGAAGAATGAGATCATCAGTAAGGTTTTATTGTGGGACCCAAGGCATGGCAAACGCAGACAAGGGAGACCACCTAAGACATATGTCGACCAACTGCACGATGATACTGGCTTACCAACTGACAGTCTGAAGGTGGTGATGGAAGATAGAATTGAATGGAAAAGAATTAGTTATGGTGCTCGAGTTCGCTCGAAATAAGATGCCTCTTGATGCCATATTTATGGAATTGTGCATGGCTTATCTCTCTCCTTATTATCTCAGATAGTTTACACTTAGTTTACAGTCTGTTCTTTTCTGTCTACAAAATTCAACTGACTCTTATCATCCAACCGACAAAATCCAACATAACAAGTATACGACAACCCAACCTCAAACATAGACCCCTTTTTCCTTGTTTATTAGAGTATCAGCAGAGACCAAACATATGTAATGAGACCAAGGTTGCTTTTAGAACTGCCCAATTTGTGGAGACGCGAGTTGCAGAGCTAAAAGCTAACCTCCGGTTAATTCTGGAGAATTACAAACAAGGTCAAGAACCAAGGTAAAGGCACAGTCCCTACCATCATTAACGACCTTGAGGTTATTTCTTCAGCATCTTACAAAGCAAAGCTCTTTGCTCCAATCTGTCAATGATCACAGTCAAAAACATCCACATTTTCCTTCCTGTACTAAATCTATGCTACCTGTTAGCGATGTTGTCCACCTCATCAATTGACCCTGACAATAGTTCTAGAATCCTTACATTAAGTCTATTGTTAAAACTTTCCTTGCTGTACCAATACTTGCATAAAAGTTTGTTCTCCATACATTTCTCTTTGTAATGAGACTTGATTCAACGCATTTTAGAGAAATTGAGTTTTTATCATATCAAAATGGCGTCATTTTGGATATATTTTGGAAAAACTGAAGAATCTTTGGTTTTTAGTTCTAGAAGTCTTAACTAACCAAATTATGTAAGAAAATTCCACAAAAAAACCAAGATGATGCACGTAGTTCTCTAGCTCGCCACCACCATTAAATCAATCCTCATAACAGATTTAATTTTGAACCTCAAAAAGTTAAACCTAGAAAATTGTGGGAAATATCATCTGTCGAAACTCCGTCTAACCCATGCTAGCATGGAAAATAGACGTGAAAAAATGTAACCGATGATGAAAAAGTACATTATATATAAATATATATATATAATATGTGACATCACAATAGTTGAAAGTGTAAGAAATCATTCTAACCGTTCTCCTTTGGTGCTTGAGTAAGGAACTGCTCTTCAAATGAAAAGCCCTTCATTCTGTCGCCAACGACAACTCCTAGAAAATAAACACAAAGATTTCATTATGGGCATTGGTGATAACAGTTTCAATCTTTCAGCAATTATTTCAATTCATAGAGCATCTAAAATGTTTTAATCTAATTTCCATAGGTCAGAATGACGGAAATGCGGATGTTACAATGAAATACATTCATTCATACAAATCATACACCAGTTAAAAGCATGCCTGCCAGGAAATTCTTTAAAAATTATAAAGATATATCAAAAATATAATATAAAGTATAGGGAAAGTTAACTTGAATGACAAAAATAAACAAAATTTGATTGTTTACTTAAAAACAATATTAACAATCTTTGTCAAGTATGTATTTGAGGGGTTATTAACACGAGTGGGCGTGTAACATTGAACAAATAAAACATTTGCATAGAGTCCTGATCATAATAGAAAACGCTTTACTTTCAGCTTTAATGAGTAAATGAGTTTTTTGTTTGTTAAACACAGAACTATACTGTTGGAGTGTGGATTTAAGCACAACCTGCTTTTTCGAGAAGGATCCACGATGGTGCCAATGCTTTTTTGTTGTACACTTGCTCCAAGACATGAGTGAGGGCAATGTTCCTTCCACTCAACGCGTAAACCATCTGTTTATCTTCACTATTGTTGCGCCATATTTGACCTTCAAACTGCAACTTTTGATCATGTGTGAGCATACTCCCTTTCATTCTAAATCAAACATTCAGGTTATGACACATGGAACATTCAGGTCACTGATACACATTGGTTTGCGCAAGTGTTGTCAGTTGATAATATATCAACAAGTTGCTTTGAAGCTAACCACAATGCTTCTCGTAATCCTTTCCAACACAACTTACGTTGTTTAGGAAAAGGAATTAGGCATAACAGAGTCGTAATAAACACTATGGTTATGCAGTCAGGTTTGCTTATGAATAAAGGTGTATCACAGAATTAGCCAACATGATTCAACAATAAGAGGAATTACATTATTTGCAAATCACCCGGGAAAGGTTGAATTAAAGTACGTCCAACAATTACGTAAGTTGGATTCAAAAAAATGTCCAACAAATATGGTTAATCTTGAATTTGATGATGATTTACGATTTAAAAGACAAACTCTTGTTTTCATTTTTAAATTCATTCAATTTATTTATTCGACGATAGCGCAATGGTAATGGCGTTCGGCTCTTAACCAAAAGGTTCTGGGTTCGAGACCATGCTATCACAAAGTTGTTTAGTTAGCTGTTATAAATAAACAACACCATATTTCATCAAAAATAACCATAGCACAAATGGGAGCAATTAAATACACTAAAACTCTGGGTCAAGGTCTTCGTGATAATGCTTAATGAGCGTTCTTGGAGCCTCGTTAAAAACAAACAAAACAAAAACTACCTTATAAAGCTTTCACCATTCAAGCGAGTAACAAATGACAAATCTTTTAAAGGGAAGTTAAGCAACTTCGGAAACGCGTCTTTAAGTTCCTTGGACAGGACCTGCACACCAAAACGCCTGGTGATATTTTCAAACGACTGCCAGAAAATCCTGCCAATGATGGAACAACCTTTGGAACCATCATTCAGAAGTTCCACGTTAATCTGCTCATCCAGAATCTTCTCTTTTCCTGAGCCCGCGAACGATACCTTGAAAGAGGGTCGCAATCAAGTAGTGAAATGTCACGGTGTGTGTGCGCTTGTGTGTAAAAGTTTTCATCTGTGAGAAAAAGAAATTACATTAAAGATTATTTTTATTGAAAATATATAAAGTAAATTTTACACTAAAATAGATAAAAACTAAAAATACCTTCACAAGTTTGCTGACACTCAAAACAATAAAAAACACAAAAAAGTGAAAAAGTGACCACACTTGGGAATTACATGTAAGAAAAAGTGACCACACATGCCATGGGAATTACAAGTACAAAAAAGTGACCACACTTGGGAATTACAAGTAAAAAATTTTAAAACTCAAGAGTTAAATTGTTTTCACAAAATTTGCTTTCATAAGTGAGTACTGAGTGTGGTGACTTTTTATTCTGATTTTTAGTTAATATGGTATGCACTTCAAGATATGAGGTGTAACCGTAACATGATCAGCTACCAAATTATAATTTACAACTTTAAATGTCTGCAATCAAAATGCGCTACCCATTGGAGATATCTCTGAAAGATTATTTCCCTTAAAATATTGTGTGTTTGTGAAACAATAAATCAGGTCAAAAAGAGAAGTCAGAGCACTGTTATAGCATGGCCATTTTGTTGACTTTATTAATAGTAACTGACTCTTGGTGAAAACAATTGATTTGAAAACATTCTTCTGCTTTACTACAAATCAGGACACAACCTAAAACAGCAATAAAGCTTAAGAACTGTGATGAAGCAAAACAATCTCTCTTGTACTGGTTCAGGAATATATTTCATCATTTCCGGCCAAAGGAATTGAATGCTGTAATAATAATCTCACTTGTGACGTTGTGTCAAACTGTCAAGAAGATACCTTTTGTTAGAAGTTAATAAGGTATGCTGTTTGTTGTGATTCTGTTGAGTGGCCGAGAGTGTAGACCAAACAAACAGATAAACACAATTTCACGAGTTTAACATTTAAAGAACATATAAATAAAAACAAACCTTACTTTGCCTGAGAATGACTTTTCTTTATCAACACTTTGTACTAAAGTAATTCCAAAGAACTTTTTGATGGTAAACAAATTGGGAACAAGTTCTTTGTCTTGGGATGTATTCATACTAACCAATAGCTCGTCTTCTGACACAACGATCTTATCCAAGCTGAACTTCATGCTGCTGCCACGGAAAGGTAGACAGGACAATTTTGTCTGTAAAAGATTTGGGACAAATAGTCAAGTAGCTGTTATTGTCATGGATATCCCATCAAGTTGTCCTGCTGTTAAAAATTCAATTGCTTACCAAAATATGACTCAACAAAAACAGTTTCAAAGACAAATTCCCTTAGTAAAGAAGCTCACTGACTGTGTTAATTGGTAGCGTAAAAAAAAACACAAAAAAGATTGAATTAGTACAAACACACCAAAAGAGTCGGCTCTACAAAGTTCAATAGATCCATTGCGTTGGCTTCAGTGTATTGCGGTATTTGAAAGGTAAACTTAGATTCATCAATATTCACAAAAACGATAATGGACTCTTTCACACTTTCCAATGATGATGGGGTTACTTCGGGTAGAGAAAGTAGATTTTTCTTCAACGTTTGTGCCTCTAATTCGTCAGTGCTATTCGTTACTATCGTTCCGTTTTCAAGTGTTTTTAACAGATATATTGAAGGCTGAGTGGTGTTCTCAATTAAGTTTGTTTTGTTGGCAGTCTGTTTTATGTTTGAGATATTGGCAACAACTGTCATGCCCGATGCTGTGTTGTTCAGTGTAAGGTTGCGGTTCTTTGTGGGTGCAACTAACGTAGATATGTCATTGCTAAACAAAATAGGGTTCACAACTTGCTCCAATACTTTGGAAGCATTTGTTGTTGAGGATCGTACTGTGCTATTCGCTTGCAAAGTTGTGTTTGTGCTAGTACTGTTGTTGGACGGAAGTTCTACAGAAGTTTTGTTCGCAAAATCAAACATGTCATCTTCCTCACTTGGCATGAGTGGATCGGGAATAATCGAATCAACTGTGTTATTAATCAACATACTGGCATTATTGAATGCACTTGGAGTATCATCCAACAAATCATCAGGGTCATCTGATGTATTCACAGTAGCTGGGTTTAGCGCAACGTTACTTAATAACTCCCTCAGATCATCTCTCTTGTGCAGACCTTCAGTCGTGTTTTTCTCGTCACTGTTAATGAAATGACGCTCGTTCTTCCATGTTTTAAACAGCCTGTCGTTGTCGCGAATGTCCATTTTCAAAATATCGTCGCGTTTTTTATCGAGCTGGCGTTTCGCACTGATGAAGTCTATAGGATGGTATTTATAATGCGTTATTCGACTTCGCTTCGACATCTTCGTCGGAATTATTTCGCTCCTTTTCAGGAAACCCAAATACAATGGTATTTTAAGCATGGCCAACGACTGAACAGGAGTATCTTGTACTTTGACCTCAACTATTTTTTGCGGTTGTATGTGGTTCTTTTTGCTAGAGTTTGTGTCGTTTGAAGATGAAAGCGGCTTTAACAACTCAAATGTATCTTCGACACGAAAAACAAAATTCAGCCCAGCTAAAAATTTAGCTCCACATTCTTTGCAATAAAAACCATCACTGGCTTCTCGCGCCTCTTTTATATTGATGACGGAAAGTTTGTCAGAGGCCAACACCAGAGCGTATTTCGTGACAGAATGAAGGAATGCAAATGGTGGAAGTGCATTGTTGAATGACACTAACTTTAACAGTGGCGTCAAAATATTCCGGACGTAAAACTTACCAAATAAAGCTAAAGAGGGTTCAAATGAACCATGATATTTTTGAATGATCAAGTAAACCTGACTCGCTGATTGAAATGCTTCGGATCCTTGATGTATTCCACTGAGTTGGAACTCAAACATAATGTTTGGTTCAATGTAGCCAATGAGAGTTGCATTGCGGAAAAGTAGCAAATCTAACCCCAACTCGCTTTTAGTTTTTGCACTCAGACCATTAGTTAGCGCATTTATATCAGAGCTGAAATCCTTCAACAGGTGCTTCACTCCAATGGTTGGGGTGTTTGTTGTTTTAAGTTCGAATATTGTCAATCCTTTTGGCTTCTGTATTTCAATTACTACCCCCTCATATTGCGGATTGATCGCATTTGTAACTAAGTTCTCGCTCAGGAAGACACCATTAATCTCGATGTCTACAGCCCTTAAATTCGAGTTACTAACCGTCCAGATGGCTTGGAACAAAACAATTTTTAATGGCAAGTATTTCTTGTCGACCACGCGAACATGCCGCCCTGTTGAATTCACGTTGATTTCCACTAAGCCATTGCTGCTATTGCATCGTGACCCAACTTTAGAGAATTCAAATCTGGCATTAATTAAGGAAGATTCAAGTGTCAAAAAACCACCAGTGACTTTCACAATGTCGATATCTGGGTAGAGGCGTTCAACCACCTTCACCACTGGACACGGTAGCGTTACTGATGTCACATTCACAATACATTCTTTTCTTTGTAGGTTTAAAATGCAAAAGTTTATTTTGCGGATACCACTTGGTGCGTTTGCGATCTCCTTCGAACTTTCTACACAAAGTACAAAAACAGGCAAAAACTAGAGAATTCTAATTTGTCAATCAAACTTAAATACGATAAAAGACTTATAAAACCAAAGTGATTCTTTCAATTCTGAATGCACTTAATGTGTAAAGAAGCTCTTTAAAAATAAAAGAAATCTTGTAATGAGGGAACTTAGAATTTAAGGGCAAAGATTATATAGGAGAAAGGACACTTTATTTATAACCTTTGATAAAAACATTTTTATGCAATATCAAGAAAAGGGGCAATACTTACAATCATTGTACACTATTAAACCAAACTAAGTAACTAACTAAAGTTTGGTAGATAGAATGATGGGATAAAAGATTATTATTATATGATGACTAACCAAGTTGCTGTATGACACCTTCTTTTCTATCGTCATAGGAACCAACATGCACAACAAACACAATTACTAAAAAGAGAAGTTCCATTTTCCGGCTTCATCAAAGTTCATTGTTGTGGATTGAACAACAGATCTAAAAATAGAACATGCAAAAAATTTCAAAAGACCAACATTGCTTTTAACAATATTCTGATTGACGATTTTATATTTGTGGGTAAAATACAGTCCTACAAAACAATGTTAAACTACTTGCATATATGTGAATTCATAATTTATGAACATTAAATTCAATATTGGCACATAAATGACATTTTACGTGAAATGAAAATTCCAACCTGCTGCAAGCAACAAGTTATACAGATCGATGATAAAACAAAAAATCAAGTTTTTCACACAATCATTGCATCTATAAGAGCATGTTTTAAATCTGATATTAAACAAAAATTATGGATTCTTGACAAAAATTGCCTTCAAACAAATGAACTTATTTGGTGGGAAAGAAACTTCTACACATGACTCGATACAAGAAAACAACTTTAAATACCATCAAACATTTCAGCCATTTCTGCAAATTTAGCAACTTTCCATTTTGTGAAGCAATCATGCAGAAGCAGGGATTTACTAGAAGAGATTTTTACCCCCCGGTGAGACTTGCTGCACTGAAAACAACCTACCTTTAAAGAACCACTCAGCAGGGGGGTGCATTGTGTATAATAAAAAAATATTGGCTCTCTCATTAAGAAATTCAGATAGTACAACTCAACAAAAAATTGAGAATAATAATTTTAGTTCTAGCAAAAATAAATAAGTACATATTAATTCAGAAATAAATTAAAAACCACATTATAGTTGACACATCCTTTGAGTCAGGTTTGAATAAACCTGTTACAATTTCTATCAGGACTAAAGTTTGCGCAACTTTCTTAATTCTTCCAGTTCAAAAAAGTTGCTTTCATACAATAAATTTTCAACAACAAAAAATAAACCTAATAATTGAAAAAATTCTAACATTCAATTCACGAAAAATATATTGAAAAAACTAGTGCTGACTAGGTTATTTACTTCTTCGTTAATCTCAACCAGACCAGCATTTTTTTGATTCAAAACAACAAAAAACTCCCGAAACCCTGAACGCTTCCCCACCACCCAACAGTCTGCAGTGTTCTTGGCGATGATTTCTGCGCTTGTGTCAAACTTACCTAAGTCTTTGTGAATGTCGATCAATAACTTCATAATGTCCGGAGACACACTTGTCAAACCAATGTATCGTCGCCCGTGAATGCTTGATTTTATAGCTAGATTCATTGAGTTAAAATAAATAAAACGATACTGTTGGTCTGAAGGCAAGGGCAACTTTTTTGCAGATTGTTCACTGATAATACTTGATAGATTCGCGAGCTGTGCACCAAGCATACTGTGCAACTTCATGCAAAAGTCAACAGTAAGTGACTTCAAATCAACGAGTAAACAGAGCGTCGTACTGAAACATTTGTAGACAATGAGATAGAGTTGGCAATTTTCACCTTGTACGTCGACAAATACCCGTGGCGCACGCTTTGGCGTACTTGAACCAGGGTTGATCAGTTCTAAAGGAGCAGTGAGCAGTTTACCAGGATTTACAATGTTATTTGGCGACGACCTTTGTGAACTCATTGGCGATGCTTTATCGCCATCCCCTTCATTTACCGACGGTAGCAAACTTGTAGTTAAATACTTGAATAGAATTTGAAGATTTTTGCAGTTTAGAGTGGTCCACAACAACTGATCGTTATGCAGCGCGCAAATATGTTGGACCGACTTCAAAGTCGTCTCCACGTGATTACTGAAACAATGTAATTTCAAGAAATCACTTTTATCAAGCGGTAAATAATTAATACCCTGGTAGATATCGAGAAGATCCAACTGTCCGAAATTTAGTGTTTGCAAATAACGCGTGTAAAAGAACTCAAACCGTTCTCTGAGTGCATCTAACCCGTGCTTTTCCAAGATCATCATCAACGAACCATTAAACAATACAAACATGTCGTAGGCTTGCTTTAAAGCACCCATAGCAATGGACGCTTGTAAATCATCGGGGAAATATTCAACTATTTTTTTGTCTTTCACAGTCTTCTCAAGAAACGGAATACTAAGAGTCAATCCGAGCCAGAAATTTGATTCAGGGTTTATGTAAAATTGTTTACATTTCTGCGTAATTAAACATTCACAAACACCATTCGGGTTGAAAGTAAGCACAAATTGAGACAACGCCTGGCACAAACCAATCGTTTTGATTTTTTTATCAAGCCCTTCCTCTTGGGGAATGTAGAGAAGTATCTTTTCTTCTTCGTGACCTTCACGGTTTCCGTATTCTGTGTTGTAAATAAAAAAACTCAGCAGACTACTTCGCTGGTGGTTCATCACTTGTTTAAATTAAGGCTGGAAATAAAACTTTCAAACATATACCTTAGTAATCAGATTTGGTTACACATGTTTGATACAATGCTAATATTAATATAATTTTAAACAAACTCCCTCAACAGTGAGGATGGAAATGCCACATAAAACAAATTATATATACTCTTAAGCACACAAACAAATTTTTGGCGTCAATTTTTGTAATAGCCTTTAGCAGAATGACACCAACTTGTGGATTTTTAAATTTTAAATATCTATATATATATATAATTTAATTCAAACATTCTATTCTGAAGATGAATTGTGTATATATGATTTATAAACATTATTAAAAATGTCCTTTCTTTTTCTCAATCCAGTCTAAAATTAACATTGTATATACTTGATAGCCTATTTTCTGTATCAAAGTTTTTATGCAAATCTAATTTTATTTGCTTGTGGTGAACCATGTTTGTTATTAAATAAACAAATTTCTATATTTAAATTTCATCTCAAGACTAAATATTTACCAGGACAGGAGCAAATTATAAAATATTCTTAAATTTATTTATATATATACTTGAACTCAAAGATATTTTTCCTGGAAATTTTGTCCTGCATCGAATGGATAATTTTTTAGCTTTCAGTGACTTTTAAAAAGTATACACAAGTTTTTACCGCTTTTATTTCTCAGGTTTGATTGATGGCTTGGTTGAAGATTGCTTACAGAGCATGAAGCCATGAGTTCCAAGCAAACTTGTTTTGTTTTTTAATGTAATACGCAATATATATAGATCTATCAATAACCCAGTCTGCAGCTTTTGTCGAGATCTTGAGTGCACCAACCAAAAATTTTCCAAGTGCAGGTGGGCAAAAACGTCTCAAGTGCACCACTAATTTTAACAATATTCAATATATATAACACAAGCTCCTGAATATAGCAGATTATAATAAAAAAGTCAATTTCTTTGCATTTTTAGCTAATCTGTCGCTGTATTCCAAAATATTGTCTGATTTCCCCATACCCCAAGCTCAAAAAAAGTATGCGCTTCATGAGCCAACATTTTCTCATAACAAAACCTATCGTTCTCAGGTGTGCATTAATTTTTTTCACAAATTTATCTCAGGTGCGCGTTTGCCACAATCCTGCAGACTGGTCAATAACATTATAACTAGAAGTCAAACAGTATATATATATATATAGTGCAAATATAAATTGAAATGATATTTTATGGGCAATATTGTAAGACCCAAGAACTAATACTATAATAGCTCCGAAAGAAACAAACGAACAGTATATATGATGTGATGTTGTGAGCCCATGCATGAAACAAGCAATGAATTGATTTAACATAACAACCATTTAGCGAGACAATATTTAATGACAAAGTGATGGCTTTGAAAACAACAATAAGATTGGAATGTATAATTTAATAAATATTTATAATTTAAAAATCTAGTAATCGGACAAAACAGTGTTAAAATCTTATTTTACAGTTTATTAATGTAGGTAGGTTGGCTATCCTTATTATATAAAGATAAACAATGTAAAATATGAACTTTTATTTACTGATCAAAGTAGCAGGAATCGTACGGCGTAAAGCTATTTAAGCTAATGGTCACCCGCTTCAACACACCGAACAGTGTGGAATAACAGCTTAAAAATTCACTGTCCCTTTGTGATCTCAACATAGTATCTCAGCGTGAAATTTACTGACATTACTCCGAGAAATTAGTTTCGATTTCACGTTGATAAGTTTTATCGCAAATTATTATTTTTTCCGTAAATATCTTGTGGTATCTAATTTTTTTATTAAAATCTTCTATTAAAAATGTAATTTGTTGATAAAATTGTCAATTCAAAGAACTCATTATTTTAACTTTCAAAAATAATTTGATCCTTTTTTCGAATTTGTTTTAGAATGTTTTTAGAAACGTACTGATTACTGTTACGGCAGCCGTAAACTATTATCTCCACACTATTGCTACGGCAGTACATTTTTGACATTTGACACCTCTTCAATTTGTGTCGTTTTCTTGTTTAGTTTTCACGCAATGACTGAGCTTGTCAAAGGCACAAAATTTAACACCGCTGATGATGTTTTTAAAGTGATTCGAGAGTTTGAAGATGCAAACTATGTAAAACTGTATAAGAGATCATCAAGAAAAATCGATTCTCAGTTAAAACGGACACCTAAAAGGACTTTTAATCCTCGGATAGTGTTCACTCAGTTGGCATTTCGGTGCGTTCATGGTGGAAGACAATATAAAAATCGCGGCAGTGGAACAAGAAATCAGACGTAAATAAGTTTATACGGCTGGGTCTGCTCACAGGAAGTATTTCCTACATTTTCTTTTCTCTCTATTTTAGAACTTTGTTGCAAGACTGTCCTTTCAAGGTCAGCTTTGAGGCAACAACAGATGGAGAACACTTGGAACTCGTTGAGGTTGTGATCAACCACAATCATGTTGTTAGCAAGGTAAATGTTCTAAATTCAAGTCATTTTGCATTCACTATCCTAGTTGGCAACATTCATTGTGTTCACTGGTTCGTTAAGTATTTTGTTTTGAGAGGAAAAAGATCCTAAAAAGGGGGGAAAGGCTGATGTTATTTAGCACTAATTTGATTATATATATACTCTTAAAAGTGAAATTAGTCCCCAGTTTGCACGATATGTCGCACCAGACACACCAGAATTACAGTTAAAATTTTTGTTGGGGTTTTTGCAGTAAAAGATTTTGCATCTAATTGTAAGTTTCATTGTACACTTAGAAATTTATCTTGCACCGGCTATTTCTTGTGTGCGCAACAAAAATCTTGGTGAATTGGGACATACTTAAGAATGTTAAAGGACTAGACCCATCTAAGTGTTTTTTAGCTAATTATATACATTGACATTGTTAGTGTGAACGATCTGTAAATCTAATTACTTTTTTGTGAATTCTAGGTGGTATATGATCATCTCCCTCAAAATAGAAGGCTAAGTGATGAAGCAAGAAAAAAAGCAAAAGAGCTCCTTTCAATGAAGGCAAACAAACGCATAGTGCAAAACCATCTGATGCAGGAGACTGGAAAAGTCATTTTGCTAAGGGATCTGCACAACATAGCTGCAACAATATCCAACCATGGTGGAGACTTCAATAGTCTACTCAATGAAATGAAGAAAGATGATGGTATGTGAATACAGCGATAACTGCTAGATAGCCTAGGGTTGAAATCTCCTTGTAGTTGCTTGATAACAGGCACATCACAACTAACATTTGATGAAAACGGTATTCATAACCTATCAGCAAATAAACAAGTTTTACATCTGTTTCAGGTGCAGTGATTGAGGTTTTAGTTTCCGAGGAAAATGTTCTACAAGGTGTATTTTTCCAAACACCATATATGATCAAGAATTTTTCTCACTGTCCAGAACTGGTACTGATTGATGCAACATACAAGCTTAATGACTTACGAATGCCTTTGTTTGTCTTGCTTATCGTAGATGGTAATGGCGCATCAGAAATTGTAGCTTTATGGTTTGTCGTTAAAGAGGATTGTGACACAATCAGAGCGATGTTGCGATTCTTTAAAAAGCACAATGAGAAGGTTGATTCCATCAAAGTTGTCATGGGGGACAAGGATATGACAGAACGCAATATCATAAGGGAAGAGTTACCACATGTACAGCTATTAATATGTTTATATCATACATTACGCAGTTTTTGAAGGGAGATAACTTGTGAAAAGATGGGCATCACCACATGGGAAAGAACGGCTGTATTGGAGATATTGACTAAGCTTACTTATGCTAGAAATGAAGAGGAGTATACTGCCTTCTATTTGTCTCTGCAAAAGCTGAAGATTTCATCTGTAGTGAAATATTTTGATCGGAACTGGGGACTAATAAAGCATGAGTGGGTAGAAGGATTTAAATCTTCGTTTTCAGCTTTCCAAACCAGGACGAACAACAGACTGGAGTCCATCAACCAGAAGCTGAAGAAAGTGATTACAAAATCTTCAACTATCGTTGTGTTCTGGCAAGACTTGATTAAATGTCTTAATAGTTTGAATGTCGAGCGGAACCACAGTGCAGTTACTTTGCTTTCTCGCGTACCTGTCTCCCATGCAAAAAGTCCTACTCTGGCCCAGTATAAGATGTTTCTCACGCCATACGCATTTGTTTTCGTAAGAAAACAATTTGAAAAACATAACATTATAACAATACAGACTGGTGTTGAGGGATACACTGCTTATCGAGGGAATTCTGAGGTGGCAAATGTGACTGTTGATAACTGTAGCTGTAACTTTTTGAAAAGCATGAGTCTTCCATGTAGTCACATGATGGCATGTAGGAGAGACAATAACATGGATGTTTTTGATCCTAATCTTTGTTCACAGCGCTGGTCACGGGAATATTTCCTTTTGAATCATTGTGTGTTTAACACAGATCATCAGAAAAATAGGAATAGCAACACTGATGTACTTCAGGCTACATCTATTACAACTGCTGATGAAATAAATCCAGGACGAATTCTCTCACAGGCTGAAAAATATAGAAAGGTGTTCCATGTTCTGCAAAGCATAGCATCAGTTATTGCTGAGAAGGGAATGGCAGAATTTAATACCAAGTTTCAGGTTATGAAGACAATTGAAAGTAAGATAAAGAACGATATTGACTTCGTCATAATGGAGGTACCTACAGAGAAAGGTAATTAGTAATTATAATTGTTTTTATGTATTACATATATTGTACCCTTGATTGGTGTGGTTCACTAGGGATTGCAAATTGTTGGAGAGAAAGTAGTACACTTATATTGGTTCATACTATTAAGTCTTCATTTTAGTGCAAGGGATAAAAATTGTTCATAGTTACTAATTCTATTTGAGGTACTCAATTACTCTGGCCCACAGTTGACACATTAAACAGCTCTACTTCAGCCACTGGTGATGCGGATATCGAAGAAATGCCAAATACAGCTTGGAATGATGTCATTGTAGATCATCCTACCTCTACTGTTGGCAGTCCAGAGTTGATTAATAAAGAAGGCGATGTCCAGGAGGTTGATTGCCCGGCTTCAACAATTGAACGTGCGGAATCAAGCCGTACACCCAACAACCAAGCCTCGGTGAGAAATGGTAAGTAGCAAGTAAACAGTATCAATTCTTGGAATTGATCCAGAAGATTTGGAAGTATATCTTTTCTTTTCAGATAAAGGTTATGAGTTCAACCCATTCATAAAAATGCCCTCAAAAATACAGAAAAGGGGTCGTCCAAAAGGTGCAGATATGACCGTTATTGGTCTTCCAAGCAAGAAAGCTCGCAAGGATAATAAAGCAAAAATCTTTAGGACATTATCGCCTGCTGAAAAAGAAATAGGTGAGTTTTTATCCAAGAGAATCCACACTTTTCAGTCCCAGTTTCAACCTTTGTTTCAATTTCAGCAATGTTGGGGTGGCTACTTCATGATCATGACATAATTGATGAAGTCAGATGTTCGAGAACAACCAGAACAGTGGAGAAAAATGACTTGAAAAGAGTAGATGCCATCCCTCATCACATTACAGACGATTCAGTGACAATTTGGAGGATTAAGAGATTTTTCTCCATTGAAGCGTGGCAGTCAGTCCAGAAGGCAGTTGAAAAACTTAAAAGAACTCCTTGGAAGTGCTCAACATGTTTAGAAGACTTACGTGATCTTTCTAGTATTGGCTGTGATGTTTGTCTTCTGTGGTTCCATCAGCCTTGTGCAGGTATCAAGAAGGCGCCAAAGAGAAAAATTTGGAGGTGTCGAATATGTAGCGCTAAAGGACAGGGAATGGAAAATCGAAAGTAGTCGTACTTCTCTCTGCCGGAAATCCATGAGAAGCTATTTTATTAACTATCTTACTGTTGTATTTTTATTCTTTGATGCTGTTTTATTTCTAATAAACACAGCAGTCTTGGTATCACGAAACTCCGCCCTCCTTAAACAGAGACGTAGGAAGCACTTGGTTAGGGTTAACCCAAGTATGCCCCAAGCACGAAGCCAGCGTTGCAGAGTTAGGTGGCAAAACCGAGTGATGCGAGTTATATTAACGACTGAACGAAACAATGGGTAACTCCAAAAAACAACAACAACAACAAAACAATCATTCAGTATATATAGGTGATATAAAAAACAAAATTGTTGAAAACTAACATAAAAACACGGTTAAAAAATATTTGGATTTTAAAAGAAGATAAAACTGGATAAATTATAAAGGGATAGATACTAAATATTTAGTTGTATTGCAGAATAAAAAAAATATTTACGGTATATATATAACTTTAAAAACAATATATAAAGAAACTAAACATTTTCATCTGAAAATTCGAACCGTCGATGAATCTCATCGTAAAAAACTGCTGGCGCTCACGCCAAAGTCAGTTTTAAACTTGTCGGTTTATTTAACGGTTTAACTACTTTGATTCGATAGGATCAAACATAATGTAAGCGTGATATGGTATCTGCCCAGAAAACCTGCCATACCAATGTAAAAGTCATTTCAAGTTACGGCAGCCGCAACAATATTTGATTTATAAGTTGACAACATGTGCGCATGCTCAGAAAACCTGCCGTAACAATAAACAAGTAATTTCATGTTACGGCTGCCGTAACACTATCCTGTGCCTTTTAGAAAACGATTTTCGTCGGAGTCACATCATTATTTAGCTTTAAGCTTCTCCACAGATAAATTTAATACTATATATTTTTTTAAAACTCATTTTTGTGTTGAAACAGTTATTTTTTCGTAGAACTATTATTATTATTATTATTTGGATTTTTTATACAGAATATTTACACTTCAGTATATAAAATACTATTATTCTTGTGTGTCCTGTTGGTTAGTCTTGGCGTACTTAGGACGCCCGTTTGCACCTACGAAATCGCTCAACCAGACAACTAACCTATTTAAGGGCATATACTTTAAGTGGGACCCGGGACCCTACATACTCGGGACTCGGGACCGGGGAGGCGGGATCTGGGACTCGGAACCCGGGACCTTAAAAATTTTATTTTGCAGACCAGATTTTTTTTCCATTTTTTTTAAGATTTATTCTTTAAAGTTTTATTTTTTGTTACTTTTTTGTTTTGAAAATATATATTTGCAGACCAAATACAGACCAATACATAGCATCTAAGAACTAAATGACTTTTCATTGTTTTTTTTTGTTGATATTTACAACTTCATATTTAGACTGTACCACTGCTGCGTGCGCACATCCGCACAAACTCTTGCGTGACACACCACCAGACACAAACAAACAGACCTGGAGCAGGAACCGTTGGCAGGATGAATGACGGGGAGCATCAGAACAATCGCGACTCCACAAGTTCATTTTGCGACAAAGAAGAATTTTGCATGATCCAAGAATTTGTGTTAATAGTCATGCAATGGCACTGTAACAACGAAAGAAGGGTGATAGATGGAGATGTCGCTCTCGTGAGTGTCGATCGGAATTTTTTGTGCGAAAAGGTTGGAGGGTTCAAAATTGGCGTATAAAGACATAATTTTATTTATATATTGTTGGCCGAAAGAGTATACCAAAATACAATTTGTACAGACAGAACTATGCATAGGAAAAGATGCCACCATTGATTTTAATCATTTTCTGCGAGAAGTATCTGCAGCGGATCTTCTTGCAAACCCTATTTCAATTGGTGGCTCTTCTTCTTTTTCTCTTCTCGAAAAAATAACCAAGACCGTGTATTACCACAACAGTGGGTTTTTGATGGATGGTGTCGGGAAAAAAAGGAAGGTTTTATGTCCTGACCGCAGTGCAGTTACTTTGCTTCCGATCATCCAGACAGCAAAACGACCAGGAACTACTATAACGTCAGATCTCTGGAGAGTGTATGGTGTAATAGCAACAATGCAGGGTATAGAGTTTAACCACTTGACAGTTAACTACAGCCTTTATTTTGTCGATCCTAATACTGGGGCGCACACGCAAGTGTTGAGCGGTCGTGGATCCGCAAAAGAACGAAATAAATGACATAACGGAATCCACCGTCACATGTTAGACTCGTATTTGTGTGAATGAATGTTGGAAACACATTATAATAATGTTGACTTATTTGAACATATTTTGAAAAATATTGGCGCTTATTGGACAAAATTAAAAACTTTTTTCTGGGGGGAGGATAACCGACAAGTACCCAACTAAGTTAAATATATAAATATATATATATAATAAAATAAGAACTCAATACCTAGATATAAGGATAAAGAAGACACCAACAAATTCAATTCAAACCTGGGGTGTCCAATTTTTTTTATTTATTTTGCTGTTTTCATGTAATTGCATCGCGGTTTGGCAAAAAATTTAAACAAAAAACATGTTCTATATACCAATTTTTATCTACTTTTTATGATCTGTCATCTGCTGGTACTTTATTATTTATTTATAATATATTGTATTAATCGAGTCTGCCATGTCTAACGGAGATTCAAAAGTAAGTTCATAACATCAAAGTTTTGATGTGTATGGTGAATATGATATGGTGAAATCGACAATGTTGGTGCGAATGTGAGTAATTTGAGTTTTGACTTACTAAGGACTTTCAAATGCTAATATATTCTTCTCTGTTGATACATTTCTCTGCTGTAACTAGATGTGATAGAAACATTTTCAACTTTTTGCTTTCATAAATTAAAACAGAAATCGACCAAAAAAAAATTTCTTGTATGTGAATCATCCACATCAACGACCACAGAAACACAACATGGTTTTGTTTAACAAGGTTGAGGCATTTTTAAATACAGTGTAAATCCTGGTAACTCGAACACCGGATAACTCGAACTCGCGTTAACTCGAATTTTTTTGCAATCCCTTCCCTAATACCTTCTCATGAAAATCACTCGATAACTCGAACATTCGTTAACTCCAACCATTTTCATGGTCCCATTGGTGGTTCGAGTTATCGGGAGTGGACTGTATATAATCGGGAAAGTGTAGCTAATGAGACTATCTTTCCACCTTATTGAGATTCATAAACATCGTCATAAGTCTTACCACCAGATGATGTTTATTTATTAATTTATAACGAATATTTATACAGGATATATACAAAAATATACATACACTTCAACATAAAACTTGTTGTTATCAACGTGCGTCCTGTTTTGATATATTAGTTAAAATTATAATATGAATAATAATAATAATCTAAAATTTAAGAGCATGTGTATATAAGTCATAAATAAAATCAGTACGAAACGAAACGAGTACTTGTGGTAGATTAAGACTAAGCGGTGTAAGGTAAGGTTTATATCTACATAAGAAAACATGAAAGACTTTATTGTTTAGCAAACTGATTGGTTTACTGCTACTCTCACGTGACAGTTATTCTTACATTACGAGAATTCCAAACTGTAAGTATTACGCGAAGTTCACACGCCAAAACGACCGATACTACCAAGTTGCAGTTGCTGCTACAATCGCAGATTGTTCAGTTAAAAAGTGTTTGCTATCATGCATTGCAAACGATGCTTGTCTTTTTGTTAACTTCAACAACAAGGATAAGAAGTGCGAAATTATCGATACAAACGACGGGAATGCGATTTCTCTATCAGGATGGGAAATCATCTCAACAGATTTCGGGAGTTATGTTAATGTAGGTTTTTATTTACGTTGTACACGGGTTTGAATAGTCGCAAGATTCTTTAGATTGGTAGCATTTGCGAGAATTACAAACCGTGTCCTGAAGATATGTACTGTAAAGCCACTTGTGATCAACCAGGCTTTACTTGCTGTATGTACTATCGTTCATAAAAGTTTTGTTTCTTCTGTAAACTTCATTATTAGTTATTATCAATATGAATTTACTTTACACTCGATAGACCGCACATTATCGTTTATTTTAGACTCGATAGACCGCACATTATCGTTTATTTTAGACTCGATACACCGCACATTATCGTTTATTTTAGACTCGATAGACCGCACATTATCGTTTATTTTAGACTCGATAGACCGCACATTATCGTTTACTTTAGACTCGATAGACCGAGCGTTATCGTTTATTTTAGACTTGATAGACCGCACATTATCGTTTATTTTAGACTCGATAGACCGCACATTATCGTTTATTTTAGACTTGATAAACTGCACATTATCGTTTACTTTACACTCGATAGACCGCACATTATCGTTTTCTTTAGACTCGATAGACCGCACATTATCGTTTTCTTTAGACTCGATAGACCGCACATTATCGTTTATTTTAGACTCGATAGACCGCACATTATCGTTTATTTTAGACTCGATAGACCGCACATTATCGTTTACTTTACACCCGATAGACCGCACATTATCGTTTACTTTACACTCGATAGACCGCACATTATCGTTTATTTTAGACTCGATAGACCGCACATTATCGTTTATTTTAGACTCGATAGAACGCGCGTTATCGTTTATTTTAATTGAGTGGTAGCAACGTAGTTTTGTCATAAAGAACCCTTTAAGATGGGATTGTTTTTTTACTAAAATTCTCGATTATTCTGGGTTGTAAAATCTCTTTCTTTCATATTTTTAGTTGAGACAAACGTTGCTCCTCGTGGTACGGCTACCCAATCAACCATATGGTCTACTAGTAAACCCAAATATGGCAACGATGGAGATGTAAGAACTCAGGCAGTCACAGACAAAATTGGATATCAATGGTGGCAAGTGGATCTACAGAAATCTTACCCTATTACATTCGTAAAGGTTCACATCGGTTCTATAACCAGATACGCCACCGCCAAGTTGGAAATTGGGGATACTATACCTACTTACCAACTGATTAAAGTATTAGGAAACGGAGACACCCACAGAATCCCTTGCAACAGAAACGGGCAATTCGTCAGAATCTTTTATCCTAAGGCTGACTTTTTGCATGTATCGGAAGTGAAAGTGTTTGTAGATTTGAAAGATTATTAACAAACATTTGTGAATGTCGCGAAGACAAACAAAGCTCTTTATCTAAAGTGTTATAACATTAATTGTTGTAAATTTGTAACTCTTTTCAAAAAATAATCTAATTAGTGGTAAGATTTTAGTGGCACTAATTTTGTTAACTGTGATTCCCACTGTGTTTATTGATGAATCGTTTATTAGTGGAAAGATTTTGGTGGCACCAATTTTGTTAACTGTAATTCCCACTGTGTTTATCGATGAATCGTTTATTAGTGGAAAGATTTTAGTGGCACCAATTTTGTTAACTGTAATTCCCACTGTGTTTATTGATGAATCGTTTATTAGTGGAAAGATTTTGGTGGCACCAATTTTGTTAACTGTAATTCCCACTGTGTTTATCGATGAATCGTTTATTAGTGGAAAGATTTTAGTGGCACCAATTTTGTTAACTGTAATTCCCACTGTGTTTATTGATGAATCGTTTATTAGTGGAAAGATTTTGGTGGCACCAATTTTGTTAACTGTAATTCCCACTGTGTTTAATGATGAATCGTTTATTAGTGGAAAGATTTTGGTGGCACCAATTTTGTTAACTGTAATTCCCACTGTGTTTAATGATGAATCGTTTATTAGTGGAAAGATTTTAGTGGCACCAATTTTGTTAACTGTAATTCTCACTGTGTTTATTGATGAATCGTTTATTTATTTACTAAAAACATTAAACAATGTATTATTATTATTGTGTAAGAAATATTTTATACCTATTAAAAGTAAATCAGCACTGATATGTAGATATTGCCGATAATTGTTTAACAACGTAAGAGACGAATATCCATAGTAACTCAAACGTTTTTCTCTCTATCGCCAATCCCACCCTTTAAAAGTCATTAATGGAGCAATGGTTTCTTTGTTTTCTTAATTAAATTATAATTTTTTTATGGAAAATTGTGTTATGATAAATGTTTTATTAATATTTTTATTTCTCTTTTCCCGCAAACTAATCTTCTGCATAATTGGCGATGTTCATAACTATGCACATCCAATATTTCTCCCAAATCCCAATGAAGTCCTCACGAGTGAAAGAATATCTTAGGGTTTGGATTCACGAGAGACGTATAGTTCTGCCATCTGTTATGTTTACCGTTTACGTTGATGCGAAAAGTATTGTATATACAAATTTGATGCGGACTTTATATGATCCTTTTTAATTGTTATGGAGACTAAATGTGTGCAGACATAGGTAACTAAAAAGCCAAACCAGGTACTTCAGTGGCGGGTAGAGTGAATAATGACGTAAGGTAGATTTGATAATGACGTTAGGTAGATTTGCTAATGACGTCACGTAGATTTGATGACGTCAGGTAGATTTGATAATGACGTCATGTAGATGTGCTAATGACGTCAGGTAGATTTGCTATTGACGTCAGGGAAGCTGTAAGGATGGAACAAACTTTGACTCATGCAGCAGGGCACGAAATAATCATCTTTCTACCTAATTAGCAAACTACACCTTCGTACAGAAAAACAAAACAACACAAAAAACAAACAAGCAACAGAAATTTCAATTGACTCCGAACAAAAAAGAGAAAAATTCCACCAAAACATATAGACTGAATTGGGAAAGTCCATGTTAGGCGTTAGTTGAAAAATAACTACGTAGGACTTTTCATCCGTCTGTTACAAATATTGCGTTGTCTTAGAAAAAAATTGTCTTAAATAATTACTTCAAAACTAATATTAAAAAAACATATTTTCATTTGAGAGTTCATTGGTTGTGAGCCTTCCGTGGGCTGTTTATAGAATCGCAGGCTTCTTGCCATGCTGAAACGTTCTGAAAAACACATACACAAAAAGGTGAACAAAGGTACAAACTACAACTATCCGGCGATAGCGCAATGGGAATGGCGTTCGGCTCTTAACCGTAAGGTTCTGGGTTCGAAACCATGCTATCACAAAGTTGTTTAGTGAGCTGTTATAAATAAACAACCGTAAAAAAAACCGTAGCATAAATGGGAGCAATTAAATACACTAAAACGCCGGATCGAGGTCTTCATGATAATGCTTAATGAGTGTTCTGGAAGCCTCGTTAAAAAACAAACAAAAATAGTGAAGAAAATAAACCGCATGATTAGGTTTACTTACGGCTTCATAAAACTTGATGTGCCTGTCCGCTATGTCTAGAAGCAATGATTTCAAGTCACATTCCTTGTTCTTCTTCCATCGTTCGATGTCAGCCTTGAAGTCGTGGTCAGCCTTCTCATGCTTGTCAGCCAGTACCTCTGATTCCGTGGTCAGCTAAAATAATACAAGTAAATTTCACGTCTAAGTTTCTAACAATATGTTGTTGTTGCAACGCAGGAAGTCTAGAATTTATGTAAATGTTCTTGTCTTTTCAACAGCTGCTTTCATTTGCGAGAATACTTCACGAGAGTTGCAATTTCAACCTCAGTGTGTGTTGCTTACAACTTTGTTCATTTCAACCTCAGTGTGTATTGCTTAAAACTTTGTTCATTTCAACCTCAGTGTGTGTTGCTTACAACTTTGTTCATTTCAACCTCAGTGTGTATTGCTTAAAACTTTGTTCATTTCAACCTCAGTGTTGCTTACAACTTTGTTCATTTCAACCTCAGTGTTGCTTACAACTTTGTTCCTTTCAGCCTCTGCGTTGCTTAGAACTTTGTTCATTTCAGTATCTGCGTTGCTTACAACTTTGTTCATTTCAACCTCAGTGTGTGTTGCTTACAACTTTGTTCATTTCAACCTCAGTGTGTGTTGCTTACAACTTTGTTCACTTCAACCTCAGTGTTGCTTACAACTTTGTTCACTTCAACCTCAGTGTGTATTGCTTACAACTTTGTTCACTTCAAACTCAGTGTTGCTTACAATTTTGTTCACTTCAACCTTAGTGTGTGTTGCTTACAACTTTGTTCATTTCAACCTCAGTGTTGCTCTGTGTTGCTTACAAAGATAAAAGCGTGTGATTAATTAATTGGTTTGGGCACAAACCTCCTGAATTTGTTGCGTCAGTCGGACTGTTTTCTCCTCCTTGACTTTCTCAGGGTCTTTCCCGAAGAACGTTTGAATAGATTTTGCGTTTCCAGTGGTGTCTAACTAGAAAGACATTTATAATACAAAACTATTATAATGGTTTGACGTCATCAATAGTACTATAAGATATATTATATATATTTTTAATTTACAATTATAAATATAAATTATTTAAACTAAAAGAACACATTCTTAGAAGAATGGACAAATCTTCTAGGGTTAATAAAGTTGGCGACATACACGTACCTCTTCTTTTTCCGTTTTTCGCTTATGGAGTTCCTCAGTTGACAATTCATGCTCCAGTTGGAATTGATCGCGTCGTCTCATGGAGCTCTGAGTAGGAATTGAGGCAATGTAAGAGAAAGTAAGGGCAATGCTTGAGTTGTTGTCGAATTAACCCTAATGTTGGTAACGGGAGTAAACGAGGGTGTCTATCCCTTTTTCGTTAGCGCAAGACGTTGGGTGTAACTGTTGAGGCGGGCGCCACTCCTACCACCAACATCCGTACTTTACCGCATCGAAATGCTACTCATTCGCTGAGTCGGCGAGGCCGGGAGGATTTGAACTCGCAACCTCAGAAATCCGAAATTGCAAGCGCTCTATCCCGACCTATGAGCTAGCTTGAGTGCCCATCTTGATAGTGGCATCATACACGTTTCATATAATTTCTTCGCCTATCACTTATTTTCCCTGTCTTCTTTTACTTGTTTTGACTAAAAGCGTGGGAGAAAGAAAATCCGGGAACTGGCATTTAGATAGGATAAAACCAAAATCAAAATCAAAATATAATGTAAAACAGTTTACTATAGAAAACATGAAATGGTGGGTGTTAGGAAAAAGACAAGCGTTTATGCAACAACATGAATATTTAAACGGACTCAATCGGTTCACAGTTGAATTTGAATTAGTAAAAAAGATTTGTTAACGTCGAGTTGACGTGGAGGCTTTTCTTCTTGCTGGCAGATATCAGTTAAACAAAACAGCGCGTGCAAGCGGTAGAGGTAAGTGGGAGTAGGTACGTAAGTAACTATGCTTTAGTCAAGCTCCTACGTATGCAATAAGTTATATAGGGGTTACAAGTTTGGAGAAATACCCGGAATAAGCGAATACACGAAAGTATGAGGTCGGGCAACTAAGCCGTTTCGAAATCAAAACACTTAAAACACCGACCATTTGGAGAATGCACGTGACTGATTTACTTATATTATACTTCTCTGCAAAACCTAGAATTTCTTTCAAAGCTTTAGTTTTTACTTGTAGAGGTGTATGCGTTGATTTAGAATAAATGTCGAGCGAGTTGAGCGAAATCGAGAGGGCGAAGGTCGAGTTGGAGATATTAAAGCTCAAGGAGCGATCACTCGAACAAAAACTCGGCCAACTCGACCAACAAGAGAGAGATGGTAAAGAGCAAAGAATACATCAACAAAAACCCGTGCAAACAATAATGGGTGAAACACTCCCGCAGGATTTGTTGATATTCGATAGCAGCTTTCAAAGGTTAGACGCAATAAAAGCGAATTAGATTTGTAAAAACAAACAGTAATTTTGAAAGTGGTTTTCGTGATAAAAAAAAAGCAACATTAATTATTAAAAGTGACTTTATTTCTGGAAACTAAGACCATAAGAGCGTATAAAGTATTGATATGCAACGCATACCTTTTGAGATATCTCATATTCCACTGTCACTTTCTAAATGTGCGAGAAACGCTTAGTTTATGTAGGCTAATGAATGGTAGACATGTTGTTTAGTGCGTTTGTAACCAAGATATTATAACGGTTTTCAAAGGTAGCAGTCTAAGTTAGGATAGCCAACTAAACAAAATTGTCAGGATATCACTTTTCAAAAGCTTTCAATATCCTAAAAGAAGAACCAATAGGGATGGTGGTTCATTAATAAAACCAGATCGCTACACAAAATTAAATCTTGACAGTAATTTGAGTCTTAGGGTTCTAAAGGCTTTCAAAATTCGAGTTCCACTTAATTTTAGACTTTTAAACAAACCAAACATACAAAAACATTCAACTATTCTTCAAACAAGTATCTTTAGGAGAGTTTCTCTAGAAGCTTAAAATTTGCTCGTAAAGTTCGATATGACGTTTGATGTGACGTCGATATGACGTTCAATATGACGTCTGTTGTTTTGTTTAGCGAGTTTGTCGTGAATGCAAAGGATCTTCCAGAGACGATCATCGATGATTTTGATGAAGATAAAGATGAAGATTACGATGATGATGATGATGATGATGAGAGCGTTAAAGATGAACAATCGGAAGAGGAGCTTGAAAATCTGTACGTGACGGGAACGAGCCTGTTAGATTACTCCCAAGACAATGAAGAGAGTTCCCCCATTGACCACAGGGATGATATCTTTCACGATATCAGAGAGGCGAAGGAGAGAGAGCGACTCCTGAAGGAAGAGAGAGGGGAGTATAGCGAGGAAAGCGCGGGAGAAACGACTAACGAAGAAGTAGAGGATAGTCGTGAGAAGATCTTGAGGGAGATTGAGGAAGAGAAGCTGAGGGAACTGGAACTGCAAGCCAAGTATCGTGATGATGGATTGATGTTGAACGAATCTTACGATGAGTTCGAGAAGACCAAGCTGAAAGATAGCTTCGAACCGCGCGAAATGATTGCCATGGAAATCAACGAACTGCACATGCGCGAAGAGGAATTACGTCATCAACAAGAAGAGAGCACGGTGATTAAGATCCGGAGTACGTATGCGGATCCAAGACAGAGGATGGAAAAGGAGATCTCAATGCAACAAGAGCGGGAGAAGGAGTTACGTGAAAAAATGAGAGCGTCAGTGAGTTTTGAGAATCTACTCTTCTTTCGAGACGATGGTGACGAAGAAGATCAGGCTCGCGAGAAGCCGGATCCTCGCGGAATGATTCTGAGGGAGATCGATGACATTCAGCAACGCGAGAAGGAGCTACGGGAGCGCATGCAACAACAGTTTGAACAACAACAGCTGCAGATGGAGATGGAAGAGGTGATGAGAAGGGAAGAGCTGGAAAAACAGCAGGAGCTTGAACGCCGGCAGAAGGAAGCGAGAGCCAAACAGAAACGCGAAGAGTACGAGAAATACAAACAAGTGCACGCGATGGAAGCGAGAAGCAAGATTAAAAGGGAGATCGCTGAGCTACAAGAGCGCGAGGAAGAATTGAAGAAGAGGTACTTCGAGATCCAGAAACGCAAGCAGCAAGTAACGTACATGTTGAATGCACCAGACGATAAGAAGCAGAGAAACACTGCCACCTATACACAGGTGTTGCAGAACAGCTTGTTGGGTAATAACGTCATGAGAATGAAGAAAGATTCAAGCAGAGAGAAGAAGAAGGTGAGTGAAAGTATACAGTATATAGTATCTTCCTTATGGAAAAGGAGTTTTTAATAGGCAGCGTATGTATTTACGACTAACCATCATTGCACGCTTGTGTTATGGCTAGGTAGAATACGAACACAACTTTGAACTCTGCGACCTCATTTTGTTACAAAACTGTGGGATTTCTCTAAAAAAAATTATCATTCACAAAAAGAATCGGTTTGTTTTAAAAAAGATTAATCGTGGGTGGTAACTGTTTGTGTTTCATCGCAGGTTTCCGAGCGTGGTTTCCATATGCACCCGATTGCAGTCGAATGGGAGACTAAAGCGGAAGAAGAGAAGGTGAGAGAGATGATTATACAACAGGAGGTTCAACAGAAGAGAGAGGAGCGACATAAGATGATGCTGGAGAGACATGAAAGAGAGAGGATCATAAGGTTCGAAATAATTAAATAAATAATGAATAAATGCTGCTGTTTGTGGACAAGCAATATATGTTCTGATTGCCTCTTTTGCTTCTATTTTCCTCTCATAATTTCTATTTTCGCCTCAATCTTAATGTGTTTATATATATATATATATATATATATATATATATATATATATATATATATATATATATATATATATATATATATATATATATATATATATATATATATATATATATATATATATATATATATATATATATATATATAAATATTTGTGGTTTTAAATTATACTTTTATCTTTATGATATAACAGGTCCTCTTATGATAGCATCATTTGTATTTTTGTTGGCAAGAGTCAACCTGTATAAATAAAGTTTTTAATAATAATAATATATATCTTTCTAAATAGGTTCAAGCTGAATTTTTAAATGTCTATCCTTTGAACAATTAGTTTTCGTCTTCATTGTGTTTCTTTAAACCTTCTTAAATATGATTTATATGTATTTAGCGAGAATTAAATTGATATTATCAATATTATAACCTGTTAATATACTGAAATAATGCCGTGTTGATTAACAAAAAGATGAACCACTTTCTAGAGAGAAAGAGAGACGAGCTGAAGAGGAAAAACAGAGAGTGCTCAGGGATCGCGCCATCTTGCGTTTAAAGCAACAGGGTTTGAATGAACTGTGGACAGCCAGACTTCCTGTGGTCACATTGGAAAATAACAGAGACGCAGAAGATCTGCATCTACTGCAAAATCCGCGCGTACAGCAGAAAGTAAGTTTCACAATCGACTGTGCGCAACCTATCTTGAAGATAAAAATGACATTCATCAGTCTAAAGAACTTTGATATAGAGAAGAGGGAATTTTGTGTTATTACGTATTTTGCTTTACTCCTGTTTTCTTAATGTCTTAACAAACCTTCCACCAGTATCTCCTTTAAAAATCGAAAACTTATTGTAAATAAATAAATGTAAATAAGATATATATATGAAACAATTAACTTAAATATAATAAACATAAAATAAAATAACAACAAAATGTTTCATATTTATTAAATTTTTCTATTTATAGAATGGCACCTACTTAAAGCCATCTGCCGAAACCACTATTCCGATCACGCTGTCGAAAACCATTAAAAAATGGGAGCGCAGAATCAAAAGGAATTCCAACAAGCAATAATGAATGCAGCTTTTTTCTTAGGTAGACATTTCAAACGAAATACATAATATATTCATGTAACCTTATGGATTCTCTTTGTAAACGAGGTTACAAAGGCGAGAAAGCCGAATAATTGTAGCGCAATGACTTGCCATTTATTACAATGAGTGTTCTTCTTAAAAAAATTGAAATCAAATCGAAATGAATATATGAGAACAATGACGTAAATAGAGTCCGTTAGAAAAAATAACTGCGCTAAACGCTAGATTTAGCACACGGGTTGCACCCGCTTATTTGAAAGAGTAAACTCAACCTGTTTTAACGTCAATTAGCTCCTCGTCCATAATTTTGGTTCTCCATCCGCATTAGTGACGCTAAACAACAGAAATAGATTCGTTCCATCTTCCCTTGAAACCTCCATTTGTGATTTATGCATTTGCTGCACAATGAACAGCGTGGATTTACGAGTCATCAAAGTTCATCAACGATCACTTAATAATTTCAGCAAGCAAAGATGTCCACGAATCCATTCAACAATTCGTTTTCGAGAAAGTGTCTACAGATTGCATTGAGTGATTTCGCTGTGTACCCCCCTTACGCAAGTATCAGGCGCTCGAATAAACTTGGAGCAACCTCAGGGAATAATAGGACGATCAATCTTTAAAGATGTTGTAACATAACTATCCGCATGATATGAGTCCCACGTTAAAATCTTCTACCAACAGAGAAACTCCCCAGTGCATTTCTAGTTGTACTTTCTACCTTTCTACTCAAGTGTCATCATGTTTATAGGGTAAAGAAAGAAGAGCAGGACTAGCTGGAAACCTTCCAATAGAAATATCAAACAAACGAAATAATTTCTCAAAGCGCATAAAAACGTGTCGTTGGAAAAAGAAAAAGAGAAGTCAGCTTTGTCATCCCTACCATATACAATGCAATGACAAATAAAGGAATGATTACCCTTCTTAACAATGAACTGATGAGAAAGATAAATATGAAATTTGAGAGCGATTTTAGAAAAGAAAACTGTTTTCGAACAAATACTCGGCTTTTCTAAATTACCAAATATTCAATATCCAATATTCCCCCCTTGGTCCTAATTTTATGAGAGAGGCGCTAAAAAAAGTATCTTCGCTCAGAGGGGTGCCGCTTATTAGAGTGGGCGCTTAATCAACCATTTACGGTATATAAATAATTGACATGTTTTCATAATTGATAAATTTCTTATTGTTACAATATTAAAACGTGTACAGGTGGATTGCAGGTGTAAAATGACAGTTTTTGTCACCGGACGCACATTCACTGACAACTTCAACAATAGTGTATTTTCTAATCCCTTAGACAATCGTTAAAAAGGCGCCCGTTTCCAATGACGGTAATTTTGTTTGGAACATCTTAAGGAGTTAAAGTTAACCCTACGGGTTTGACAAGCGGGCTTCGTCAAATAAATGGTGCTGGGAGATATCACTGGTTGTTGTCAATCATTTTATGAAGTTCTTTTGTTAGTTAAGGTTGAGATGTCAATCATTTCATGAAGTTCTTTTGTTAGTTAAGGTTGAGTTGTAATCATTTTATGACGTTTTTTCGCTAGTTCAGGTTGAGTTGTCAATCATTTTATGACGTTCCTTTGTTAGATAAGGTTAAGTTGTCAATCATTTTACGATGTTCTTTCGCTAGTTCAGGTTGAGTTGTCAATCATTTTATGAACTTTTTTTGTTAAGCTGTTAGGGAGTCTTAATTGGTATCTCAAAAGTGGTGTATTTTTTATTCATAAACTAGTTTGGTAGTCTTCGCTAGTTTAGTTTTTGGTCATATTAAGGTAAATTGGGTTTATTCCCAATAAATAGTTAAACAGAAGAGTTCAATTTCCTCAGTGCAATTTTCAATCATGAAAGATCAAAGAGGTTACTTGTTGTTATTACCTTGACTGCTTCACAGTAGAGAATGTATTCACGTAACGGCTCACAGATTCTCGACTCGTGTACACGTAACTGTAAAACAAAGTATTTCCATCGAAATTAAGATCACAGTTTAAAGATAACTTGATGAAAATGCATGCAAAAATGTAATGTAATAGAAGTTGTACGAATGCCTACCACACGATACACTCTTTGTTTTTTTATGAGCATACTTAAGCTCAGATGCTTAAAAAAATAAACATATACTAAGCATATTTCCCAGCCTCGAAATTTTTCCCTCGCTTCTATTTCTTCCCAAATCAAGTGTAAAGTATCACACAAAGGAACAAAATACGAACATACATTAAGAAGGTAGAAAAAAGTAAGAATCTTTAATCTTTGACTTAAACGCTTTTGGTTACTCACGAATAACTAACTAAAACAAAACACAAAAACGTTAATATGCTTTTAAAACATTCGAATTGACCAACTCACAAGATGTCAAATGTTAAAGAGACCATTGCAATGTTCATGTCAAACACAATATCAGACCATGAAATGAGTTTTGAAATTAAGCATATCTTAAGCATAGTTTCTGGCCCAAACTGGGAAAATCTTCAGCATCAATATGCTTAAGCCCAATGTACCCACATGCTTATAAAACAAAAAGTGTAATCGTTCACCACTAAAAACCGTACATTGCCGTAATTGTTCACCACTATAAAAACATCAAAAACTGCTGAATCGGCTGCTGGATTTCTTATCTTTCTTTAAGTCTACTTTGAATATACTTAAGAGGCATTGCATATAAAGGCATCCCCAGATGGAGTGAATTGGGTTCATGAAGGTCTTTAATTTTCTCCATTTTTACATATATTGTCAAGAACCATGAGTGGAATAAAAGTCCAAAATTTTTTATTTATTTTTTTTATTGAAGTTGCTCAAAACAATGCCATTAAAAGCCACTTGCAAGTAAAGAGAAGAGAAGTAAACATAATAAATATTTATTTATTCCCTTGAACAGAAAAGTCCAATTATTTCAAAAATCTTTATAAACATTAAAATTATTATATTTTTAACTTCAGAGGACCAAATACGAAATCAAATGTGAAATTATCATAATTTTATTATTGACTAAACCAATAACAATAAAAACTGGACATAGTTACCATGGCAACCAATGTAATTCACCTACTAGAGATTTGAGGCTTCGTTTGTTTTTTTCCAAACTCTTTGAGACAGCATCTAGAGTTTCGGTGAGTCTTGATTCTGAGTTCGCCCATAATTGAAACGTGGAACCGTACTCAGATAAATCATCCATCAAGTCTAAAGGGATTAAACACTACTTCTAGAGAGTATTTGGGATTAATAAAAAATAGGATTCTTTAGTTTTATTGTCATTATATTCAATCTGTTTTCAGGTTGGATGCAATGGTACTCCATGTCTATCTGTTCATTTTTAATTTGAAAGGGTCCTCTCAATGATGTTCATATTGACCATATATATAATTATAATAATGATTTTACGGAACTCTCCACGTAACAGTGGCTATTCTTATCCCAAGGTTTAGGTTCTGTTGTACTTAGGGCTCACATTTGCGCCTACAAAGTCGCTTCACCAGACAACCCACCATTTTGAGTTAGGCTTGCATTACACAATAGGTTTTGCTAAAAAATACACTATAACTCAGAGATAAGTGACCGAGCTGGCTCAGATCTTGACTTTGTGGGTTGAATGAACTGGTGCTGTAGCTCAGCCGATAGTGCTTCGGTCCACAAAACCAGACTGGGCCCATTCAAACCACATATTCGACATATAGCTGAGTTCCTGAACGAAACCCATTCCGTAATGCAAGTTCAAATGCTGCTTGTCTTGTTATATATATTAGTTGACAAAAAGAAAATAACAACAATTTAAAAATGAAGACTGACAAACTTACAGAATCTTTCTTGGGCAATGTTTTCAGCGATGTTCGCAAAAGTTTTCATCTTCCCTTGAAACTGAATGTTATATTTCGCAATCTCCAAAAATTCATCATCTCGTTTTTTCATCATCAACTGGGCGGCAGTGTTGCGCATGGTCCCCCCGACCCGAGAAGCTGGCCCCGGCTCCTTCTTGCGGGCTGTAGACATTTCCTGGAACATATATAAACAGCAATTACATAATAAGTAATAATAGATGAATTGTTTTGATTAATTTTCTTATCTAAAAATTTTGGACGATTTCCATCACTGAATCTACATTTTGGACGGTTTCCATCACTGAATCTACATTTTGGACGGTTTCCATCACTGAATCTGCATTTTGGACGGTTTCCATCACTGAATCTACATTTTGGACGGTTTCCATCACTGAATCTACATTTTGGACGGTTTCCATCACTGAATCTACATTTTGGATGGTTTCCATCTTGAATCTACATTTTGTTGTAAATATTATTTGCCACTGTAATTTGGTCATTTACTACATATAATCCCCAGACCAGAAACAATAATAAACAAGTTTGCTTTGTACTGTAAAGATATAACTGATCTAAACAAGGAATAACTTGTTTAACATCGAGTCTATATCAAATTTTTGAAAATCACGGAAGTGTTAGAGTTCATAAAAAATAAACATTCAAAAAGTAACTTGTACATGTAAATACAGTAAAAAACCTTTTTTAAGATTCAATTTCATGATTGAATTCAAGATTGAGTTTTTATGACTGTTTAGCAGAAAAGTTCTGAAAAAACAACAACAACTACTTAATGCCCTGGGCATGTCAACTTGTTTACGTAACTCCCCTCCTACCACAAAAATGAAATTATTAAATTTTCTCACCCAAGCTTTTGCGGTTAGAAAGGTCTGCAAGTTATCGCTAAATGACATGATGGGGTGTTGAACAATTCGGTTCATAAACTTGTGCAAGGCCTTTTGACGTGTGCACAAAAAATCAGAATCAAACTTGTCCTTCATGTGCTTGCTGAATGTGAACTTCTCGGGTAGTGGCTGCACGAAATATTCAAAAGAATTATACGCATTCATTACAACAAATAATGTCTGTTTTAAACTAGAGATGACCTTATCATTGAGACCCTAAAAGACAACCAATATCAACGATGACAAACATTGCAAACAAAATTTGAACATCATCATCGTCGTCATCAAATTCGGTTTACATACTAGAATGCGTTGGACGGTTAATCATCTGATGATTTATTGGAGCAGATGTCGTTACAGCTGGATGCTCCTCTTAACACCAACCCCAGTGAAAGGAAAAAAAGTGGTGAGGTGAGTTAACCCACACAAAATACCAAGTTTGCATTTTAAACTCTGTAGCAGCAGTGCATAAAGAGCATGGGTGCTTTATTCATGAAGTTAAAGATGTTACATGACCCGCATACAACAAAGTATTCTCTAACTTCACACTAACCTGAAGCTCATTATGATTTAAAAGCAGGACTCAAATTGAGTAACTCGTAAACTCGTTTTGTACAAACAGGAGATGAGAATATATTTACCGGTATAATATGTGTAGGGTACAGGTCTTCAAGTTTTTGTCTCAGCCACAGGAAGTCTTGATAGCGTCGTCGAACCTGATATTCTCTATTTTCAAATTGCTCTCTTGTAGTCTGAAACAAAACAACAAATGTTGACTGTCATTTAAAATGCGAAAGCCAATCACAATCCTTCGAAAATTCTGTAAAAGCTTAGTAAATTAAAAGTAACAACTTGATTTGATTGAAATGGATTCTTCTTCCCCTTTTCCCGGAGGTTCAATATGTGGATAAACCCTCGGATGATGGGATACAGGTTGACTATTTTTACCTTGACTTTGCAAAGACGTTTGATTAGGTAACTTAAGTGATTGTTCAGCTTGCTGCATATTGAATCAAAGATCAAACTCTTTTAAATGAATCAAAACTTTTTATCGAATTGTTAGCAAAGACATTAATGAAACCTAACTAACCAATTTTGAATGGTCACCGCAATTAAGGTTATTGAGAATATTGTATAAGTTATACTAGACTGAGTAATCAATGCACTCCTGTTCGTAAATGATTTACCATCATAGATTGTAACCATGTTTACCACAAAAGTATATTGTGACACCAACTCCCCATTAATGATTCCAAAATTGAAATTTTTTGTATTTTCTTCTTAATAATGATATTGATGTCTTAGCAGCATACATTCTTGTGTAGGTTTAGAAAATTTTTCTACCTAACAACTCACATCTAGTAGTAAAAAGATTTGAAATTTATTTTGTTTGTTGGATGGCAAAGTTTTGAAATTTGCCTCTGACTAATTCTTTTATAGCCTCTCTCTGTTAGTCCTAGCATACTAGGATGCCCATTTGTGCCTATGAAAGCCACTCAGATAACCAAATAACCAAACAATTTAAGCTAGGCTTGCCATTACGCACCTGTAACTTAACTGGAACTCAAGAAAAAAGGATATGCTAGAAAGGGGGAATCCGAACAGCCTGGTTTGGTACTGAGCTATAGCGCCTGAATTGATAATAAAAATAAACACACCAAAAAGTGAAATAAAAGATGGAGACAAGGTCCTATTAAGTGAACATTACCTGTGTTGTTACTGCATAACTCACATATCCCTCAACGTGTTTCTCTGGTTTTTCCACACTAACAATCAAATCAACATCATCTGACAGAACAGCAGTTTCCTTCTCATCTTCTTCGACTGACATTGATCGCATTATGGGAGTAACTTGATGTTGTTGTTCTAAGGAAGTGTACTTCGATAGACTGTTGTTTGGGGCACTCTCTTCTACCTAAAAACAGATATAATAATGATCATAATATTCTGCAAATCATTTAATCACTTCTCGGGATTTTGTCAATTAATAATAATATAAATATTTTTTGTAAAATAATTTCAGTTACGTTTAGCTGATGAGTGTCATATTAACTTTTACTACTCTTTTTCATATCATTAAATTGATGTTTAGTGGGAAATTGGCAATCTTCTCATGGTCCCTCCATCCAGTTAGTATGTGACTCAAAACAAGCTACAATTTCAAAACACTGATTTCATACGCTTATAGTATATATATACTCTATATATTCTGGTCAGGTCAGCAATTATATGGTGACGCTGCTACCAATCAAGCTGTAAATTGGTACAACCTGTGTCAGCCTGTGCCATTACATCGTATCTATGCCATGTTAGGAGCTTCCGTGTTTATGAATACAAGCGGCATTGGATAGGGTATTTAGTCAAACTAATCCTGACACCACCATAAATACCTACTACCACCATAGCAAATATGCCAAGTATATTTGATGTGTATATGTGTATTTATGGACTCAAAAAAAAGAAGTTAAGTATATATATATACATATATTTAATTCTCTTTTGCAGTTATTTATAGTTTCAAACTCTTCAATTGAAATACTCAGATATACATTGGTATAATCAGCAGTGGTCAGTACCTTACACTCGTACAACGTTACAGGTCGACTCAAATTAATGACGGACGTGGAATTTTCACTGTTAGCAGTTTTGCATTTATCGTACAGAAAGTAACTCGTAACCTTTTAAAATCTTTTTATTTAACTTTTTTCTACAGACAACAGTTTTGAAGTAGTCTTGTGACTTTGTTTAAACAATTCAGTTACTGTAAACAATGCCTGCCACCAAATAAAGAGCGTCATTACTAGAAAAACAAATGTCTTTATATATTTGTACAAAGGGCAGAGAATTGAATGAAAGCACTTAAACACCAAAAGTTGTAATAAATATATAATTAACTTTAGAAAGAAAAATAAAGAAATATTATATATATATATATATATATATTATATACTCCAACATCAATCTTAAATAACAAAGGCAAGTTTTCTAAAAGCTTTCAAGGATTGTTATTATTTTTAATTTAATTTTAGAGTTGGAACATGGTTATTTTATATTTATTTTGAAAGCTCTTTATTTCCCTTATTGTTTCAACTTAAAGCAGAGTCTTTTTTCGTCATTTAAAGATATTCTTTTAATCCTTTCCAAGCTCCTGGCTCTAGGTTATTAGATCTCTTTGGCCTTTCTAATCAGTGAAATTTAAAAGACCAGATTTTATAAGTGTTTCACCGATATACACTATCTTAAGATTGATATCTTATAATTGTATATTAATCTCAAGATAGAGGGAAAATCAAGCCTTTGTGTACTAATATACAATAAATCAGATGATTATCTTTTTTATTTGCAAAGTTATAGCCCACCAAAAATAAAAAAAGAATATTGTAGGCTCACGAACACACAAACTTTGAAGCAAATCTGAGTTGGTACCGCTGGGACCATTCAATAAATTGATATGAAAGACCCATAATAGATTTTATGTTCTCTATAGATATTCTGCAACATCAAATTGCCTTCGATAAGCAGAACACCTAAATACGGACATATTGGCTCATATCATGGGTGAGGTAATATAATACTATTCTCCTCTGCAATTGTGCTGAAGTTAAAACTCTGGACAGCTGCAATTGCAGAGTATCCAAGGAAATTGTGCAAAGTCAATTGCAACTATCGGGGGAAATGCAGCACCCAGTGTTATGCCTGCTTTTGGGAGAAAGAAGAGTATACAAGAAGTCACTGCCACCAAGTCAAGTCAAGTTCAACAATACACTGTCAACCTATACACTCAATGTTGCAAATTGATAAATAACTAAATAATTGCAAACATATAACTTGAATTAATGAAAAGCTTTAATTCGGTAACTTGTCATCTGACAGATTAAAAATCTTTTCTGTATAATTTGTAAAACATAGTAGTCTCGAAAAGCAAACACATTTTAAAGTGCATAGTGTGCACACTATTTCATTCTTCATTCATTCATTCATACTTCAATTTTATACCTACATAAATAAAAAAAATTATAGCTGGACGGCGAGGTCTCAAGTAGCTAGAAATACCTGAATAGTCGGTTTGGAATTAATCTCGTTGGAAATAAAAAATTCATCGCCAGGATCGTCAAAAGGATTACTGCTTGGTTCATCTTTAGACTCCTCTAGAAATGGATTGAACGTATCAGACATTTTTTGTTCTTTTCGAAATGTCAAGAGACAGAAATATTATGTCGCCATTATTGCTAATTGCTAATTTATGCTAATATATGTTAAATACTGATAAGTTCAAAGTCTATTTTTTCTTGGCTGCAAATGAATGGTTAGCAATATATAACATAGACCAGATGTACAAGAAAAATAATTTATTAAAGATTACGTAATCTAGTTAAGAGTTGTTTTATACGTAGCCCGCAATACTTTCAGAACTTCTAAAACGTGTTTACACGTCGATAAAATATTTTATTTTCACGGGCAATAATTTTTGCCATGTTTGGGAAATTTCGGGATATTTAGACTTTTAATATATAATATATTTTTACCTTTAGATTTATTTTTATTTTTACCTTTAGATTTTTAAGCTTTAAAATTGTGTTTTACAGGAAAATATTTTAAATAATTCAAATTCTGTTGGGTAAAATTTCTTTCGCGAAATAAGAAAAAGGTAGTTTAGAAAAATTATTACTATGTATTATATCTATAAGACAGGTCACATCTATTTCTATATTGATTTGATACTGTACACATAAAAATGAATAACAATGATCTATGCATAATTAGCATATTTATTTTTCAATAATGTTTGTACTTTTGGTCTATGTTATAAATTGCTAACCCAAATGAATGACCACCACAATATTTTTACGGTCAAACTTAGAAAACTATCGATGCAAAAAAAAGTATTCGTCTAAATACAGTTGTCTCCTTGAGTGGTGTTCTTAATTTTTTGTAAATTTTTATGATCGAAAGATGTTTATAGACGATGAATGACCTAGGATATAGATACATATATTGTGCTTCCAGCATTTGAGTAACCCTTTTTTCATAATTATCCTTTTTATTTCATCGCTTGCAAAAGTAGGAATTGTTTCTACATTGTTCTGAAACTGAAAATGTGATGCGAATGGAAATCCGTCTTTATTCCTGTTCTGTCGAGAACTGTTTTAAACAATAAGATTTTCAAATCTGCTCAAAATATACTGTTGTTTCCACCAAATATACTCAAAGATCTGTTTTTAAGAAAGGTTTTGAAGGCAAACAGACCTCCGGAATCAAGAATTGTAGATGATGACAGTGCAGGCCCGGCGGAGCCATTTGTGAGGTGGTGCGGAAATCTGAACAAGCGAGCGAAGCAAACGAGTGAAATTAGCTGGGGGTTTTGGGGCGCTCCAAGCTCCCCAACGGGGTTCAGGGGCGGAGCCCCGGAACTTTTTTGAATTTTTATATTATTTTCAAGCTTACTGACTGATTTTGGATAACATTCACGGAGACATTTACCAGTTAATTTCAGGTTAGTTTCTTATAAATCTCTCCTATAAAATAAAATAAGATGTGTAAGTAGGTAGCACAAAAGCAATTTTATTCTGCTTCTTCAAAAAATATTTTACAATAATTTCAAATATTTTTTAGAGTTGTTTCCTGAAAAAAAGATGTTAAGTAATATAGTAAACCGAATTGAGCATCGGAATTCCTTAATGTAGGGAACATTGTAGTCCCGACTGTCGGGAGTGTAACAACTGGTGTATCTTAAATCACATGTGTGAAAACAAACGCTGTTTCTTCCTACTTCTCGTCATTTCTCACGCAAAACAAAACTTCAATAGAATTCATCAATCAACGCACCGTTGACTGAAAGATTTAGTGACAAACCTGTCTCAAGACTCAAGACCCTTAGTAGTTCACTTAAACGATATCCTCGCGGAAAACTTGCATTGAAGCAAATCACTATTTTTTCAATTTTTTGAAATTACGAATTTTTTAACAAATTAAAAAAACATCATTTTCAAAAAATCGTATCTAGACTTGAAAAATGTGGTGCAAAAGATTCCGCACCTTCCGCACCTGCTCCGCCGAGCCTGCAGTGTGATCCAATTAAGCAAATAGTTGTTTTCGGTGATGAATAAAAGTGTTTCAATTGTATTATTAAAAATGTTTATTTAGCGCAAAGAGATTGGTTATTTTTGCGTGTTTCTTGTTTTTACAAGCCTATTTTAATACTGACCAGCACTTTTAAACCACTTTTATATATATGCATATGCAATCGGAAAATAATAATAAAAACAAAAAACTTTTGACTCTTTTCTAAATTTTCATGAAATCTGCTTAAAAGAGGGAAGATCAACAAAAAAATTTTCCTTGGAGTAAAGACTACCATCGTGAGGGTTGTGACGCTATCTGATTGGTTACCCTGATAAGTGTATATGAATCATCGCCAGGCCTAATTCTTGCGTTAGTGACTGCATTAATACATTGTTTGGTATTGTAATGAAATAAATTGATCGCATGCAGACGGAAAAGTAACGATCGTAATTTGTACGGAAGCCGGAAATAAATTTAAAAATGCGACCTCAATTCGGCTTATGATTTTTTCTGCTAACCCATGTAGACGTAAACTAGATCTTTTGTTCCAACTGTTTTTAATCGACATAATACATATTTCTTTTCTAATATTTTAAACGAAAACGTATTTATTTTAGTAATGTTTATTTGTTACTAACAGAAGTACTCACGGCGTTGCCAGGGGCAATGCACGTTTACTAAGTTTGGATAAGCAAATGTACTTTGCAAATCAATGACGCGCCAGAGAAAAGCAACAGCGTTGATTGAAAGTGTGTCGGTAAAATTTAAAAACATATCTAATGCTTTAACGAATGATTCTATTTGAGGTTCTGAGAGAAGATGGAACAAATGCTACAGACAGAAATCTGTTTTATTTATTTTGATTTGAGAAATATATATCATAATACAGTGGACTCTCTCTATCTCGAACTCGCAAGATTTGTTCGAGATAGAGAAAATAACCGTAAAAATCGAAATTTTTACTAATAAAGCAAGAGAAAGTTTATTAGGGATGTATTAAACTTCAAGTTTAAATGCTCAGAAGACATTTTGTTAAAAAACTTTAAAACATTATATATAAATAAATAATAAATAAACTTTTGTATTAATTTTGTGTTTTTCAGCTTCCGTTTACCGGCTGACATCTTGACTTAATCTTTAATTCAAAATAAAATCTTTACACTTTGTAATATTTTGATTGCAATCGAATTTTCAAATATTGAACATTTTTGTTCTATTTGCTGTGTAAATGAGGATCGAGACGGGAAAAAATTCGACATAGAAAGAGAAATAGTCGCAAGGGACCAAGTTTTTTATTCGAGATAGAGAAAAATTCGAGATAGAGAAGTTTGAGATAAAGAGATAAAAATAGCTTAGAGAGTACACAAATGTCCAAGGGACCGAGCTTTTTGTTCGAAATAGAGAGAAGTTCGAGATAGAGAGAGTATACTTTATAAGAAAAAAAAACACTCTTTTGTAGACCGCATTATGTTTTGTATTGTAGGTATATATTTAAAAGATATTTCTAAACCTAAAAGTTGGCTTGATAGTTTTCCCACCATTGCGCGTGCTGTAACCGTGGTCTTTGTAATGGTTTCAACATTTTGACGTTATTTTGTCAGGCCGTACTTATTGCAAGGGTTACTCATATACACACCACTACGAGCACTTTCACACGAATATAAGACACATTGATGTCTCAAACGAGGTAAAGCTGACGCTGTTATTCTCCAATGAAAATATAGAATGAATGCAGTTAGCATGGATGTTTTGAACAGCTAGTAGTTAATAATACAGTTTTTATATAGATTGTTTGATCTTACCGGGCAGGCCCAAATCAAATTTACTTTTTCTTGCAAGCCGTCCCGGTCATCCATTGCAACATTAACTCATTTTGACGTCCAATGCGAGTGCGTCCATGTTTGTACTGCCATAGTAAGATATCACTTATTAGTTCCTCTTTACTTCTGTGACAGTGTGTCCAGCAAAACGGGTACATTTCTCCCTTCAACATCAGGCTGCCGTATAAACTTATGATCTATCCTCGAGTGGTACTCTATGGGATACATTTTAGCATATCTTTTATTATTGAGAATAAACATGCTAAGAAAACAATTATTGTTTTTGTTATTATTTTTCTCATCACATAATTCTACTCTTCATTAGGGATTTTGTATTCATAGAATATTTTCTATAGCTTAGTTTTGTAGATCGAGTCGAAAGCCTTTGAGAAGTGTTGCTTCCAAATTTTTACCTATGATACCTGTCGTTGATCTTCTTCTCCTCAGTCCGTTTTTCTTATAATGTTTTTTCGAATTCTGGTTGGATACGGTTTAATGGCAACTTATTGTAAATTTTCTTAGCAATGGCCGTGAATGTAATGTCCCCGTAATTCGAGGCAAGGTCTTGTTTATAGAAAGGGAATATGCAGCTCTCTCGCCAGGCTTCAGTTTCTTGTTGGTTTTTTACAACATTCCAGAAATCTAATAGAAGGTCATTGATCTCTCCAGCTTTCCATACTTCTATATAGGTTCAGTAGGTCTTTGAGTCCAGTAGCTTTCCCATTCTTCATTACCTTTAAAAGCACCCGTAATTCTTCTTCAGAAAAAAGTTTGGGCATGGAGCATTCCTTATTAATACAGTATAATCCCGATAAGTCTAATCCCCAAGGGACCAAGAAAAATATTTCGAGATAGCGAATGTTCGAATTATCGGGAGTTTTTATAAAAAACTGTTAGGGAAGGGGAACTGAAAAACAGTTCGAGTTAACACGAGTTCGAGTTATCAGGGGTTCGAGTTATCGGGATTGTACTGTAGTTTCTGCTATAGAATTTGATGCCTGTCCAAGGAGACTGAAAATCGTATTTACGTTTTTTCAATTTTGCTGTACAAGGTTTCTTCCTTCCTTTATTTAAAAGTGCAATATAAATATTAAAAGAAAGGTAAGATAATTATAGAGACCACCAGGTTAAATCAAGACTAAATATGTCTTTTTAGAAAGTATAACAGTTGTATACAAACAAAATACTTTCAAATCTCCCGATTTTGATAATTTTTTCCACACACAAGAAAAAAAAACCCAAATAATAATTCAAAACAACATGTTTCTGACTCGAAGTAATGTATACATTATTAAATTGGTTGAATTATATTTTTATTGTGAATTTGTGTGAAATATCCTAGAATTGCCTAAAATATTATAACAAATAGTGCGGTTTAAATCACATTTCAGACCATTTGCAAGGGTAAAAGCCAAAAGCTTTCGGCGCCTTCATCAGGTGCCTTCATCAGGTGATATCGAGTCTATGTCAATCTTTCATTCATATTGGATAATCAAGACCATAATAATATTGATTTGTAAACATATTTTTACGGGCACTACAAATAATATTGTAGTGTAATTTTTTCTTGTTTGGATCAAATTTATACCAATACTTTACTGAGAGATGCATCCTCTACTTACATTTTCTATTCTAGTTGTTTTCTTTTTGCTTTAAGAAAGGTCTAAAATGTCATTCGATTCTCTGGAACCAATTGAAATAAGCAATGGTCCTGACACTGAAATTATTTATGATGCAATTGAATTTGTGTCTGATGCAGAAGAAGAGCTCATATGTGGCGGAGAAAAGTTTCTTCCTTTTTTAAATGATGACTTAGGTTTAAAATTACTTGAGACAATTGGAAGTCGAAGACCAGAGGTAGATGACAGTTTTTATGCAAATGAAGATGAATATGTTGATTTCAATACACTGTTGTCGATAAAAATCCGAGCATCAACAGAATTTTACAAAGACAATTCCAAAGAAACTCTGGAGAAACTTGAGGAGAATATCATGGAATGGTTTATTCAAGATCGCACAGAATACATGATACTAAAAAACCTTAAAATTGATCATGTCCACGGTGATCATTTGCTGGTGAGTTTTAAAGTTTTGACAGATTATGATTCTATTCAGGGGTTTTTGGGAAATGTTATTGATTCAACCTTTCATGAAAGAGTGTGGAACAAGAAAATGAACAAGGTCATTAAAGAAGGTGTATGTTATTCCAAAGATAAGGTTCCAGCATCTTTAACTGCGTCTTTAAGGAAGCATATTGCTGAGTTGGCTACGAAAACAGATGTTGATTACCATCCAAACTCCAAAGATATTGTGAGGGATCTTGTTCATCCAGCTCTCTACCCATACATCAAAGGTATCAGTGTATTGAACAAAAAACGTTCTGAGATTGAAATTGATGATTGTAAAGAAGATTTTTGGGGTCGTAGGTATGAAGATTCAAAGTTTCAATGGTTACCAACTTCATTCAGCATAAATAAAGATGGAAGATGTGTCATCCATGATTACATTAATAACCTTAATTGCAGCAAGTTTCCAGGGTTGTATAATGACTTAGAGAGTTTATTTGAATTGTTCCTACCTTACTTTCAAGAAGTGTGGTCTTATGCTAAAGCTATGGAATTTTTCACAGGGGAGGGTGGCCCAATAGTTGAGGAAATTCCACCCATTAAAAAGGTACCTGTGAAGTTCCTCAACACTGAGTTGCAAATAATAACAAAGATTGTTGAATATAAATTGGATGTCGGTCAGGTGTATGAAGGAGTTTGGCATGCAGAGGGAATGTCCCATGAGAATATTGTGATGACAGGTAAATTTTAATTAGGGTTGGGGTCAAACTAACAAATAAATTTTCTTTCACAGGGATTTACTTCATTGATCGAGATGAATTGTTGCAAGGTGGTGATCTTAGATTTAAGCGTGGATTTACAGTAGATGAACGTGAAAAAGTATTATGCAATGTTTCGCAAATGCGTCCATTAGTGTTTAACCATTTTGCATATGAAGGTTTTTTACCTCTGGGTTATTTCCCTACAGATGAAGGTTATATGTTAGTGTTTCCAAATTCTCACATACATAAATTATCTAAAATGATCAACAACAGTTGTTCTCCTGTCTCAAGGCGAATTGTGGTTTTCTTTTTTATCAACCCTGATAAGAAAATTATATCAACAAGAGATGTTGATCCACAGCAAGATAAAATCTCTTTGAGTGTTGCCAAGCAATATCGATTGGAGTTAATGGCTGAACGAAAGTATAACAAAGACAAACTAAATGTCAGAGATATTGAGCTGTGTGAACATTGATGTTCTTTCCTGTTATAATACAGTGTTGCTATATTTCATGCGCAATTTTGTATATTTTATTTATTGAATTTCTTATCATGAATTTATTTTTGTTACAAACAATTTCCAATTGATTCCATTTTGTCAAAAGTAATACTTTTTTCCCCCGTAAGTGTGCACACAGTATACATAACTCGAACCACCAAAAATGGGACCATGAAAATGGTTCAAGTCAACAAATGTTAACGAGTTAACGCGAGTTCGAGTTACTTTATTGCCAGAAAATTTTGCAGGAAGAAAATTTCGCAAAATATTCCTGATTTCGTTGGAATTTAATTTTACGAATCAAGGAATAATACGTATTTCGCAGGAATTTAATTTCGCGAATGGCCAAAATCAATATCTTTTTTTTTGTTCCTAATTTGGAAAAGAAGACAATCAATATTCAACATTTTAGTTTATTTACTAGATTTTTTGTTCTTCACACTTTTAAAACATGTTGTATATAATACTAACATAACTCACGCGACACAAGGTCTATGTTGACCTGTTTAAGAAAGGTACAGTCGACCAAAAAGGTTCAGAAGAAAATTGTGTTACAACTAAAATCCTATATTGTATGCTTTTTACGTTCTTATGATGCCATTCTTTTGAAAATAAAACAACACTTTTCTTTGGACAACTTTAGTCTAGTCTTTATTTGCCATTCTACCCTTGATAACTTACAACGAACGGAATATCTTTGGTGATCATAATAGGGAAAAATTGAAAATGATCGGAAAAATCGAAAAAAAGTGCTAGAATTTAATTTCGCGAACGAAGAAAAAGTTTTATCGCAAGAATTAAATTTCGCGAATAAAGGGGAAAAACTTTTTTTAAAAACGAATTGGCCCTTCATTCGCGAACTTTTCTGCTATTAAAGTATGCTGTGTTCGAGTAATGATAATGATAATGAATACTAATGTTCGACAATCCGATGTATGAGTGGACCGAGCGAAATAAACGAACCGGAGACGACACAATTCTGCTGGTCGACCAGGACCAATCCGGCGATTGCGCAATGGTAATGGCGTTTGGGTCTTAACCTAAAGGATCTGGGTTCGAGACCATGCTATCACAAAGTTGGTTAGTGAGCGGTTATAAATAAAAAACGCCGTATTTCATCAAAATATAACCGTAGCACAAATGGGAGCAATTAAATACACTAAAACGCCGGGTTGAGGTCTTCATGATAATACTTAATGAGCGTTCTGGAAGCCTCGTTAAAAAACAATGTTTACGTAACATGAAGACATTTTAACGTCCACGAAATTTTGCGGACGTTTTGGAATAACTCTAGGAAAGTCACATTTCAAAAATGTTCATATTGAAAAACATGTAATTTGAAAAATTATAAACTAAATTTATAAAGTCGAATATAAAAGAAAAATGCGTTATCACGATTATCAACAAGACTCTAATACTGCATTAATGGAACTTGAAAAAGGTTTTTAAATTATTTTAACATTTTATTTTGTCGAAAATTATACATTTAATCTTGAAATCCATGCATTGTTTCAATTTTAGGGGCTTTATACTTCATATGCCCTAACTTTCTTCATTAACTCTATTACAAATATTTTGCTGTTGTTTGTTTTCAGTTCTCTTAAAACATTTTAACTCCGCAATCTTTTAAAAGAATCTCACACAATCGCGTGAAACTTTATAACTGATGATGTCTCTTGCTACATGGTGTGGTAAATGCTGTAGCAAATTTATATATATATATATCCAGTGTTTGAATTCTCCACTCCATTTTAAAATCTTGTTTAACTATCTATGAATAGTATTCTAGAAACACGTTTAAAAATGTCTTTGGTAGGCTAAACTGCTGATTTTTATCTTGCAGCCTTGTGTGTACATGTGTTTGTTGTCTAGTTGAACTAACTTGTCCATGTCCATCCATTTATTTTCACACTCCGAAATTGTTTGAAAATGCTCCTGCGTGGCTTTTTAGCTATTTCTATTTATTTCTATTAGCTTTTTCTATCATTATGTCCAACCTCGTTCCTAGGCTAAATAGACTCAATATCTGATCTTATTCTTTCATTAAATATCAAAAATAGGCTAATTTCCTTTCATAAATTTATTATTATCTATTTGTCTTCTGAAAAAATGCAAATTAAACATGAAAGTTATACTAATGAGGTGTTTAACATAGGTCTTAATTAATGGCTATCACAGCTCGTCATTGTGGTCTGGGATGACATGGGTTCGTTAACATTGTGTCTGGTCTTCTTGAATATGCCAGATGGCTCTTATTCACAGAAACATTCAGGTTATCGCCAACTCAATCAAAATCCTGTGATACCTCAGGGCTAAAGTTGTTAGCATTAAAGCTGTGATTAAAATGTTTGTCACAGCACAGATGCTTGTTATTTATCCTTTTATAGCTATTTTAGTCTGTATTGGGCTTTCTGACCATATAAGGATGGTAGTAAAGATGTCTTTTTAACTAGTTTCAATATTTTTTAAGCAAAAATATTTCCAGCGTGAAATTCCCAATTGGGATATTTTTGCTTGCACCTTGAAAATGCAAGGCTTTCAAACCTTGATATTATTTGTATAGTTTACTAATCATGGAAAATAGTAATTGATTACTAGGTCTTCGCAGCATCAAACCTGGTGAACAATGCGAAGCAATTGTGGCTGTTCCTGAATTATTAGAGCAACATCCATATCCACTGTTAGTCAACTCAGCGTGTCTGAAACTGGCTGATGTCTTTCGAGCAGGGTAACACTTTATTAATATGTATCTCAGTCCCTAAGACTTACTTCATGATGAAAGCAAAAAGTGTTGCTGTTTCAATGAATTCTTTATTATTTTTGATCAAAACTTTTCCTTAGAGAATAAGAAAATACATTTTCTAGCTGTAAGATATAATTTTTATACTAAATGTCAGACCTTTATATTATTTTTTGTTATTATTATTATTATTGTTGTTTGTGTGGGCAAGTTTTTGTTTATTTTGTTCATCTTCATTGATAAAACATTTTCTTTCATATGTTTTCTCTTGAAACTGCTTACGCATGTCTACAACTTTTGAGTGCAGTAAATGTTCCAGGTGTCTGTCATGTTGGATGTCAGATTGTTATGCTTGTTATGCTATTAGCATCACGTAAATAAAACCTCATCCAAAACTTAATCGCAAAATTCACGATGCTCAATCATCATTTTCGTTCACTTTAGTTCAAACCTTTTGAAGCTGTGTGTATTGAAGGCATTACAAAGCAGCAGTAAGCACATTGACAAAATATTCAATGTTGACGAGTTCAGTCATCGGTTTTTTGTTGTTATCCACAGCAACGATCCAGTTGCACGTTCCATAACACTCAGGTGGGATATTGTTTGAAATGTATATTTTTATATATACAGTATACTCCTGATAAGTGGGACACTCAGGGCTCGAATGTCCCACTTAAGTGTATGCCTATATTAGGTTAGGAAGTTCAAGGTCCCACTTATCGGGAGTATACTGTAGAAAGAATTATGGAGGGTTCACTGTTGCATATATTAATTGTATATTATATATTATATATATTACATATTGTATATTGATGCTTTTCCTTGTTATTATTGTTCATTTTCAAGATTTTTTCTGAGGCAATTAAATGTTTTTAGTTATCTATCCTTTGTGTCTTTATTTAACTATTTGAAAGTTTTGGTCGTACTTTTAAATTTGTTTGTCCATTTCTTTATAATTCATTGTTTTGCAATATTTCTAAATGTTGTTTCTAGGGTGTTTGGAAGTATAGCTTCTGTTGTTGCAGATCGAAAGGACATACACCATTGGTAGGTTGATTCTGTAGTCAGTATAAACTAGACAGGAGTTACAAATAAGTAATTTTCATGATATTCAGTAATCATTATAGATATTCTATTTTCTATATTATTGTTATTCCATTCACTAGGCTACGGTCATAAAGAAAGTCTTTAGTTGTTTTGATGAGCAGGAATTTATGAGTTTTAATAAGAACGGGAGTTTTCAAGCAAGCTAAACTTTTAATGTTGATATATTCTTTACATTCAAATAGAAGATTTTTTAAAATAGGTAGATAATAGTTTTGTTCTATTCAAACAATTTCAATTCTCTCTCTCTCTCTCATTAACTTATTCGACTACATAATTCACTATTTTGTTGCCATAGATAATCACAGTTTTGTTATCAGAGGCAAATTTGTTGTCGTACATTTCTCATTGAACTTTTTAACTTTTTATTTCTAATTTTCTTTTTTGTTTTTAATTTTATTTTATTGCAGTATATTTTTATCTAATATTTCAACTAATTTGTATTTTTTAGAATATAACAAGACACTTATTGATAGCAGCTAATTTATATTTTGGCTGAATAGTTTATCCTGTATAAATATTCATGAATAAATAAATAAATTTTATTCCATTGGTTTCTATATAGCATTCGCAACAGTTTGGATTCCCATGATGCAATAGAAGTTGAAGCTGCCATCTTTGCAACAGAAGCTTTTGCCAAACAATCCAGGTTCAGATGGTTTTGTTTATTTAAATATCACAGGTTGAAATTTTTTTGTTTCATTTTATTATTGTGTTTTTAAATTACCACTTATTATTTATTACCTTTTATAGCGTGTTTGCAGTCGGCATGTGGCAAAAGATATCAGAAATTGTTAGAAGTATGCTTCTTTTTGTGGAAAAATAAATACAATATATGTCTTTTTACGTCAATTCAAAATCGTAGTAGTATTGCTTAGATTTTCTAATATGGGAAGCCAAATTTGATGACTTCATGTTCAGCTCCGCAGAGGAAGCTGTTTTTGTTTTGTATTGAGCGTAGATAATGAGATTGAGATTAAAAAATAGTAATTTGTAGCAATTCCATAGTTTAATGATCTTTATTAGGAATAATAGGTGAAACTATTCAATAGTTTAATGATCTTTATTAGGAATATTAGGTGAAACTATTCAATAGTTTAATGATCTTTATTAGGAATAATAGGTGAAACTATTCAATAGTTTAATGATCTTTATTAGGAATAATAGGTGAAACTATTCAATAGTTTAATGATCTTTATTAGGAATAATAGGTGAAACTATTTAATATTTTTATTCAACATTAAGGAGAGGTATGAATGTGAGAATGTTGTAATTGAATATGTTGAACTTGTTGTTGTTTCTAGAGCTGACAACTCCCATAGATCTAAAGATCAAACTGCTTCCAGTTTTGAAATACATGCATCATGATTTAACCGTTGTGAAACAGGTAACTGCTCATACACTGTTCCTTGAGTTTTAGAGTGAGTGGTTTCATATTTTGGCAGTGGGAGAGATCCCCAAGGAGTCCATGTTGTTGGTCACATTTAATGGTTGATCACCACAATTATTTTATTTTTATCTGTTGCAATCACACCAGGCATTTGTTGACTGTAAATCACTTCACTGTATTTTTTTAATGCTTCAGGTAAATGATTTGTGTAAAGAGCTGATGGAGAGTTACCCAGGGAAACAATTTGTAGTGGAGGCTCTGAAGACTACAACACACCTGGCTTTAAGCACAATTGTCAACATTAATGAACAAGTAAACGTTGTTGTTATCGCCACCATTGTTGATTGATGTAGTTAATAGTTTAACTGTATATGGTCCAAGGTCAGTAGAGCGCTTGAATTTTCAGAGTTTGCTGTGGAGTTGTGCCCACCTCAACAGTTACATCTGGCAGCGTAAAAAGTTTCAAACTCATTTATGACCTGTTCAATTTACGTTTGTTTTACTATTTTTTTTACTCTTATATGGTTAAGAATTTAATTTTGAGTTGTGTGACCACCGTGACCACCAGTTTTTAAATATATGATTATTTTCCTATTGCTTTGCATCTGTCACTTAACAGGTTGCTTATTTTGCTAAAGTACGATTCAAAACCAGATAGGAATGAAAAATAACAAAAATATTTGGTTACAGTAGTTCCAGAAACCATTTTAATTCATTGGAAAACCACTTTTCCTAAACTACTACCGAAGATCATTTGAAATTCTTTAAAAACTGAATACTGTTTACTTGCAGGTTGAATTACTGCTTCATTATGCGCTGATGATGCCACAACGATCAATTAATCTTGTGGCGTTGTGGAATCTGTATAAGTTGGTGGTGAAAGCAGCATATCTGTGGAACGAGGGACAAGTTGAGGTCAAAGAATTTTTTTGTTGAAAGTTAACTTTCAAACTTTGGTTGTTTAAACATTGGAATTGGATTTAACCAAAATAATTCATTAGACCTAACAACAAGACTCAAATGATCTTAAGACTTATTGCATTTGTGATCTAAGGGACTAAAATTTACTGTGGATGTTAAACAGCTGTTAGTTGTCTTTGCTTGAAGTAACATGTTTTAAATTTTCAGAGATTGTTAGATTTCTCTGCTTCTTTCCATAAAGTTAGAGGATTATTGAAGCTTTGTCATTTGTTTATTTATTATCACCATTTGTTTGCAAACAAAGCAAATATTTTGTTGATTTTTCAAAAATGATTTTTTGTGTTAATCTTGTGAATGCAGTAAAAACAAAAAAATAGTTTACCCTAAAATTTCTACTTGAAAGTCCATCATCAGGTTTTTCAAACCAAAATATAATACTTAACTTGCTCTTTTATTTTTTAACTTTGTGTTATGTTTATTTTGTTTACCTTTTTGTAACGTTAAATTGTAGGAGGTTTGGTGACCAGGAATCATTTGATAGGACAGCGAAAATAGTTTCGTTGACTTGAATGTTTATTTTAGAGACTTCTTGTGGCTTCGAGCAGTTGCTCTGATCCCGTTGTTCGCAAGCGAGTCATGGAAGTCGCTGTCCTACTTTCCGCATCAACAGTGCATCTATTCAATGAGAAATGTAAATTTCACTCTCAAAATATCCTGGAATCTTCTGAAAAGTGTTTGTTAAAGAATCCTGATTTATAAATTTCATATTTGATCAGAACCTAAAATAGTAAAACAGAATAAACAGGTCATAGTTAATATTAAACGGTTACTATCTGCTTTTTCATTGATTGTTTAGTATTGTTTGATACTATACTATATGGATCAGGAAATCAAGTTTGCTAAAAGTAAAAGTCTATTTGTATTTGAAACAAAAATCCAAATATTAAGAACTATAAGTTATAATTTTTAGTTTACAATAAAAACGGTGATAACGGTGATAATGAAGCTCAATATTTAGGAAAAAATTTTACCCCCAGTTTTCTAAATTCCAATTACCCCCGGAAATAATTAAAGATACCCAGTGTTTTTTAAGGTGCAAGAAAAAAGAACGATTTTTAAGAAAATGCTATGGTATCATTTAGTAACTATTTAGTAACCAGCTGAGTCTGAAGAAATGAAACGTGTGAAAGTCTAGTTATTTCAAGGAAGAAGAAATAATTCCGGATTTATCCGGACTTCCGGATTTATGGAATAATTGAACTTTTTTTCTGTATTTTTTCTGAAAAAAAGAAAGAAAAAGAAAAACAGCAATTTTCTAATCATGCTATTAGGAACTAACAAAATGTACATAAGAAAGATATTTACATAATTTATATACAACTATATATAAAAGCATGTCCTTTTTTGTGGTCTCTTAATAAAAGAGCACAACGACTAAAGTGTAAAATTACCTCCATCTTACAATTTTACGCTTTAGTCGTTGTGCTTTTTTATGTACACATAACCCTAACCCCCCAGCTGTTGTTTTGATTGAAATCCATTTAGGATTTCCGGGTTTTTTAAGAAACCACTCTATCATCCTTGTTATTTATTCCGTCAATATTATTCCAAAAACCGGGTCTAATATATAACAACAGTATGTAAATGACAGAATTAGCACCCCCTGTTAAATAACCACCCCTGCCAAATTAGCACTTCCTTTGCTTTAGGAAGTCAATTTTTATTATTATTCTATTTTACTCTTTAATATATTGATATTTATTTTCTTATTTTAGCATTAAAAGTATTGCAGGAGTCGTCAATGGCAACTAATATTGAAATCTGCACGTGCGCAATGCATGCTCAAGTTAACGTATCCAGCTGTCGATCAGGTAATTCATTTTAGTTTTGTTTTCATTAACACTCACATAAAAAGAAAGAAGACTGAGATTATAAAAGCTTTTAGTACAGACTTTTTATTATTTTGCTTTTCTGTTAAATATTTAACTTTCTGCGACTTCAACTACTTGAGTATATTTTCTCTTCTTTCTTCGGAAAATCGCGAGGAAAGCCATGAAGCAATTTGAATCTGTTATGTGTGACGGCGTTTCTGATTCTGAATTGTCTTTTGTCTTTTGCAATACGCACAATTAAAGAATATTAAAATGATTAAAAATGTTAACAGCTTTAATTGTTGCTTATTTATTTGTATATTTGATCATTCGCTCCATTAGTCGATTGGTTAGCCCAATTTCCAGTTGTTATTTGCAGGCTGTGACTTTGGTGAATTGGAATCAAATGTAACTGTTCTCTTCAGTGAGTCGATCTCAGAGAGTTCAATGCCTTCTTTCATGGTTGGGATTTTGTTTTTGTAGTTTTTTTATGTATTTTTGTAAATATTTATATATTTGTTTAGAAGTTTAATTAAAATATTTGACAAAGATAATTATTAAAGTGATGATATTATCGATTGTTTTAGTTGAGGAATCTCTGACTTTCGTTCATGATTGTCGATGCTTTTTTCACCTCTTCTGCTTTCAGCTCAGGGATTGGGCCGTCCAAATTCTTTCCTTTCATATTTTTCACTTCTAACTTTTGTCAAATTGAATATTTCCATCTTCAGCTCTCATGGGTTTCTTGGATGATGTTCTTCTCCAATGTTTCTCTTTCTACTTTCTCCCTCATTGCTTTGACACCAGCTGACTTCACTATTTTGTAAATCACTTCATTCTCAAATACGTTTGCACAACACTAAGTAATGTTTCTGGTGACTTTTGCGCTCTGCAAAAAATCTTCATGTGGTATTTCAAAGCCAAAGAAGCATGTTTTTGTTAATGAAAAGATGGGTATAATCCAAATTTCAATAAAAATAAACTTTCAATAAACTTTGCTAGTTTGTTACTGTAAATTACTTCATTCCAAAAGTTTCTTTCCTTTCTTTTAAATCCACCAGATGTAAAATTTATATCCATTGTAGAGATGTCTACGAATTGCTGAAAAGCTGATGAACCACAAGGATAACAAGAGGTCGACATTACCAGCGTTTTTTGTTGAAGTTCTCTCGCACTTAGACTGTATGTATGAAATTGTTTTCATTGATTAATTTGAAACAATATATAACGTTGTTGAGTTGAATCGCTTTCCTTACATGAAAAAATTTCAAATTTTTAAATATTTTTTACTTAAAAGAATTTTTATTTCATTCTCAATTTTGCTATAATAGTAATTATACAACTGATTTTAGGAATTACAAATATTCTATCTCAGAATTTCTTGTTTATACTCGACAGACTGTATACAGTTATTCCCTCTGTGACTGGTAGTTGAAAGCAGAACCTCAAATTGCTAATTCTAATTTTTTACAAGAATTGTATGAATATAGGCTCTAAACTCAATGTGACTCGTACTATCAGATGACATCAGCATACGACGATATAGCGACATTTAGGGAAATAGAGAAAACATAGTTTTCGATTCCTAGATTCAAAGTTTCTAGAAAACATGTAAACATCATTTCTCAAATAAGAACAAGGTAGCAGAAGAACATATCCGTTCCTTCGGAATAGTTTAAAGATAGGAACTTACCAGATATTTGTCGCAATGAAGTATACACAAACCTTGGCGCACTGGATTTTAGAATGATGAACTATCACTGTTTTAAATCTGAAAATTTTATTTCAAAAAGTTGTTTCATTTGTCAGATCGATATTTAAGTTTTTGCTATTTCGAGAATTAGCACATTTAAGAATTTTAAATTAGAAAAATAGTTGAAAGTTGAATTAAAAAAATATATTAAATATCATTATGAGATATTTTAGTTTTAACAAACAATGACATTTTTGACATTGTGGCCAAAAAACACCTTAACACTATCAACAATTTAAGTTTTTTTATATAGCAATATATATTATACTATCTATATAACCCGTGCAAATTGCACTCATTAATTTTATGATAAGAATAATTAACTTGTTGCTTGTATCTGAAACATCTTTCAGGTTCTCAGCGGCTTTTAACTTGTCGCACTCTGGTTTCCGTAGCTTCACAGAAAGACCATCTTCTGAAACCGTTCAGTTCCAAGTTGCTGGAGCTTCTTACAAAGCAAGTTTGCAATGTTCAGACGAAAAACGATCGAGATCTTGTAGTTAGTTATTTTTTTATACGATGGTCTTCTTCTTTTTTAACATTTTTTCATGTCTATTTTCCATGCTAGCATGGGTTAGACGGGTTTACCCGATGGCTTTTCTCCACTCCGATCTGTCCTGCGCAAGGTCTGCATGGATGTTTTTCATTCTGAGGTCTTGTTTCACAACCTGTTCCCAAGTCTTACGTGATCTGCCCTTACCTACATGTCTCTCAACAAACTTACTAAACTGAATATGTAGTTAACAAAGCAATGTCTTCTTACAGGTGGCATTATGTACACTCATCTACCAATCAGAAGTTAGCAGCTCTTACATTAAATGCACAGAGCAGTTGTACGAACAAAATGAACTTTGGACATTATTTCGAATTTCCCGACAAGCTGCAAGACTGGTAAGAATGATGAATCTTTGCTACACTCTTCCAATGTTCTGAGAATCATAACATAGCTGATAAACATTAAAATGTGTAGTAAAAAATATGCAAAATGGCAGAATGATTTTGTTGTTTTGTTGTTTTGTTGATCTTTTGACCTGAACATTTCAATGGATATAGCATTTGCTGGTAATAGAGAGAGAAAACCAAGAGAGATTCAGAGAGAGAAAACCAAGCTAATTTTTCTTGACAATATTCTGTAACATATTGAAAAAGTGTGTTAACTTAGTTGAAATATTATTATTTGTAACTTTTCTGTTGGTTTTCCCACGTTTTGTATATTTTCTTGTCTCAATGAATTTTATGATGAAAAGTATGAAAATTAAAAAGGAATTGAAAATAGTAGGTAGGCAGGTGTGGCAGTTGTTTGGTTTTCAATGTTAATTACAGCCATAATAATATTCAATAATCCGATAATCAATTAATAATATTATTAATTATATATAATATTATATATACATTTTTATTTTTATTATGGGAGACATTTATTTTTAAAAACAGATAATACAGATGTTTCCCGGTACATCGCTACTTTAATTTTCAGCTATATCCTGACATCAGCGCCAAGATACTGAGCATGCTCACAACAAAAGTATTGTTTTTCTTATTGCAAGAAATTTTTTGTGAGCAGCAAGTTTTTACATATTACTGGTCGCACACACTAGTATTTGTGTAAGTTCCAGTGTACAGTGTGTGAGACTGAGTGTGTGAGTTTCTCAACGTTAAAAATGTTATATATATTAACTTGTATGTTGTAGAAGTTCAATAAATTGTCCAAATTATTTTATGACAAAAATGTTGATTTTGTTATATCTTAAAGTTGTTTACACCCACGTACACCCTCTATGATAAAGAATATGTATTTTAAAACATATAAGTAAATTATTTTATTATAAACACTCTCCTCAGGTTTCAACTGAAGCTTTTCATTTCTGGCTGAAGTCACTTGAGAGCTTCTACAAAGGAGAGTGCTGTTTTATGAACTCCTCCTTAGATCTCCGTTCAATGCTTGTCTCCTCACACAACCACTATCTGCAGGGCCTCACCTATCTGAAGGTGACTTATTTCACTGATTGTATGTGGGTCGTATAACATCTTTGACCTCATGGGCTTAAGCATCCATACCCATAATACATAGCTGCCACAGAGTTCAAATAAATAATAATATATATATACAAAATTGTGGGGAATATCATCTGTTGAAACCCTGTCTAACCCAGTTTTGTTTGGAGCTTAGGTTGTTTAGGTCTGAACTATGTGACAACAGCTGGAAGTAATAATAATAATTTTAACTTGCTCATTTATTTTTTTATTTACTAATATTTATACAGGATAAAAATCACAGGGTAAAAATGTCAATGTGTCCTGTGAATATAAAAGTTACCAAAAAAAAAATGTGTGAATTTTAAAATGTTAAAATTAGTAAATAAAAAACACTGAGGGTGTATAAAAGACAAAAGGTTTAATAGAACGGTCCTGTTGTGTACATCATTCACATTATTTTCCAGGCCGGTGTGACCACGGAGCATTTTCTCTACTTTCAATTCAAATTTTCTCGTTTACGATCTGACCTATTCAAGTCCTACATGCAATTGTTGACTTGTTGCACCAGTCTGAATTTCAATCCGGCCTTGCTACACCAAACTCAACAGACCGTTTCTAATGTAAGAGAAACGTTTAATTGGAAAATGTTCTCTTATTTTTAAATTATTTTATTTATATATAGCAAAAGGTAAATGAATATTGTTGCATACTGAACATTGTTTACTTAACGGAGTAACTTGATCCTTTTATTCTTGTTGCCATAGTTCCAACATTGCGTTGGGTTGTTTACAAATATTGCCCAGGGTTACGAGAGTCTCTACAAAAGCTCATTCAACGCTGATCCGAACTCTTTAACAACTATTCAACTGTATCATTTCTCTTCATTATGGAAAAGTCAGATATTGAATACACAAATCCCCGATAATAATAAATTGCCGAAAATGATTTAAAATTTGCCATCACCAATATAATGGGAATTCAATTGGAATGCAATAATTATAAGTTTTTTGCTTGATATATGTCCAATGTTAGTGTAATTTCATTAATTCCGAACTAAATTCACTTGGTCACTCTTCTGACACAATTTCTATTTCCCTGCACTGCCAGACAGACAACCAACAAATCACTGAATTATAGTTAGTTTGTTTCATTTAGTTGATTGCCCTTTCAATCTGTTGAGTTTATATTAAATATATATTTTTCATATAGAAATTAATATTAACAAAGATTATTTAATCCACGAGCAATTAAAGTATCGATTCACTTCTCTCTTTCTCATTTGAAACTTGTTTCATTACTTTGGAATACTTTCTCCCTTAACCACACATAGTCTTCATGAAAGCTGTCAGTTGGTTGTATACGCCATTAAAACACTCGCAAGCGAGAAGAGTAAAGATAGGTAAGATTCTTGTGCATCATGGGATTGTTATAACCTCTTCAGTGCATCCTGGGATTGTTATAATTTCTTCAGTGCATCCTGGGATTGTTATAACTTCTTCAGTGCATCCTAAGATTGTTATAACTTCTTCAGTGCATCCTAGGATTGTTATAGCCTCTTCAGTGCATCCCGAGATTGTTATAACTTCTTCAGTGCATCCTGGGATTGTTATAGCCTCTTCAGTGCATCCTGGGATTGTTATAGCCTCTTCAGTGCATCCTGGGATTGTTATAGCCTTTTCATTGCATCAAAATTGAATCAGCATCAACATTATTTCTCTTTTTTCAATTTATTCTTATAATGAAGTTATTCCCGTAATGTTGTTATGCATTTTTGTTCAATTTTTAGGGTGTGTCCAACGTTCACCCCCAATCTTAGTGTGTGCGGCCACTATGCCAGGAAAATCACAGAAAAGAATCTCTCCTTTTTGCAAACTATCGAAGTAAGCCATCTTTTTGCCCCGCATGTTTGCGCTTGCAATATTTGTATGATTTCCAGAATGCTGCAGCTGACAAGCGGAACGACTGTATTACTCAAAAGGTTGGTTCTTGTTTAAATATATGATATTCCCTTGCAAAATCTTTCTTTCATTTCTGCAGCAAGCCGATTGTTTGGTTTCCATCATTAAAGAACAGCTAAGCGTTGGGTTTAGTTTCCCACTCTACTTCTACAAGCGTCTGCAAAACACAGAAGTCAAGGTTGGATTACAAAGTATTTGTTTGAAGCAAAAATTCGCAAGAGAATTGTAGATGTGCTCCTGGGATTGATATAACCTTTTCAGTGCATCCTGGGATTGTTTTCACCTTTTCAGTGTATACTGGGATGGATGTAACCTTTTCAGTGCATCCTGGGATTGTTATAACTTTTCGGTGCTTTCTGGGATTGATATAACCTCTGATAAAGTATTTGTTTAATAGTCAGGTCAATATAAGGTTTGACCTCAAAAAAATTCCTACAAAAGGTTTTTTAACGGTTTTTTGTAGTATTTATCATCAAGAATAACATATTAAAAATCTAGGAGAATCAGAGCACCGGAAAGTTGTTATTTTCAAGATGGCCGTCAAAACAGTAAAATGACAATAACTCACTTAATATTCATGCTGGAGCTCTAATTCTGGCGTCTATCCCTTGGTTTTAAGTGGTCAGGAATTCATTAAAACAGTTCAAATTGAAATTAACTCATTAGTTTATTGGAAAAACTAATATGAAACAAAAACAATAGTGAAACACTGGCAGAACAACTATAAGAATCACACACCCCTTATTAAGTTATTTACATTCAGTTGCTCAATAAGTCCTGGTCGTCATCTTCATATTCAACATATGATTGTGCAATGGCGCCGTAGATTTCTCCCCTCTTCCGTGGTAGCCGCTGTAGTAGCGAACCTTCATCTATAACGTAGTGTTGAGTTTTTGGTGTAGCGTCTCCTATGGATTCACGAATTTCCCGAACTTCATAGTCCGTGATAGCATTCGCAAGTTGAGGCTTATCAGGCTTCCGGAGAACTTTCCTTGCTTCAAAAAGTGCTGGAGGGAACGGGCTCAATTCATACTTCAAGATATCTTCGAGTGATAAGACCCCTAGTTGTGAAACAACTAGGAAACGTTGAAAAAGCAAACGTGGGTCTATCGTTCATTCAGGTGTCACCTTCAACTGATGAGATGTTTCCAAATGTGTTGGCTTTATCATTCCGCTTAAAAGATATTGAGAAAACAGGACTGTCCAATCATTTTGTCCATAATGTTCCTTCTGATTCAAATTCATGTACATTAACATCATCCTCGGCCACAACACCATTCACAATATTCCTCAGGGTTTGATCCTGAGAAAAAGGTGCATAACCAGCCAGTGATGTCTTCAGCTTTTCAAGATCAGAACTGTCTCTTTGAACCATAGCCTGTGTTGGAGTCGACATTGTCCACAAGGGTCGTTGTTCTTCTGTCATGCCTGCTCCACGCGTTAAACCTCCCGACATCTTTAGCCATCTCATCAGGCTCTGTTCAATAACTAGGTCTGAGCTGAGACCGGCCCAAAACTGAAACTTGTTGAAATCTTTGAGATAACTGTGAGTGTCGGTTCGGGGGACAAGCGTATCAGATGCTACATCACTATCCAAATGTGACTCGCTATTTACTAACGATTCATAGATGTCTTCAGCCTTATCTACAAGTGAACTCTAGTTCGGATGTTCATCTAATACTTCAGACACAATCATTTGGTTCAGACACTTAGTGACGAGAAGATTACCACGGAATGCCCGTTGGACGGATTTCCCAGTCATCATCTTCCACAACATGGACAACAGCGTTTTCTCCATAGACTTCTTCAAGAATCCTCTTCAGCCCCGTTCCTGCCATAAGTGTGCCTATTGCTCCAAGTACGTTCATGAACGTATGGAAACAACCAAGCATTACAACAATTGATTTCTGGTGACTGTTTTGAGGTGCATCAGCAATGATTTCGGAAGCTTTCCAATACAGTGTCTGATCGGATGTGATCGCTGGTGGAACGTGATGTTTGAAGGCAATATTGGATACATCTCTAATGTCGACAGAATGCACGTTTTGTCCCCAGAATACATGTCTATCATTGGCAAAAACACTATCGACGACTGGCCAGGATGATCGTTCCCTTGGCGAAGAATGTGCATCATACCTTGCCAGTTGGGAAGGGTTTGCTTGAAATTGAATGAAAGCTCCCACAAAATGTCAACCCTGTCATCACAATCAAGAAATCTGGGGAGATCTTGAAACAAGATGTCAAGACGCGCTTTATTGGCAAAGCAGAGTTCTTTGATTTTATGTTGATAGTAAATGAGTGAGTGGGAATAAAAATTGAAAACCAACTTATGAACTTTTCAGGACTGACAGCTCACCACTGACCCTAGCCCACTTTCTGAAAACTTCCCGGATTTCATTCACTTCAGTTTCAAAAATCTTAATACATGTGAAAATATGTTTTTTTAATAAAAAATTTCAAAAATATTTTTTTCCTCTCCTTGTCGTAGGTCACTGCTTGTTGTAGGTCAAGGCACGTGCCTATCGTGACTAGTGGTTATTACAGCCCTGTTTTGAACTGTTTTAATGCCTTCCTTACCCCCTAGGGATAGACACCAGAATTAGGGCTCTAGCATGAATATTAAGTGAGTTATTGTCATTTTACTGTTTTGGCGGCCATCTTGAAAATAACAACTTTCCGGTGCTTTAATTCTCCTAGATTTTTAATATGTTATTCTTGATGATAAATACTACAAAAAACCGTTAAAAAATCTTTTGTAGGAATTTTTCTGGGAGTCAAACCATATATTTTATATATTGACCCTACTATAACGCAAAAAATCTAACTAGATTCTATTGTATTGTGCAACAAACAAAGTCAGAACATCTTCAAAGATTTTTTACAATGACTAAATAAAATGACTATAAAATATTTCAAATTAAATTCAGTCTTATTTTATTTTTTTGTTTCACCTAGTTGTCGATCACACCGAAAAACGAAGATACAACCATGGTTAACATTCAAACTGAAATGATATTGAAAGTGGAGGGAATTGTGTTGAACCACGCGCCAAGTATGAGGAATAAATTATCGTAATCATCGTTTTAAAAGTATAGCATATTAAAGTCTATATATATATATAAGGTATAAAAAGTTTGTTGAATTTCATGCATTGCATTGACTTGTGTTTCTCTAAACACGTTTGGTATCATTACCATTAGAATTTATTATAGATCAACCTACTAACAGCCTCGCTATGTAGCTTTTTAAAACATTCTTTGATAATTTTAAATTATAGACTGTTGGTGTTTCTCTAACATAGAAACGCTTTCATCAACACAAAATACGATTTTCTGAATTTTTATCTTGGTTGTTTTTTTAGCGTGCTTCCGTCAAGTGAAGAAAGTAAACTTGCAAGTGTCAATTGCACCGACTGAAAACGTCAGAAATACGTCACGTGATCTAAAGGTAAGTTAGGGATCGTATATGACGTCAGCCAATCTGCCAATAATTCCCCCTCTCTCCATGTCAGATTATGAACCCCCTCTTGTCTGACGTCAGAAAATAGCTGACCCCCCTTTTTTTTACGAATACGTCACGTGTTCTAAAGGTACTCTCGGGTGCTTAATACAAGTGGGAGTCTTAATAGTTGTGCGGGTGGGAAAATTGTTTGAAAACTAATAAGTGTGTGGGGTTTATTAAACGTGGGGGTGGGAAGTAGGGGTTAACACGTAAAATAAAGGAGACAGTTGCAATTTATGCTCATAAATACTTATGTTAACACAAGTGCCTAGTCAAATAAGTTATCGAACAAGGTTGGGAAGCCTTCCTCTGACAACTCTTCTTCCCCCTGTATCCTCTGGCAACTCTTCTCCCTCCTGCACTTCATCTTCCTTTGAAACTTGGCTTCTCTCCTTTGAACGTTGCATGCGTTTCTTAATGCTGTGTCGAGCACTAATGTAGTTCCGTTTAAAATTATTCAAGAACGGGATTTCCGTGCATGACACTCAGTTTGACCAAAATTAATAAACGTCCCCCACTTGTATTAAGCACCCGAGAGTAAGTTACTTGCGTAGTCAACATGTTATTTTTAGCATTATATATTTGGTGAACGTCCCACGTGTTTAAGTCATACTTTGGACTTGCTCTACCGGACCAATTAGAACTAGGTTTTCATTTCACTATGAGTTTTCTTCAACAACTCAACCTTGCGTCTAACCCCAGCTGCTGGGAAAAGGAGACGTTAAACAGTGCAGTAAGTAAGCAACTGCTACGGAAAGTCAACCTAAGTTAATAACGAAAATGGCATGTGACGTTTTAAATTCGCAATATGAGTATTAGGTCATAAACGTGCTTTGGCAAAGCGTTTATTTTCCTAATTCCCCAAACCCTGAGATTCAGTTGTTGGAGACAAACAACTTTATCTCAAAATAATGTGCGCCCAACTTTCCACCTACATTGTTTTTACTGATAATTTATTTCCTATGAAACCTGTCAAATATTGTTGATAAGACTAAATCAAAATCTGGTTTTATAAGTCACTCTTTGATCGACCCAGACCTTTTTGTCATGCGGCTCGACCCAGATCTTTATCATACGGCTTGACTCTGACATCAAATTGGTTTCGTCTAAATGGGCCTTTCCCATAATTGTAAAACAGTGAATACAACTACCAGAATCCCTTGCGTTTTAACTTTTAAATCCTCTAAATAAATTGAACTACTAACGACAAAGATTCATTTCTAAGCACAAATTATTTTAACTATTAATATGATTCTATTTAATGTGTTTTCAAATTAAAATTTGTTTTATTCAAAGATTTAACGCAAAGGATTCTGGTAGTTGTATTCATGATTTTATAATTATGGGAAAGGCCCATTCACTCATTAGAACTGTTCTTAATCTCTTTCTAAAAAACGAACCAATGTTAATGTTTTTACTTCAACTAAGAAGAATTTCTATTTAGCCTAAATTATTTCTATTTAGCCTGTGCAGTTTACAGAAACGAACCTATCAGAGAGCAGTTGCCTTAAAAATGACTACTTTAGTGCCCAGTTCCTTCTCTCGTTCAACTACATCGGACATCACGTGATCAACATAAGCGCAGGCGTTCAGGATGAAAGCGGCGTCGATTGGGAGACTGGGCCGAGCGCTTGTCTCTACGTAGAAGTTTATGAGCACGGTTTGTTGAAAAAGAAATAAATTTTCTAGATTATTCAATGCGCGAAGTTTTTAATTTCCTACTTTTAAATGGTCTCTTTGTTACATTTTGAGTTTACTAACGACCTGTGCACGCAAGAGTTACGAAATATCGCTATAATCGTGGGTCATGTCTTTATTGTATTAACCGTAACTAGTTGTGAAATCTTATAGAACGTTTTCGTCACACAAAATTGAAACCTTTGCCCTCTAGTGGTTGTTTGTTGCGCGGTGAGATTGAAAGTTTAAAAAAATATTTTCGCGACAGAATAGATGCTTCCAGAATTCCATTACCTCAATCTATCTTAATGCTTCTACAGTTCCTGATGGGAAAGGATGACGTAATTAGAAAACAACTAAGGGTGTTGTCGGTTCAACTCAGAACATGGAAGAGCAGCAAATTAACTTCAATGTATTTATTTATTTGTGGTTTGAATTAAATTTAAGTATTAGTGAATAAAATGAAATATACAAATTACAAAAGGATACTACTCACGACAAAGCGATGATTTACATCGAAAATCCAACACTTTGCGAAAAGTAAGAACGTCAGTTAAACGCCAAGGTTACCGAATAAAACTTTTCCCTCGAAGCGCTGAGAAGAGACCCTTCGAATAAATAATATAAAACTGTCGCTGGTAAAAATGGCAAGTCAGCTCTCTTCATAAAAAAAATACAATTCAAATATGCTAGATGTTAATATGCTGAAGTATCAAATCAGTGGTTCGTCACTCGGTCACGCCACAACATTTATTACATCCGCGTCAGGTATTGGTTCGTAGTCGTCATGGAAACGATCAACATACTTACGATAGAACACGTAATGTTGTAGGATGAAAAAGATGTCAAAGATTACGGAAAACAAACCCAAAGCGAACTTCGTCAAATCGCCAAATATCGAATCCCATTCGTCTAAAGAAACTAGTTATTTCCCAGTTCCAGAATAATATTTTAAACAGTAGAACCCCCGTCTTAACACATTGAAGTAATCAAAAACAGGGGGTGATATTCATGATAATCATGGAGAGTTCCTGAACTGAATACTAATTTAATGAGAATCCCTCTTACAGTTAATGATCTGTAGTCAGAAAATACAGTAACAGCTTCTGCTTGAGCAGAAAAAATCCAGGACAGCTATTATAACTTTATAGAAAATAATTTCTGAAGCATTTTTTTTATGTAGAATCCGAATGTGTCGGTTAAAAACCAACTCCCTGCTAATTTGAGAGAACTTCCCCTTGAGTGCAACACCTAAGCAGCGAAAGCGAGAAAATAAAACTTTTTAACAAAACGATTTTCAAGAAATATTTGCTATTGGAACTGGACAGTTTTATTGAACAAGAAAATGAAATTCAAATACAGTATACTCCCGATAAGTGGGACCCCCAGTAAGTGTGACGGTTTTTCACGGTCCCTTGAACTTCCTAACTTAATATTAATATTCGCTTAAGTGGGACATTCGCTAAGTGGGACAAATTTCGTTGATCCCCTGAGTGCCCCACTTATCGGGAGTATACTGTATTTCAGTTTATCCGTTACCAACTTACCGTTGTTGTAGGAGATGAGTATCATCTGTACAATACTCAACGAGCCACCAGTAAAGTCCAACAATACATTCCCAATACTCCAACCAACTGTTGACTTTCGGCGGTAGTTCATGACCGCCTGAGAAATAAAAAAATAATTATCTTATCAGCACTAATAATTATATATACATTAGATTAGGAACCACTCATAGGAACTGAGAGTATGCAAAGGCGTGCTATTCCTACCGCCCTGATTATTTTAGACAAACTTCGATTGAAATTAGCTCAGTGACTAGAAGTCCATTTTTATAGGCTTTGCATTGAGCAACAAATTTGAAAAACAAATTGAAATGGTAATAAAGAGGTCTATGTTGTGTATAAAATTTCTCAAAAAATTGCTTATCAAAAAGATATTTACAAAAACAATTATGCAAAACTGAGTCCAAATTTATAACATAAAAATGTGTGCAAGTCTGGTTGGCACTGAACCATGGCGTACTGAAATTTCAGGCCTATTCACCGTGCAAGGATAGCTCAAAACTGGGGGCCTAGAATTCCAGGTTTTGGACTATGTTTTCATAACAAAAACAACTGAAGTAGCCACTCAAAACACTGAAATAACATTATTTTTGCTTCTTCTTTGAAACCAAGATATTCTTTTATGAATTTAAGAAAGTTTTGGTATATTTTCATGACAAAAAAGTGCAAAAAAACACTAATAGAAGGGTTATCTGAGGGAAAACATTTAGTGTAATCAACATAAGAATTTTCATTATAATTTAAACAGGACATGTATGATAGCAGTATTTAGTACTGAACAGTTTATCCTGTATAAATATTCACTTTAATAATAATAATTCATATCATTAAAGTATAAACATGTATAATAATAAAGTGATTGTTTTGCCCAATATCAGGGCTTTTACTAAGACAACACAACAAACTGGTAAAAAAGATCACATCTATACATATTACTGACTAAACACTAAAAAATCTCATTTAGTAGAAACAGAATTCCAAATTTTGAAAATATTAACAACTTGCATTAACCAAACTACAATATCAACAATATAACATAGTATGCAGAACTGAGTATCTAACTAACAAAATATTAACAAAACAGTATGTATATAATAAATCAACTGGTATGTATATATATATATATGCATTTCATTATATTACAAGTATTAAACATTTTTTAACAAGACATCAGCATCTTTTTTCCAATGAACTACAAGTATGAAAAACAGTCAATAATCTCCTGGGATACCAATCAGTCAATTAGACAACTTGAGCAACTTCACTTTCGGTTCATTACTTGAAATCGGTGAATTCAAACGACAGTAGTTATTCAATAATACATTTGACAAAATTACTGCATGCTTTCTCTCGATATTAAAATTAAACGATTCTGCCACGTTCATAAATATGTCACATAATGAGGTACAACAAACTTCTCTTGCAACAGAGTGAAACGTAATGTAGCAAAAAAATGTCCATTCACAAATATTGTCACATGGAATGTTCAAACCACCTCTATCTAAACCAGTAGTAAATGTGCCATATTTCTCAAAATATGAAAATGTATCATCAACACCACTTTCATCCTTTCTTGTCACATAACCAGCAATATAAACCAATGGTGACTTTAGTTCATCACCAAGTGTTTCTTCAAGTCCTGGCAGACTGTCAAATACATAGCACTGTTCTTCTGACAACATATAAGAACATTTACTACAACAATGTCCATCTTGTGCAATGGAATTGGGAATGTCAATGTCGCATCTTAGCATCAATTTTGTCTTGTTTATATTGAACTTTTCCAAAACTTGTTGAACATTGATGAAGTAAGTACCTCCACTACCTTGCCTCAACTTGCCAAACGCTTTCTCTAAAGGATCAGTTGTAAAAGTTCCTAACAGGACATACGAATGAGATGTTTCCAATAAGTATTTTGTCAACTCTACTAATCCTTTGCATGTATGTTCTAATGCAGTACTTGTGTCTTTTGTTAAACTTTTTACTCGATTTTTTCCTTGCTGCCCCCTTAATTCAACCGCTAGTTCAGCTAACTCCAGTAGATCGTTCAATCGCCAATCTGTATCAGATGATATCACATCACGTAAAGAATCCTTTAATCGTATTCCTTCAAATGGGCTTTTGACATTAACTATTTTCCAGAATTCAATAAGCTTTGTAATAAAAATCACTGTACCATCAACATTTTCGTCTTGCATGCCTGGGTGAAACTTTAAGGCATTCACAGTTTCCTCACAAAACACCTTCAAACAAGTGTTCACTTTTTGCCTTTCAATAGGTTTGGGATTTGCAGCAACGTAATTTAGTTTTGACATTTTAACTAAGTGTCCTGGTATGTTTTCAAAAACTGAGGGTGGATCTCTTGGTCTTGGCTTCCCATTGACTTTCACAACTGAAAAATCACGAGGAAAATGTTTGGCACAAACAACTGTATCTGGTCTATCAGGAATATTGTCCCTTGGAATGGCTTTTATCCATCTTTTTCGTTCTTCTGGATTATTTGGTAGGCGGTATACAGATATCCTTTCTTTTTCTTTAGAATAATTTGATTTACAACCAGTAACACAACACTTTTTAACCATTTTGTCTATATTCCAAGCATGCAAACTGCTCACACGGCTTTACTTTCTCGAATCTCCCGCTAAAATGCTCAGCCCCCAGTCTCGGCGCGACTTTGCACGATGAATAGGCCTGTTATTTTAGTACGCCATGCACTGAACAATATTTTGACTCAAACAAAAAAAATTTCCCGGTTTAAAAATAGTTTCCAATGCAATTAATATACTTGCGATAGAACTTAATTATAATGTAGAAGACCTACCTGGGGCACATATTTGATTAGTGTGACAGCCAACTTGATGTAAGAGAGGTAATAGAGGTAGGTTAGCCAGTCAATTTTCAAAAGAAGTGTTGGAATGAGCGAAGAGAGAGCGAACAAAGCCATGAGAGCAAGAAGCACACAAGAAATTATTGAAACTCTTTGCTCTCCTCTCTAAACAAAAGTTAACTTTGAACAAATCACTGAGATACAAAGTCATAACCAATTTTCTAACCAATTTAATTATACGCAGTACCCAATGATGATAACACAATGATGTCGATACATGGAATAAGAAACTCTATATTTTAAACTAAACTGAAGTATAAACTAAACTAACTATTAAACTATATTGCTCCAAAAAGTTGGTTGAAAACCGATTTTTTAAATGAACGAAATTAACAAATTATTTAAAAAAAAGCAACAACAACATTTTTTATTTTCAACATGTTTCGACTTTTTCAAAATCATTTTCAAGAATAATATTGTGTACAAAGTAAAGCTGTAAATATATTTTATGTAAATATATTTTTTAATATATATGTCAAAGTAGGTCGTTAAAAAATCATTAAAATAGTTCCGTCACATGGTGAAAATAATTAAAACAACTTTTTTATTTCAACTAAAACTGATTTGTTTTTATTGTCAAGTGAATTTCTTGGTTAGTAATTGAACATGGTACCTTGTATATTAGGCATTGACTGATGGTTATAAGAGTGATTAGAACAGCATGGAAACTGAAGAAGACATCATTAGGTTGAACCGGTATCACTGAGCCTCCATACTTTGCAAAGTATTCTTTCTAAAAGGAATAAAGTAAAATTGGAATGATAAACTTCACAAATCCAAAATTAATTAATTGAGGTTCCCTAGAAAATAAATAACAAAAATACAATCAATTTTTGATTCTCCAATCAAAAATATACAACAACTGTGAAAAACAGAACTAACACCAGTGTAACATTGAAACCTGACTGACCTGTATGGATGGCACATAAAACAGTCCGATATTAAACAAGGAATATGCTGTGAAGCCAAGCAAATTGTATGCCAAGAAATCAAAATTCAGCCCAACAACACTGAAAAACAACAAATTAGTTTAATAATCACGAAAAACTTCTTTGAAATACATCACCTCTTTCTTGCGTAGTTCTCAAATACCTAAAAAAGAAGAATTTTGTGGATTAACAAACAGAGTAATGATAAACATGAAAGGAACCTGTGGGTAAAAGGAGATGGACCAAGCAAAGAAGTAAATCCATCCAATCACAGCGATGATCGAGTTTAGAACCATTGAATGTACGACAAGCACTTGGACACGATCGTGTAACGGACTGAAATTATTTAACTCAATAGCATACACTACATATGATTATGCAACCAAGGTGAGAAAAAAATGGTTATACTTAACTATTTGTTACTCTTTTATCACAAACAAAGCCTATCATAACTAGTCTAAAAACTTCATTGAAATTGTGTAATTTTGACCAAAAAATAAAAATACTTTTTAACCCTTTCATTACCGAAGAAAAACACCTCAATTTCCCGGAGCGTGAAATTGGAAAAATACCCCTCCTTACTCAATTGATCATAACTTTTGAACCAATTCTTCCATTTACTCCAAATTTGGCTCCTTTTCTTCTTATAATTTTTGGAACAGAATTACAAAAAAAAAATCAAAAAATTCAAAATTGCGGTGTTCATGATTCAAAATGGCAGATCTGCAAACAAAAAATAATTTAAAATTTTCAAATAAATTTGTCGAGAAAATATATTTTTGTCGAAAAAATGGCTCAAAACCTACTTTTCATGGAACTATAACATATAACCTATAAATCTGTGAAATTTTATAGAGAAAAAACAATCTGAACAAAAGTTATGCGTAAATAAAAAATTACTGTAAATTTCATAAATTTACGCGATATATTGTAATATATATAGTATACATCTAAATAAAAGTAGCTGATAGAGAATATGCCTATAGTTATTATTTCCATGTAGGAAAGAGATTTTGGCATACCTTGGAACCAAATATTATCAGAGTGGAATTTCAAAAATTTCAAAAAACTGCTAGAAAACGCTTCCAATTTTGCAAAAAAGACTTGAAAAAAAATGGATAGAAAATCTTTTTTAGCAATTCAATAGGCCTATGAAACAATAAAAACATCAAAAGAATCAAAACCATTATGAAAAGAGGTAGAACAAGAGAAGAAATGTTAACAAATCCCTAAAATAAATGAAATGCAACTAAAGATCATCCTCCGGTAGATGATCGTGATCTAGCAAGGTATGGTAAATTACAAACTACAGCTTAGATTTGCATGTGGTTTTTTTTGCCGTGACCGGAATTTTATCTAGTTTCTAAGCATAGTCGGCTTCTTGTCTAACTCAAACTTAAACAAAAGTAAAATTGATTTAAGACCGTACCCAGCGGTGCTGGGTACAGGAAAAACGGCGCGGGTTTTTATACCCAGCCACGCTGGGTACAGGTAATGAAAGGATTAAAGAAATCCTTTTTCTTTTAAAGAAAGAAAAACAGAAAAAGAAATTAAAACTTTACTGAAATCCAGGAATTTGACTGGATAAACGTAAAAGAAAACAATGAATGTACAGAAATGCCTACTCTTTTTCTATCAACGAAGAATTAAACGTGACATCAATTTCCGTTCTGCCAATATCGTCCGCAAAAACATGAATAATTTTCGGCATGGTTCCATCCGAAGGATTTATGGTGATCTACAACCAGAGAGTTACCATAAGTTACCATAACCATGGGTTACCATAAGTAAAATTATATAACAAGTAAATAAATTAGATTCGTGGTGGTAGAGATTAAAACAAAGCATCAGACTTCAGAAGCGTGAAGCCTCTGGTACACCATTAAATACTATTGATAATATTCAAATAAAAAATAAAATATTAGACACAAAGAAAGAAATTTAGTAGAAAATACAATACATATGTAATTGGATTCTCCCCTTTTTTTAACAGTTAAGATTTTGATATTTTCGAAATATGTGGAGAGACAGTGAACTCACAAAAAGTGCACCTACGACCACTTAATAATAATAATAATAATGGAGTTTTTACGAGACTCTCCACATACAGTGGCTCTTGTTATCCCAAGGTTTAGGTCCTGGCGTACTTAGGGCACCCATTTGCACCTACAAAGTCGCTTCACCAGACAACCTACCATTTGAGCTAGGCTTGCATTACGCAATGAGTTCCGCTCAATAACTCAACTGTAACTCAGAAATCAAAATATGTCCGAGCTGGGTTTCGAACCAGCACTGTTTGGATTTTTGATATTGTGGGTTGAATGCACTAACCACTAAGCTACAGTGACCTACGACAGTGACTTGGCTATGGACATTGATTGATTGAAGATTTTGAGATATTTGGTCACATCATAAACCAAAGCTTTGTGAAAAATCTGAATTAACTTACATTTTTATTCATTGGGTAAGCTATACTGTTATCCGTGCTTGCTAAGTGGAGTGTAACAGGTGACTCTGGACGTGCACTAGAGAGTCAAAAAGTCAAAAATTAAATGTTCCTTATATAAAAGATATAAAGTTGAAAATAAGTTAAGAGTGAAGAAAAATCCGTTTTGAATTCTGCTGTTTTTTTTAACTGACTTTGATTTATTTTAAGTTAGGTACCATTTTAGATTTTGTTTGATTATAACCTTATTTTGACTATTAAACTTATTTTTAATGTCCAAAAAAACTTGGTGTTAATTGATTAACATCAACATTACCTCAATCTAATTGTAAAACAAGTGACATGATACTGCAACTCAACAATGTGACAATCTGTTATCAACAACCTCACCTCTAAAAATGCAAATTTATCTCTCAAACTGTTAAATCAAGAAATATATTTGTTTGTTTTCCGGTAAAATTATTACGAAAATTTGAAGACAGCAAAAATTTAAAGCAATAACTTTATCTTTCTATTACATATAAAGAAAAAACTGAAATATCTGATATATTTAACTTCAAGAATAACAAAGATCTTACTTTCACATTCGCTGTTATTTACAAAAAGTGTTAACCACATCAAATATTGAAATATTACCAATGCAAACATATTGTTACTATTCCTAAAACTAAAAACAACAAGTACATGCATTATTCAACAGTTTATGGTGAGATTATAGACCATAATTCAGTCTAGTTCCACTTTAAGATCATTATTGGCTTAATGACTACAACATGTTATGAGTTTAACTATTAACGTTTCTTCTGAAATTGCTTTTGATAGTGACAACCTTTTGATAGTTAACGCAATTAATAGGCTGTCTCTTCTCCCCTGCACATGGGTCTGACGAATTCCTTGCGATATTGCTAATAAAAGCCAAATCGACGCACTACTACTGATAAAGCGCATACAACAACAACAGCTATTACTTGAAATGAAAGCAAACATGATACTGCTCCTTCCTTTCCTCTTACTTTAGGGGTACAGTCCATGAAAGTAGAAACAAGGTAAAGTATGTCAACGAACCATTAAGATAACATTAACGTTATAGTTAAAAGTTTTTTCCAGCATCATGTTATGTTCACGTGATTTTAACCATTTAAAATGAACAAGAGGCTGAATCAGATGTAGCGTTTTGCATATTTCGAGCCCGGCTGAAGACCTAATTTTGTTTGTTGTTTTTAACGAGACTTCCAGAACGCTTATAAAGCATTATCATGAAGACCTCGACCCGGAGTTTAATTGCCCCCATTTGTGCTACGGTTATTTTTGATGAAATACGGCGTTTTTTACTTATAACCGCTTACTAAACAACTTTGTGATATGAGCAAAGACACAATCTAGTATAAGCAACATAAATGAAATTTCGTTGGTGAGAGCGTAATTTTTAAAGGATTTCGTTACGAAAGTTGCTGACCATGCTTCTAAGATCTGAGTTGAATGTCGTCATACAAGCACGATTACTGTACACGTGTGTTTCCTACTTAGCCATTGAGTAGCGCTGGACTGCTCTCTATCTTAAACTTGTGTTTAACACGCGTTTACTGTTAGACTTCCCGCTCTCGTGTAACGAAAGTTTTGGCGTTTATATTAGTAACTTTATGAAATTATTTCTTCCTTTTTCTGTTCCTATACGAAGTGAAAATGTTCCCAGAATGCAGAACATAAAACCTTGTAAATTCAACCTTAAAAGGAGGTTGCAAGATGACAAGAATGTACGACGATGGAATTTACAAAATATGTATTTTTACTATATTTACATTCATCTGAGAACAATAATTTACAAAGAAGAAAAATTGAATTCGTTGTACAACTTATGGTGAACCCGTGTCACCTGCACAAAATAACAACTCTGCTGCAGAATCATGCTGTCTACTTAATCTATGTTTGTGTGTATTTTCGATTGGAAAAGTAAAGTACTTTGAAATCAGAATGATTCATGAAGGCAGAACATAATCAAGCAAAAGTCAGAGAAACCAAATCGAAACTCCAATTTCCAGTTCATTGTTCATGCGATTCTCAAGCTTTCTGCTCTAGTCCTTCACAATTTAATCCCAAACGATCGGAAACTTTGTAACGCGTGGTTGTGTTGCAAGAATGTTCCTTTGAAGCTATAATAGAAACAGAGTTGTCAATCAAGTCTATAGTTATGTTGGAAACAGAGTTGTCAATCAAGTCTATAGCTATAATGGAAACAGAGTTGTCAATCAAGTCTATAGCTATGTTGGAAAGAGAGTTGTCAATCAAGTCTATATCTATAATGAAACAGAGTTGTCAATCAAGTCTATAGCTATTTTGGAAACAGAGTTGTCAATCAAGTCTATATCTATGTTGGAAACAGAGTTGTCAATCAAGTCTATAGCTATTTTGGAAACAGAGTTGTCAATCAAGTCTATAGCTATAATGGAAACAGAGTTGTCAATCAAGTCTATAGCTATAATGGAAACAGAGTTGTCAATCAAGTCTATAGCTATGTTGGAAACAGAGTTGTCAATCAAGTCTATAGCTATTTTGGAAACAGAGTTGTCAATCAAGCCTATAGCTATGTTGGAAAGAGAGTTGTCAATCAAGTCTATATCTATAATGAAACAGAGTTGTCAATCAAGTCTATAGCTATAATGGAAACAGAGTTGTCAATCAAGTCTATAGCTATAATGGAAACAGAGTTGTCAATCAAGTCTATAGCTATTTTGGAAACAGAGTTGTCAATCAAGTCTATAGCTATGTTGGAAACAGAGTTGTCAGTCAAGTCTATAGCTATTTTGGAAACAGAGTTGTCAATCAAGTCTATAGCTATAATGGAAACAGAGTTGTCAATCAAGTCTATTTAGTAAATAAAGAATTATATATGCAGGTTATTATGGAAAACAAAAAATAGAGTTATGTGGATATTTATGAAAACGGGGAATGTTTCTACAAGTTTCTAACAAGAGAATATTTTTCCACTGAAATGTTCATTGTATACCTGCTCGTGAATGACAGTTGGAGGTGGGTTCTCACGTAGCTCTGGATCAGCGTAATCAGTGTTAACATAATATCCAACTCTGATGAATTCAGCTTCCTTATATGAGCAGGTGAGAAGGATTACAGTGACGCCACATATATCAGATGCAGGTATGAGCTCCGGTTTCGGAGGTTCCGCCTAAAAAACAAATAATATAATAATTTATTGTCATCATCATCATTTACATTTTTCACGTCTATTTTCCATTGTTAAACAGGGTTTCAACAGATGATATTCAGATGTGTAAGTTCTTGGAAAAACAGGGGAATAATATAAGTTAAATCAAAGTTTCAAAGATGATAATAAACAATGTTGTTCAAACGATGATGATACAAAGAGTTGAAAGGAAATTGACACAAGTGACATGAACCAGCTTCACTTGTGGTCCTCGACAAACAAACCTGTTTCAATAATACAAAAACAAAGACAATGTCACTTTCCACAAGACCAAATGTCATCAATTTAGTCGACCAGATATTTACACAATCAAGCTTGAGAACCCTATCATCAAGAGAGAATTGTCAATCAAAATTCTTGAGGTCGATGAAAAGCTAACATGGCCAGAGCACATTAATATCATCACTAAAGCTTGTTATGATACAATACAAACATAACATATAAAGAGGAGCTTTAGAGGAGTGAAGCTTTTATCAAGGAAGCTGACTCCTTTCAACATCAAGAAGAAACTAGTTGGAAGCTTTTATCCAGATTAGATTACGGAAACAGAGTCTACCAAAGCATACCCTGTTACATTCACTGTAACATGACTTCAATAATTGCTAAACAAAGTCACAAGTCTCAGCTTGGTTCCTTCCATTGAACATACCGAGTGGAGTACAGGCAAAGACTTTTTAAGCTATGATAGATAGGCGATTTGAAATTGCAAAAAGCATGGTGGAAGAACTGTACTGTCAAAAAAGCAGAAGAACATAATAAAGCAACCACCATAATATATATAAATAAACTAATTTTGACTTTAAAAACTTCTAAATGTTCAATATATTTTGCCAAGATTAATTATAGTGAATCAGTTAATTCTTGTAATTTTACGAATTGTCCTTTCTTGGATTTTTCGCAAAAATTAATCAACTTAAGGTATATAATATTATTACACTAATAATCAATGAAAATTTGAAAACATATCACCTGAAATACAAACATGTGTTTTCCTGCTTGTATGTCGCCGACGAGAACTGTATCTAAAACCTGATCGAACTCCGAATTTTCAGCTGCACCAACATAAACAAGTTTCCACTCCAAATCTGAAAGAATTTTATTGTTCCAGATCAATTTTGTAATCCTATTTGAAAGTGCAAAGATATAACAATAAAAGACGGTTCTCGATAATAAGACCAATCAAACGGTCTTCTACGAGTAACATGGTTGTATGTATAAATATATGTGTTTTATGCAATTAGAAAATAATAAAAAATGATCGCTCGGATGATGGAGTTTAGAGAATGAAATCAGTGCCATCGTTCTTGTTTCGATTATAGGACGTCCAGATTTCGATGATTTTTTAAAAAGTTGTTTATATACCTTTTGTAAAAATATGAAGCTAAAAAATTATATTTCATCTTCCCATTTATATTGAACTTATTTCAAGTTTTCTTCAATGTGATGATTAGAAATTTTGATCAAACTGATGACGTCATGTTTTAGGACTAAAATTATTTTATATACACTTTTTTTATAAGCCTTAGCCTTGTTCTTAATTTTTGACCAATTTTTTTGGCCTTTAGTGTTTTTATAAAATTGTTCTTATAAAAAAATGTATATTTTCTTCTCGTGAAATAGGTTCAGGAAACTGTTTTAAATTAGTCAATATTAAGGATGAAAACAAACATAAACAAATTTCTTGCGGTGTTACACAAGCTTTGTCTTTCAGTTAATCAACGAATTCTTCGAAAGATATTTGACATCTTTTTTAGGCCAGAAAAGCCCTATTTTTTATTTGTTCTTACAGCTATGTTCTTTCCAAAAAATCATAATCTGTATAGAATAATTTCTGCAGAAAAGTTTAACTCACATAAATTTTAAACTTAGGACAACACTTTTGGAACCAATTTAAATTATTTTTTGATCTTTTGAAAAATTTCCTCTGCATTTCAAAACTTGTTACATAATTTAAAAGTTTCTGGCCAGATTTAAACAAATGCTAGTTTAAAAATATTACAAATGACCACATTTCCACCTTAAACGGCTGAGTGTCCAAGACAGACTTCTTGAGGACATTTCCTTGGCCAAATAGAATTCGATGAGGAATAATTATTTTTGCGCAGGTGTCTTAGATACTCCTAGTTAAAATGAAATCGAAGAATGGAAATTCTTTATTATAATTTGAAAAATTATGGTTGTAGTTTTCTAAAATTTGAAAAGTTAACCAAAGAAAACAAAAATTTACCTCCACATATTTCCATACACTCAAAAGTTATTTGAAATTGAAACGGCTCGAAGAAATTACAAGGATTATTTAAAACACCGACATTCGTTATTCTCACTCGAGCCATTTTTACTGGCTTAAATGTCAACAAGGATTATATTTTCCCTAGATGGAAATAAACATTGTCTCACATAATCAAACGAAGCAAAACCGCGTAAAAATTGAGCGGGAATAGAAATTATTTAAAGTTTACCTGCGCGCGCATTACTGATGTCATTAAAAAGCAAATTTATTGGTTGAAAACATGCAAGACGGGGGTAACATCGATGGAAAAGTGAACTACGGTATACTCCCGATAAGTGGGACAAGTATAAGTATAAATTAGTCCAGTAAAAATCAGTTGTTTTGTGCCCTACTAACGTTATTAGTATCCATTCAACAACAATGACAAATATCATTTTTAACGGTCATGTAATATTATTGGACATGTCCAGGCAAGATAATATACGAAGACGTATTGTGAAGAAAAATCAAAACAGTAAAAAGGTCGGCTAAAATAAAAGTCGCTATCAAGTTTTAGTCGGCAAAAATTTGTCACTCTTGGCAGAAAAAGTTTTCAAATTTTTCAAATCAAATTTTCATCACTATAGATATAGCTTATAACAAAACAACAAATTATGGAAAGGCAAAAATCACAGATTACCAGAATCCGTCGAAGTTTTACGTCATCACGCCAGCTTTTGTGATTCATTGATTTTTCTCTTTCTTATCTGGAATACCATCATATTGTATGGAATAGACGCCAGAGGCGTTTATTTAAAAATAAACCATTTCTAGGGAGTGTTTATTGAGCGCAGATTTCCAACTAATGACGTATGATACTCTTCCTTGTCGATTGCCACAGCAATAAATATCATGAAACTAATCCTTTAATGTAAAATAGAATCAATATATATATATATATATATTACTTCTTCTAAAAATCTTCTCTTTATCAACTTTTGTAATATCCCCTCACAGACAAATACCCCAAATAGGGATAGCAACGATATGTCTATACTTGCAAAGCTTCAAGACAGTGACCAACAAAATAAATTAATTAAAGATTGTGCCTAACTTCCAAATTCATGATAATTCGCCTGCTGTAAGAAACATTTTGTGGAAGTTTTAAGGACAGTGTGGCCAACTAAACAACATAAGTTAGATTGTTTAGCAAGTTTTAAGGACAGTGTGGCCAACTAAACAACACAAGTCATATTGTTTCGAAAGTTTTAAGGACAGTGTGGCCAACTAAACAACACAAGTCAGATTGTTTCGGAAGTTTTAAGGACAGTGTGACCAACTAAACAACACAAGTCAGATTGTTTCGGAAGTTTTAAGGACAGTGTGGCCAACTAAACAACGCAAGTTAGATTGTTTTGGAAGTTTTAAGGACAGTGTGACCAACTAAACAACACAAGTCAGATTGTTTCAGAAGTTTTAAGGACAGTGTGGCCAACTAAACAACACAAATTAGATTGATCTTCGATACATTTCGTTGGAAGTAACCTGTGCTGTTGTAGTGTGTGCAATATAATAGTTTAAATAAATATAATTAATATATTAAAAAGAGCAAGTTTAAAAAGGTATTATAATTATTTTTTATATTGTAACATAACGATATATAACTTTATAGAATTAATTCACTCTGTATTTCATCACAAATGCACAAAAATACACTAAACACATGGTCGAGGTCTTTATAACGCTTAATGAGCGTTCTGGGAGCCTCGTTAAAACACAAACCAACACTTCTATTATATTTATAAATATTATTTTACCGCTTAAACAGCTTTTAAACATAACCAAATATAAGGCTATATTTTAGAATTAATTCACTCTCAAACTCGCATTCATTAATTCACTCTGTATTTCATCACAAATGCACAAAAATACACTAAATACATGGTCGAGGTCTTTATAACGCTTAATGAGCGTTCTGGGAGCCTCGTTAAAACACAAACCAACACTTCTATTATATTTATAAATATTATTTTACCGCTTAAACAGCTTTTAAACATAACCAAATATAAGGCTATATTTTAGAATTAATTCACTCTCAAACTCGCAATAGCTGCAGAATGTATTGAGGACAACTAATAAGTAATCGATCAATCAAAACAAAAACAATGCAATATCTCGGAATAAAAAATGTTCATTTATTCAAGCCCCACACAAATTTCGTATAAACGAAAAACACTCTTAATTCAGCAAAATCGTGAAATGCACCCTTAAATTAAAAAACTGCAATGAAAATTAGCAGCCGCTACTTCTTCTTGTTTTTCTTTTTACTGTTGGGGTTACTTGAGCTGGACGTCTCCCCAGACGCACTCTTCGATTGGCGACCTTTCAGCTTCGGGATCATTTCGCCTAGTAGATACATTATAGCTTTCCCTGAAATATAGCAAATATGAGAACAATTGTATACCTTCATTTTCGCGGGAATTTCGATAAAACAAACTTGAAACGCTTAAACTTAATTTTTTATAAAGGTAAAATGTAAAAAAATTAAAAATAATAGCCAAGATAAGATAATAATTACGAAAAATAATAAGTTTTTAACTTTGAAACCGGTTAAAGGGAATTTAAAGGCAAATTGATGTAGTTAACACATAACTCGTTGGAGATTACAGCTTTCATCATCCGCGCCGCATTACATCAATATGAAATCTTACTTGTAGGGTAGGCGCTATTAACGAAGCTCCCATCACTCAATCTTACTTGTAGGGTAGGCGCTATTAACGAAGTTCCCATCACTCAATCTTACTTGTAGGGTAGGCGCTATTAACAAAGCTCCCATCACTCAAACTTACTTGTAGGGTAGGCGCTATTAACGGAGTTCCCATCACTCAATCTTACTTGTAAGGTAGGCGCTATTAACGAAGCTCCCATCACTCAAACTTACTTGTAGGGTAGGCGCTATTAACGGAGTTCCCATCACTCAATCGCAATTGCACTCTCACTCTTCCCTTGCAGAGCGCGTCTTTGAAGCTATCGCGAGGATATTGTTTATGCTAGAAAATAAATGTTGCATTAAAACAAGCAAATTGGACCTGTTCTACACAAATGGTGTTTGAAACACTAAATTCTCTTTAAATTCTCTTTCTTAACGACTGAAGTGTCAAAAAACAGTGCTAATTAATCCTGCACATCACTATAATAATATTGTTTTACTATCTCCTTAATAAAATGTGACTATGACCCTCAAACAAAAGAAAAGCAAATCCCCATTCCAACAGGAAATTCGCCTTATTAACAGTCCATTGAAGTATTTAAAGAAATTCCAACGAGTTATTGCCGAAAGAAAAATGGCTGCAGAAACACCTTTTCTCAAGGATTTAACACAGTGTCCTGTTTGGGTGAAGAAACTTGAAGGGTTTTTTCAAAAAGCAGATTTAAACCATGATGGTTTGTTGACGTTAGATGATATCTTAACCACAACTAAAAGAATGCAAATATTATGCAAAGCAACTCCTCCGCAAGTTAAAAACATGGATAGCATTGTTGTTGAATTTTGGCGGGAATTAGGTCTGGTAGAGGGTGTCGAAATGAACTTAGATGAGTTCTTGAAGGGATCCAGTCAAATGATGCAAGAACAGTTCAAACAGAAACAAAACAATGAAACGAATACCACATTAGAGAAGTTCTATAGAGCCATGTTCGTTGTCATGGATATAAACAACGACGGAACAATATCATTGGACGAGCTGAAAGTTGGCATGGAGGCCATGAATTTAGATCCAGCCAATGCACCGCGCCACTTTGAAATGATGGACAAAGACAAAGATGGGAAAATTGACTTTGAGGAATATTACGAAGCGGAATTCAATTTCTGGTTTTCTCCAAATTGATGTTCTTCACCTTGATTACATAATTCTTGAATGATTCTTTGCTTTTTTCGTATAATTGTATCACACATATTTAACTGCATTAATTATAGTAGTAATTTAAAAAATACTAGGTTTTTATTTATAAATCAATTGCAATCATTCAGTACATTCGTGTAATTTACCTTTGTGAATATAGAAGAAACGCAAAAAGATAAAAGATGAGTATTTAAACAAGAATGTCCACAGATTTATCTTAAATCATCAATTTTATGTGTGGACACTCCAAAATTCTGGAATAACTTTATATCAAATGAAGTCTTAATTATGGTTGGTTAGACAAACACCAAAATATATTTTTAACTATTCGCCACTAAACATTAGATAACATTAGAAATAACGTTGACATTTTTCATACATTTTCAAGCATTCATTGATGAATTATTGAAGTGGGATGGCAACCCATAGTCATATGCATCATCATCATCATCATCATCATCCTTTTAACGTCACTTTTCCATGCTTGCATGGGTTGGACGGTTTCAAAAGATAATTTTCTCCAATTATGGAGGTTTAATCATCTGATGGTTTATTGGTGCAGATGTTTTTATGGCTGGATGCCCTTCCTAGCGCCAACCCCAGAAAGAGGAAAACAGTGGTGAGTTAACCCACGCAAGGTACCAACTTGTATTTCAAACTCGGTGGTAGCTATGCATCAGGGGCATGGATGCTTATATCTATGAGGTCAAAGATGTTACATGACCCGCATACCCACAATATGATACAATTTTATTTTACAACATCAACAAAAATTCTTCCATTCCATAAATCATGTAACGATTATCAAGACACTTACTTCTTCCATGATTATGTTAAATTCGTGATATTGTAAGACATCTCGAATCTCCGATACTTTTGGATTGTCTACAGCCTGAGTGAAGAAACAATTGAAATTACCTCCAATATAAACAATCACTCCCTCTATATAATTTTATCAAATATGTTGATTCATTATTTTGTGACATAAACAACTACTAAGTAAAAATAAAAACTGTTATGACTGTTTACTTTAGTTTTGGCAATCTTTCGACCCTCCTCTTTTGTTTTTCTGCTGTTAATGTATGATGGATATATCATCACCCACCTAAAGTAATGAACAATATTATGGAGAAAAACACAGATTAAATACATATAAAACTTGGCTATTTTAAATGCTGTTCATCAAGTGTTGTTTACTTTTCTTTATATATCTATCTCTCTGGTTTGGACGCTGACACACCTTTGCCTTTAACATATCAGTGGATATTACCAGGAGTCCACATAATCACTTATGGTTGCGCAGCTTAACCTTGCCAATCATGATGATGCCGTTCATTTACAATTTGTGAACCCTACCGGTCGCGATGTCCATACAAAAAATGTGGAGAAGGGAAAAGAAAATATTTAGGGGCCAGTATGATACATCCAGAGTAGGGTGGTCAAACACTGCAATGTTAGAATTCGGGAAAAAAAAGATGTTAGTAAAACAGTTGTTTTTAATTTTCAATCTTTTCTATTTTTATCAAAAATAATGCTAAAATCACCAATCTTTTTTTATTAATATAGATAAATTATTACTCTTTCCAACAATGTTACTTGTTTTGAATTCCATCAAGAAACGGTAAAGTTATCATTCGATCTGTTCACTCTGTTGTGATTGTAACAAAACTTACAAAAACGGCACCGTAAAAAACGTGAAGTAGTGTATTTAAAACACCTGGCGCTGGAGAGCAGTTTGTTTACTGTCATTTTTAATCTTTCATGCGCATGCGCAATTAGTTCCCGCTTCCAATGATATATTTTTATTATTATTAATTTGTTGCCAATGTCTGTTTTTTCCCACTTTAATATCAAATTTGCAAAATTTTTTGGTTTCAAGACTTCAAACAAAGAAGAAAAACATATCATTAGAAGGATGATTGTTTGTAGTTTCTACCTATATAGTTTTTTTTATTTAAAAGTTTAATGCTCTTTAGCGCTAGCTTAAAGTAAAAATCGTCAGATTATTAAAAATCAAAATTTATTATTATTAACCTTTTAAACAGTTATAAAAATATTTTAAATGCTTTAAAAATATACAATATGTGGTCAAAATAAGATATAAAAGTCTGGAAAAGTCAAAGGAAATCAAAAGTTATAGTCAAATTATGTTTTAAAATTAGTGAGAAAACCTTGTTTCGGTGCCGTTCTCTTTTAATAGCTGTCTTATAAAAATATTCCTAAATTTCCTAAATTTTTAGGGTACAAAAACAGGAATAACTTTTTAACCGCTTTTTAACTCCAGTTAAAAGAAAAATGACCCCTCATTGAATTCCATTTTTGAAGCTGATTCTAATTATAACAATTTTAAGAATAGATTTTGAACTTTGAAAAACGGGTTGACCACCCTATCCAGAGCACTGCTTGAAAGATATCTGGTTGAGTTTATGTAGAAAGATTAACTCAAATAAAATGGGTTCACAATCATTATGCTCTTAAGTGGGGGTATTCATGCAATGACCGTATAAAAGAGCAAACTCACTCAACTCTGCCACTGTATTAACGAGTAAAAGTATGAGGAAAATGTATAGCTAACTTTCCATATCTCCGGAAGTATATATAAATAATAGCTAAAAATTGTTGTCAATAAATACTTACGTTTGCGAAAATTATTAAACAAAAATCTAGAGAATATATTTAATCTTAAAATTGCACGAAGAAATAATCATTATATTTATTCAAATACCGATGTTGTGAACATGGATCCTCCGTCAAATGTGCCATTTTTCCTTCGTGTTAAATTGTTCGGCTCCGTAAAGTTTAACCGAAATATTCAGAATAATAGAGCACCAAACTGTGACGTCACTTTTCTCTAACAACGGAATTTCTGTTATAGTACAGTCGGTTAGGTCAGATTTCAGGCAGAATCGTTCAAATTGTGAAAAAAGTGTGAAAATTTCCACACTTGTACAATTTTTTATGCTCTTTCATATAAAAGCAGGACACACGTGATCCGACCCTAATTGTGGCCGCCATCTTGGTTTTCAAAATGGCCGCCATCGAAATACATATTGTGCCATATCTCCGCTCCCAGAACGAATAAAATGTTGATTTAAGATGCTAATCCTATGTTTTTATACCCAAGGAATCTAATAAAACTGAGTAAAACACCCTATTGATACTCCATATACTTCAAAATGAAAACTAAACCGAAAGTTTGGTGAAAACATAAACTTTTTAGCGTTGAATCTGTTCGCAAAAAGTATCGCATAAAAAGATCAGTTATGATATGGTATGTTAATTGGTACACTATCTTGCCTCTTGGTTGCCTCTATGGTTGGCTCTCATCCTTTACACTGGCTTGAGACAGTTAAGTTCATTATCAGCAGCAAATCCATTATGTTCCTGATAATGCTCTTAGCGGACTTACCAACCCAATAAATCCCCAGCCAACAGCAATAAGGGTTGACTGGGGATTTATTCCCCATCCATCCACCCATGAACAAGGTTGGTGGTCAACAATAGTGTGACACTTTCTTACAGCAGCTACTAGTCGAGGATGTCGTCATCATTGCTGTTGGGGTCATCAATGTCAGAAGTAAATGTAAAGCATGTTCCTGCACAGTGGCAGAGTTCAGTACATGTAAGAGATGCACTTAAACATTTGCAAGGAAGTCTGCATGCCTTTTTGCAGCCACATTTGATTAGTTCCTTGCATGACTTTGCTGCTTCCGGAAGTGCTGACCAGAAAGGAACCCACCTATCACTGGCCTCCTTGGTCCATCCCCAGTCAGACGGGTTTGGAAGATTCTGCTGGGCGACACAGGATTGACCCCATACATGGCCTGCTTGGTAGGCTGCTCTCTTGACATGTTCAATGAGGGCAGCCTTTGTAGGAGGTATTCGATCAAACTGTCTCCCTTTGGCAAACAGGTGTTTTCTTGCAGTATCTACGTGCACACAATCACTGGTCCTGTCAAAAAGAAGAATGACGAATCTCTCCAGGTGACGCAGGTTCTCGTCGGTAATACCAGCGGGCATTTCAGACAGACTCACAAATGTCCCTGTAATAGCAGGGAACGCTGCCCAAGTATCCCATGCTGTTTTTTTTCCAATGCCGCTGAACGATGAAGTTGTGTCACATCCACTAACAGCGTGGAAAAATGGAAGGCTCTGGCCATCTCTTCTCCAAGGTTGGTAGCAATATCATGGACTGGGATCACTCTATAGTGTTTCTTGACTCCAAATGCGACCCAAAGTTCATCCAGTCCTAATGCATGAAAGTTTGCGATTGCTAGTACGACAACGTCAGTGTCAACTGACCTTATCATGACTCTTTTGTGGCCACACTGCGCGCAATGGAGAGCATGCAAGATCAGCCTGGTATCCGCTTCTTCATGGTCAGACGGAGCGATGGCAACTCCTGCATCACACCCCTGTGATGACACAACATTTTTGTCTTCTGTGCTATAGAGCTCCTTCCCTTCAGGGGACAGCTTCAAGATGCATTGTGACAAGTACTGGTACAGTTCGCTTTTATTTTCATCGACACGGAGAAAACTGTTCCAGTTCTTTGGAATCGGTGTGGAGTTTTTGACTATGACGCGATTCCCTGATCCCCTTTTCTGCCTCGCTGAGCTTTTTAAGCTGTTGTTGATGTATCGGTCCCATACCACATCTAGGCGCTTGGATGTTTGTAGGTTCCTGAGTATGTAAGGTATGAACACTTGCTCTGCATAGTCCCCAAATGTTGCACAGGATTTTGGCAGCAGCATATTGACTATGACAGATCCATCCAAAAGTTTTGCATCTACTGCAGGCGACTGTGGCGAGTCAGAGTTAGAAGCGGAGATCAACTTGTCAAAGCATCCAATGAGATCTGACTTTTTGCATTGCCGTAGTTCACCCATGTCAGACAGCGAAGGTGGTGATCCCTGGTTTTCATGTCTGAAAAATTCATCCATATCTCCGTTCCTGGATTAACTGGAAACAGTTGTTTGTCCTGGTCATTGATCCTGGACCGCTGTGTCTGGTTTTAATTGGGCTCGGTTCAAATTCGGTCTGTTCTTTGGCCTTTCTTTTCTGAGCACGTTGGAGCTTCTGGTTGTCGTAGCGATTTCTGCAGCTTTTATGCCATACTGCTTTGTTTGATTGAAGGGTGGCTTCAATTCCCTCACCATTGTCCAGTCTACGAATACTGATCTCCTCAGATAAGCAGTTGATTTTATTGAACTCTAAGATATTGTCAGCGAAAAGTTTGTAGCCACATTCTTTAAGTCCTCGGTACCTTGCATTGTCGGGATCAACAAGTTTTTCTGTAGTGTCCCTTTGGCAAATCACACACAATTTCCAGTTTGTGACATTTGATTCATGAAGACTTTGTCTTTGCGAGGAGGGACCTTCACCAAGATCAATCAACTTGCACGTGTACATGGTTGAAGTATGGAGTGCTTACCAGCTGTCTTCGAAGTATGGAGTGCTTACCAGCTTACCAGCTTACCAGCTGTCTTCCTGAAAAGAGAAATGAAAAGAGGCGTAATGAAAAACAGCAGTGGTAAAGTGAAAGACAAAGGTAAACAACTATACATGCAATTTCATTGACTCCATCATTGTGCTTTTCTGACACACATATACCAGCGGTTTAAATTTTAGTATTCTTTATTTATATAATCTCATTTTATATCCAGGACGGTTAGCTAACGGGCGGTTCGCAGTATTTGGTATTTTGATGACAATCATATGCCATTTTGAAGTATATGGAATATCAATAGGGTGTTTTACTCAGTTTTATTAGATTCCTTGGGTATAAAAACATAGGATTAGCATCTTAAATCAACCTTTTATTCGTTCTGGGAGCGGAGATATGGCAAAATGTGTATTTCGATGGCGGCCATTTTGAAAACCAAGATGGCGGCCACAATTGGGGTCGGATCACGTGTGTCCTGCTTTTATATGAAAGAGCATAAAAAATTGTACAAGTGTGGAAATTTTCACACTTTTTTCACATTTTGAACGATTTTTACCTAACCGACTGTACTATTAATAAACAAACCAAATTAACGTGAAATACTATACGCACCATTACCAATGTTTTTGTAGAAAAGAAATATTTTTTATCGTGTATTCTTAGGCAGTTTGTTTTACCGAGAATACACCGATTCAAGCCGCATACCGTAATTAAAAGAAAAGGACCTGGATCGAGTTTAAAGGGGAATTATATAAACAAGCGCCATGGCAAGCGAAAGTCAATCTTGAGAAAACGAAGCGAAGTATAAACAACACACATACAGATCAAACTGTATTTAAAATGATATTTAACGTAAAATATGGATTATGATATGGTCTGCAGTATGAAAGTTGACGAATTAAAATCGTATTTACGTCTCCGTGGGTTAAGATTAACTGGAAAAAAGAGATACTCGTGGTTTGTGCTTATTCTGCAATGGAAAACAATGTCTTGCTTGTTAAAACTGTTGAAGAGGTAGAGCAAGAGATACATTTTTGAATTGCCTGACCCTTTTAAGCTTGAGAATGGCTGGTTAGCAGAGGCTGAGGGTCTGGTTTATTATTGGCCGACTTCATTGTATCCAGACATCTATAGCTACCTGCTTTTTAACCCAGGTGAACTGGCTAGTAAGAATTTAAGTGATTATAAAACATGGAAAGCTTACAGCTACTATAAATGTGGGCGGCCTGAGCAACTGTTTTACAATGCCATTGATACAGACAATGATTTCTGTTATTTGAAAGGAAAGTGCAGAAAATCAGAGACAATAAATTATCTATTTCATAATTTATATGGAGTACTTTTGACAAAAAATGTCTGCACATTGTACATGTATGGCTAGATTATCTCAAACATGCAATCATGTAGCAGTCATATTGTTTAGAGTAGAAGCTGCTGTCAGAAATAGTTTGACAAATAGCTTGCACTAGTTCGAGAGCAGAATGGTTGCCAAACCACAGCATCTGATTAACTTCAGTGACACAAAGACAACAAAACAAGAAAGCATTTCACCATAAAAAACTTTTATTACATGTATGCAACAAATAAAAATACAAACATAATTTATCAATTTATTCAAGATAATGTCTTATTCATTTCTCAGGCATTTAAAATAGCAGAACATTTTAAAAAGAAAGTTGAAGTATTATATATGAAAAGAATAAAAAAGATGTTTTTTGAGGGCAAAGATACCTATTGGTGGGTTATAATATATTTTGGACAGCCAAAACTTTGAGGGACAAGGCTCCCCAGCTGCACTGTCTGCCACGAAGCTAGTATGACACATAAATACTCTAAACACACACACCAATTAAATGTACAATAAAACGTATATTACGTATGTAGTGTGCCTTCGATTCACACGTACCACGTTCGTTTGATGATGTAGTAGTAGAATGTTGTGGTGAGCAGTAAGAATGGTCATTTGCTACTGTTTTCAAAAACTCTACGTTGCAATTAACATTTGAAGCATCCATACTGATATCGTGTTCATATTCTTCAGTTTGTTTGGTGCTTAAACACGGCAACACAGTCTTCATGGAGGGGTGCTTAAATAATGTTCTATTAATGTTCTAATACATGGATATGGATTTTCAACAGTTGGCATTTTATCAACGAATTGATCAGAGCATATCCTGTCTGCAGTTCCAGAAGTTTTAAATTAATGTTTCGGACATTTTAAAATTGTCTCTAACAATTCATTAGTTATTCCATACAATATCAGGATGTCGTAAACGACCCTGCCTTTAGCCTTATCATTAAAAATTGAAAACATTTTTCCAAGAAACTTTCCCGAAAAACTAAGTCTTGATCATTTTTTGTACGGTAGTAGAGACAAGTGTATATCGGCTATTTGTTTAAATCACTGATCTGAAAAAAGTAAGTTTTTTTTTCTGAGATCAGTGGTTTTGAATATACAAACCATTTGTTCACAAACGTTAATTTCTTTCAAAAGTTATTTTGAAAAAACCTTCAAACTGAAATAAATCATGATCTATCCAATTAATTAATAATTCATGACTTTTACTAATTTTAATTTTATTCTTTCACCGAAATTCGTTGAAATTTGTTACAAAAATCATCAAGAAAGGCGGACTCCTTTAAACAGTGTAAATCAATTTTACTGTTAAAAATGTCGCTACATTTAATCCTTTGTTTGTTTGTCCTTCTCCCTTTGATTCACGAAATGTTATCACCAAAATCCAGGCAAATTCGTTATTTTCTAATATCAAACTATTTCAATTAAATTTGGTTGCCATCAATGTAACTAGATTTTTCTGAACCAAGTTTTTCAATAATCCTTTACAAAATCACAAGTTTGGTTATGTTAAACTTTTACTAATCAATCATGTAAGTACTCTCTGAGCAATTTTCCCAACCTCTCAAAAAGAATCTAATCTTTATAATAGCATTTTTACAACCAGTATTTTTCGTAATATTATCTTAAATTTCTTTGTTCCATTGTTGAACATCTATCCTTGAACAATGCCTTAAACATTTTAAAAGATGCGAATGCCTTTAGAAAATTTTCATGCCGCAGTTGATGAAATACTCTAATTTTGAAATTGAAAATTTCATAAAATTTATTTACAAATATCCTCAAAAACACCGCGCCTTTACCAACAATATTCTCCATGTAATTTTATGGATCAGACATTCCTTTCATAAGAACAGCCGGGGCTCCAATATGTAGGTTGAGGGGTAAATTGGGAAATTCATTGAACCGACTGCATGATGCCGTTTGAAGCCAGCTTTACCATGTAACCGCCGATGGTTAGACGCTTTCAGAAATATCTGATATGCAGCCTTAGAGAAGTATACTACCATCCTCTTTTTAAAAACTCTCAGAAATATAATGATCTTTCTGGAGTATGTTTATAACTATAAAAGCAGAACGAAGAGAAGCCGTCTGAGCCTCCAATATTAAGAAAAACAACATTCCGGATAATCATTAAAGAATTATGTGCAATATAATATTTATATATATATATACATAAATTTATGTTCTCCCATAAGTCCTGTTAGAAGAATAAATAAAAGGAAAAAATAAATAAATAAATAAAATTTAAAAGTTGAACCATAAAACGCTGGGTGGTGCCTGGTGAAATAGAAGAGGAGGTTTTTTGGTTCGAACAAATTTGAAGGGAACTCTTTAACAGTGTTTTTTCTGTTTTAAAACGCTTTGATTTATATTGCATATGGCTTTGTCAACGTAGAAAATATGCCGTTAATAAAACATTTAGTTCATCCAAAATTAAACCTTCCTCAAAATAATGCTATGAATATATTTAGAGGTTAGCTAATTGGTTTCCTATTCAGTATTGTTTAAAAGAGAACTTTGATGGATCTCGAGATAAATATGTCAACGTTGCTTAATTGTATGTATCAAGCTGCCACTCATCGCTTTGAAGTTACTAAACAGTTCTACTAAATAAACCATGTTTAAAACGTTTTCAAATTTTATTGCAAGTACAAGTACTTAAGATGTTAATATGGATTTTTATACTCAGGTCCGTCATTGTTAAGTCGATGCTACTTCGCAATGACAATCGACGGAAAGCTATTTTCTCGCTTCATCATTCCAATACGAGATCTGCAACTATATTAAAAAGTTTGAACTCCACTTCGATTATTGAGTGCAGCGCCAACTGTTTAGGGCTTGCGGGATGCACTGCATACAATATTAACCGGGAAAACAAAACGTGTCAACCGACCGAATCAAACACGGAACTGCATGACGCTGTCGGGTGGGATTTTTACATGGCGGAAAAGTCAGATACAACTGTTTCTATCATCGCAAACAAAGCGGGCGACAAATGTTTTATTCCTTCAAGTAAAAATTGCTCTTTTGAAAATAAAGATGAAATGGTTACCATTGGATACGGTAGTGAATGTAACCAAGTCTACGCCTATTTTAAATACGATGTCGATGAAGGCAGGTTATTTCATAATTGCAGTAATTTAGAGTTTTGTACATTTTACAAACTCGACAGTATTCCACAACTACAAGCAAAAATTGGGAATTGTCGCTACCGAGGTGAATGGGTGTTGACTAAAGGTATTATTGGTATTTTTCTCTTTTTCTCACCAACTTTCGATCATGAGATCTCATGAGAAAATTATTGAACGTAAGATTACTTAAGATTAAATTGCCAACAAATACATAAAGCGACAAAATGATAAAACAATTAAAATAATTTGATATATTTAGATGAATAGATAGGTCTGTCTATATTTCAGTACTTGTAAAACAAAGATGTAAAACAGAAGGTTAAGAGATAAGAGTTTAAGAAATATTTTAGAAGTCTTGAAGAAATAAGGCTACTGGTGACCGGGAAGATAAATGCGGGAAATCCTGTAACAAAGTGCCTATTTGCTTTAGTTAACGGTTTGTCTTTTTCAACCTTCTGCTTCAACATCACTAGTGCACCAAATGTTGGCTTTCCCGTTATTAGCATAGAACGAACTTGTGAAAACCAAGATTTGTATTATTTACCAAGTTATGGTAAGAAATTTTTATGATATTAAATATTTCTAAACAATAGCTTGATGGATGCCTTACCAATGTCTTAAATATTTTTAAAATTTTCAACGCCACTAAAATGAATTAAAGTCCGTTTGTTCAGAGACAATTTGGTTGGTAAAACAAAATATTATTTGTAACCATCAAATTTATAATCGCTAATAATTATTTAGAAAATCCCGACAAAACCATCACTGATTGGGTTTACTTATACCAAAAAACAGAATTTGGCAGGGAAGTTCATAAATTTAACAGTAGTGCACAAAGTGATGGGTTTGCATCATTTTATATTTGGGAAGAAGAGGACGATATTATCCTTACATATCATATGAATCAAATCGTCTATTTCTTCATGTATTCATTCGCCAAATCAAAATGGTACATAAGAGAGATGACTGCCCATGGGAAATTAGGCTCTTTCATCAGTAAAGGATCATGGACTGAAACTTACAGCGTATTGTTTACATTCTACATCAGAGAAAATCCTTTCATCTTTGCTCAGAGTGCTAGCAGCAAAGAATGGGTTGTTTACAAATTGTTAGAAGGCGGTTCTGTTGGAGATATGGTCAGTTCGGGAAGTTGGCCTTTATATTACAACATTCAGTTTTCTTTTGTCATTAGTGGAAAAATATATTTGTATGGTTACTCTCGCGACAACAAGGGATGGGTTGTTAACACAGTAAATCCTGAAGACATCAGTATTTCCTCAGTTTCGAGCGGTTTTTGGACATATGATTACGTCACTCAAGTGCATTATACCATTAAAGGAAGACACTTTATATATTTTTACAAGGACAATGCACCAGATTATCCTTATGAGATTCGTGAAATAATAGAAGATGGTTATGTCAGCGAAATATTGTTTTCTGGAAATTTGCAACAGCGTTTCAACGTCAAACAATTCCCAGTGATGATAAATGGCCGACAACATCTTTACTTATATGATGCGGAAAATAAAAAATGGTACTTAAAGGTTTTTTCTGATGATGGTCAACTTCAATATACCATCAGTGAAGGAGAATCGGAGACACCATTTGTGTTGAATTTAAGTGCATGATTGTTTAAACACTGAATCGATGCATTTGTTTACATTCCGTTACATAAATCATTTATAATAAAGACCAGTTATAAGAAAAAATAGCTTTCATGCACATTTGTTCGGAATAATTTATGCACATTTCGTTATATTCAGTCATATAATCTCATGATATATCTTAATTTATGCACATTTCGTCATATTGAATCATATAATCTCATGACGTATCTTAATTCATGCACATTTTGTCATATTGAATCATATAATCTCATGACGTATCTTAATTTATGCACATTTTGTCATATTGAATCATATAATCTTATGACGTATTTTAATTTATGCACATTTTGTCATATTGAATCATATAATCTTATGACGTATCTTAATTTATGCACATTTCGTCATATTGAATCATATAATTTCATGACGTATTTTAATTTATGCACATTTCGTCATATTGAATCATATAATCTCATGACGTATCTTAATTTATGCATATTTTGTCATATTGAATCATATAATCTTATGACGTATCTTAATTTATGCACATTTCGTCATATTGAATCATATAATCTCATGATATATCTTAATTCATGCACATTTTGTCATATTGAATCATATAATCTTATGTCGTATCTTAATTTATGCACATTTTGTCATATTGAATTATATAAACTTATGACGTATCTTAATTCATGCACATTTCGTCATATTGAATCATATAATCTCATGACGTATCTTAATTTATGCACATTTTGTCATATTGAATCATATAATCTCATGAATAATCTCATCTCATGTATTTGGGTGAATGTTTTAAACGTCTTGAATTTGTGATTTTGGGAAAATTATATTATTTAAAGAATTATGTTAAATATTCATGCAGAAGTTGCGTATAATTAAAAACAGATATCTTGCGATTTGTAGCTGATTGTAAGTACCACATGGCTGACAAGACAAAAATGTTGAAAAAGCATATGAAATGTTCCGATCACAAGGCGAATTAGAAGCCTTGTGGGGGTAGCCTTGATTTTCAAAGTGTGGGGCTGGATGGGGGGAGAGGTCATCCACTGACAATAAAGAACAATACCCTGTGTCGGTTTTAAAGCCTTCTTTGTTGTATTTTCTCACAAGAAATATAGCTAATGTAGAAGTAGTCTCCGTTTCTTAGTTTTTTTATTATTAGAAGTATAAAAACAAATTGTTGTGTAAGATGAAGGACGAAAATCAAATAAAAATATTTCCGGTGTCAATAGTCTCACTGATTAACAAGATTATTTTAAAATTTCTTAATATTTTTGGGTTCCCTTAATAGTATAATTTGCAGAGCCATGTGTACGGTTTCCTCAAAACATAAGTGTAATGATTCTATCAAAACGTTCAAACGTTCTTTTTCCATAAAGATCGTGACGTCATAGTTTACAGCCGCATCACGATGCACGTTATGTATGCCAACTTCTAAGGCGCTTCATGACAGAAAAACCTCTCTCAAACTCGCATGAAGAGATTGGGAAATCTTTTACTGTCACACACTTATTGATTGCTGCATCCAATGAGATTGGAAGTTCTGAGTTACTCGCACTCGCATTGATTGCTGCATCGTTCTGTTATTCATATTCCAAAATCGTATCCATTGGGAATGTTCCACATGGACAACTTCGAGGCGAACCTTGCAAGGGATTTAAAAAATAGTGCAATGTTGAAAGTCCAATGTTGATTATTATTATTATTATTATTATTTACGAATTTTTATACAGGATGACCAAATCAAAATAGTGTAGAATAGTATACAAAATACATATTTACAAAATTTTTGTTGAAAGTCCAATGTTGAATTAGAAGTGGGTAATTTTAAGTTTGTGGTCAATATTCTTCCAAGCCCTTGATGTAGATACTTTATGGGCTAACTTCATCTGATCGGTCTTTTCTTTGCGCATTTAGGGAACATTTCATGTTCATTGATAATTAATTTGATGTAAATTAGAAATTACTCAAAAGTTAAAGTTATAGTTTGTTGTTAAAAAGAATTTAAAATTATTGAGAAATTGAACCCTGGCGCAATTCAGTAATCATAACTGAAGCAGTGATACTATCCTACGATTCGATAGAAATTTCGCGACTCGTCAAATAATCTGACTGCTTTACAAGCAAACCGCGGTATAAATACACACCACAAATACACGCTTTAAATATTCATCACGCGACATAGTATACAAGCTCTTACCACAGGAACACTTGGGTGGGGGGTGGGGGGGGGATTTACAGCACCCTTTATACGCAGCAGGATTTTGCTGTAAAATGATGAAATTAAAATAAAATTTTCATGATTCCTGAAGTAAAAACAAGAAGGTAGTTTTGATATATTGACTTTATCAACATCTAATACTACATTTTTTACCAGCTAACAATCTTATTGCCCGGTTGCTTTTTTCAAAGCAAGAATGATTGTATCAATTTTAGTTTTCTATGGATACTTATTATTTATTGCTTATTATTTTACACAATCTTTGCTTTATTTCTAAAAGGCTTAACTCTCAATAACCTAAGTTTTAAAGAATGTACACCAAACATATCTTTTCCTCCATGAATTTCTCTAAGTCAGATCGAAACTAAAATCCATGAATGAAGTTAACTGCACTCATTTTTCATTTTTCCGTTTGAACGAAATTAACTGCACTCATTTCTAAAAACAACGATTTTTATCACGTCAAATATATGGACGAGCATTGTACTGCTTCAACCATATAAGAGTTAATGGTCGTAAAAATCTTTGATTGGTTGTAGGAAATCTCATCAATGGAATCGAAAACAAACAGTAATATAAAGACAATTTTATAATATTCATGTTCCCGTAATAAACTAAACAGATCATAATAAAAACATTCTACAGTATCACATTTAAAGTTTCATAAACGTCGTTTCTTTATCGTCGGTTATTTGCCGTCACGTCGTCGTATGGATCTGTTTCCAGAATAACCTATTCTGATCAATATATAAAACTCAACTTCATGAAATCTACCGGGTCTTCTTCCGAAAATCTTTCATAACTTTCGTTTTTGTGTGACGCGTTTTTGTAAAATGAGAAGCTTTTTCGTAGACTTTTTCTCGCTTTAGAGCCCTTAACAACAAGTGTGTATACATTTTCCTGGTGTAACGGGACCACAGTAATGACTTTGTTTTTCTGAACAACATCTTTGCTACCAAACATCTCTTTGTAGAGTTTTATAAGAGCCGCGTAACAGTCACGTGATATATAGCTTGGTAGGAGAATATCTGAAGAAAGGTCATAAAACACTGGCCCTGTTTTTGACATTTTTTCTCTTGACAAACCTGACGAAAAATGAACCTGACGAAAAATGCGCCATAAATAACTGGTGATTAGTTTTCGACATCTCATAACAAATCACACCAACGCTCAGGAAAAATTCCTTGCAGTTTACCAATTTCGCACATATTTTGTTTTAAAAATGCTAATCTCGCTTTTCAAACGCGTTCCAATAGAAACGGAAGCATTGAAAACCGCCATTTTGTCGACGATAAATACTCGAATGACGAAAATGTAGAAAGAGTGCAATTTTAGCATCAAATTTGTTATCTAGGTTCAAAGAATAATTTCAAAAAACTCCATTAAAAATAGACGAGAAATGAAAAAGCTTTTCTTTCTTAGAATCAAAACACCTCTTAAATATTTGTTTACGACGTAAAAGCTTCCTGTTCAACTAGAAAGTAGATTAAGGATCTTTTCCTTTGATTCTTTAGAGACAATGCAATAGCAGTGGAAATCCATAGAGAAGTTATTTCCTTAGTCATGTAACAATGAACGCTTTTAAGAAATGTTGTAAAGAAGCTTCAAAGGAAGAAATTAATGTTAGTGTAGAGTGCTCTGTGTGCGCTTATTTTTATATCTAAAGATTACAGATTGCAGTTTTATACGTAAAACCTTTATCTGGTACCGTAGATTTTCAATCTTAAACTACATCTTTTTCGCAAAAATATAATTATCGAATCAAATCAAATCAACAAACTTACGTCACCAAAACCAAGTCACGTATGTTTAATTGAACCAATCAAATCGCGTCCGTTGGACATCCTCTTGATTGTGTTTTATTCTATTTTACGGTGGCATTTTTTTAAATATGATTTTGTGGAATTCAAAGAAAACAGGAAACAGGAAAGCAGAATAAGCCTAATGGAAAATAAACATTTGAAATATTGTTTAATAAAAGTGACGAACAACATTCTTAGCGTATTATATAGATCATAAAAACATTTCGCCCTAAATATTTACTTATATGAAGACCGCTCTCCTCCGGCATTGGAATCACTCTCCTCCGGCATTGGAAAACCTTTTCTGTAATTGTGCACTAAATGTTAAATAAAATTGGCAAGAAGGAGAAAATCATTGAAATCAATACAAGCTTTTAACCATCCGATTCTGTCATAAAAAACTCCATTAAAAATCGACATGAAATGAAAAAGCTTTTCTTTCTTAGCATCAAAACAGCTACTAATTACAGAATCGGATGCTTTCAACACAGCATGTAGTAGAAACTATCGACCCTCATATCATCCAGCGCATTTGGGTAATGTTCCCCCAAACAATTAGAGCCTCATCTTCTTCTTCTTTGTAGAAATGGTGTCTAAACTGAACGGTTTTTCACATTAAATTTTTTCCTGGATTTTATATACTTAAGATGATTTAGATCCAGGTTTTGTTAATGTAAGAGGTTTCACATTGCTAATGTGAAAATACAAAACAATTCCATGAGTGTAAATTTTATGAAAAATACTATCCTCCGAACCAATCCACTCTTCAACTCGTGCATATGTCTGAAAAAGGTAGTAAACAATCGATAATTTGTCGGTAATTAATCCAGATTGACGTAGATCGCTACTTCTATTAAGGGTATTAAAGTGAAGCGGTTGTATATATCGGTTGTTATCTTTAGTCATTGCAGAACACGATTGGGTTCTATTTGGTTACAGTTATAACAAGTTCAGTTTTCCAATTAAGGTACTTACAGGAATGACCAACGTGAAGGTACTTGCTTTCATCGCCACAATATTAACTGTTGGACAATATGAAACATTTTGGGGCGCCTGTCCGGGAACAATAAAGAAGGAATGGCGTCTGTGTAAGGGCGTATATTAAAAAAATGGCGTAAAATAAAAATATTATTGAATCAAATTATAGAGTCGACGATCACTAAATATTGTTTTATTTGTAGAGAATCATTTGTGTTTATTTAAAAATGAATAAAGATTGGTGTTACGTAATGATATACTAAACCTATATTTATTTAAATGTTGTATATATTCGATGATGAAGAGTAAACCATTTAATATAGGTAAAAAAAATAAAAAATAAATATGTTGATAGGGAATTGTTTTGATGTTTCTAAAATGATATGATGAAATTTTCTTCAATATATAAACACTTTGAGTGGCCCTTACAAAGGCTTGGTAAAAAAAATTGCAAACAACTCAGTGTGTTGAAAACGATTCTGTTTAGAATGATTGTCTGGATCAGGTATATATTCTTTCAGGAGCTCCCCAGCGAGAAGATACTTCAAAGCTTCTGATTATGAAAGGTAGACAGTCTTGATAAACTTACAATTTCCAGCCGTATTCCTTTCAATCATAGTAGAGAACAGGAAAATTGTACGGGACCGAAATAATAAAAATGCAGTAGAAAAAAGTAAAAAGCCTAGAAGAGAATTGGATCAAAAACGATATAAATGGAAATTATTGAAAACTCAAATGCGGCAGTAAAGCGAATATTAACAAAAATTAAAATGATGTTTACAATGATATTCAAGTCATCCTTTGAACATAGTGACTTTCTTTTTAATGTCGATAACGCGAAAATCGAACACGTTAATCAATTTTGCTATTTAGATCATTCAATCGTTAATAATAAAACATATGTCATGTATACAGATCTTCGTATTTCAAGTGCAATATCTAAATTCTTACAAATAAGTTCTCCAGGATAACGAGGTAAACATATACACACGCAAGAAACTATTAGAAGTCTGTATCAGAACGAGACTCATATACGACACTCAGAGCTGGTACCCAAAGGAGGCCGATTAAAAAAAGTTAAGTTTAGGGTGTTTGCGAAAGATGGTAAGATGGTACGGGAGAAAGACAGTGAAATAAACTGCCATCATTTGTCTGCACAAATATCGATCTCAAAAAATGACACCACCACGACAAAATTTCATTAATGTAACATTTCTGAAATATATGACTATATTTGCAGACGCCCCAATAATAACCTGTTAAAACTAAGTATGTTTTTTATTCCTAAATGTAAATATTATAAATCAGGCGCATGCGCAATGGTAATGACGTTCGGCTCTTAACCGAAAGCTTCTGGGTTCGAGACCATGCTATCACAAAGTTGTTTAGTGAACGGTTATAAATAAACAACGCCGTATTTCATCAAAAATAACTGTAGCACAAATGGGAGCAATTAAATACACTAAAACTCCGGGTCGAGGTCTTCATGATAATGCTTAATGAGCGTTCTGGAAGCCTCGTTAAAAAAGAAACAAACAACAATTGGAACAATTATTAAAATACACGGATCCAGATCTCTGAATTGCTCAGAGGAGCATCCACTAGATAATCACAACAAGAAATACACTCAAGAGCTGGCCTTGCTATACTTCTTATATATAAATATAATTTTCTTTCCAGAATATAACCTTGTATATATTATATGAAATTTTTTTGTAAAAACCCTTTTACCCTTTTTGTTATTTTGTGGATGAAGTTCGACTCGTATAAGTTAAAATCTTCATACCTTTCTTATATAACTTTATAATCTTTATAAGACAAAACCTGTACTGAATTAAGCATCGGTATAGGGCGTCGGTAATCTTGACATTCCGATGATGTCAGGAAAAGTATTTATTGTTCTTTCATAATAAGAATTTTTAATGATTTCTTCAGTTTTTGTTATTCAAATGCTTTTGTCCGAGTAAGAAAACGATTTAGACAATGTATGGATATTCGAGTAACTGACAAATAATACATAAAAACCGACAAAATTTTATCAACATTAGAAAGGTTTCCATAAACGTTTATCTTTGGTTTTTGATTGTTTGTCAGATGTATTAACAAGAATCCAAATGAGTTTAAAAAAAACTAGTTTTAGAACAGCGACAAGAAAGTCGATAAAGAAGAAAGAAATTCAAAAGGTCTTTTATTGATTAGTATTACTGCTATTCACTCGGTGAAATATGCTAATAAATCTTTATTTATTTTTTTCCAATATAATTACAAATATACTAGCAGGTTTTATAATGAGAAGAAATAATTTTCAAGGATAGAGAAATGCGTAAAAACATATATAATGAGATGTCACGGGATAAAAGAGGGTGACGCTGACAATGTCAGACATACCCTTTTATTAAACCCGTTCTAATTTTTTAGTTTCATAGTCGTGCGATCTCACTTTTTTATCTTGAATCATTTCTATATTTACAGCGGTTATTTACATTATAAATATATATAAGTTTTAAAGTATAAAAATATTCAAATATATAATATATGCTGGAATAAAATATTTATATATTAATATAATTTTAATTAATAATATTAAAAAATATATATAAAAAAAAAAAATTAAAAAAAAGTCTTTGAAAGTCCGTATATAGTTGAAAAATTGTTAAAAATAGGTTTACCCTAACCCTAACCCTAAAAGGTTTTCTATGGAATAATAAACAAATTAAATATTACAATCTAAAGGAATAGCTTTCTTCGCTAGTGTTTTGAAAGAGTTAAGATTTTTTACATATATTAAGAACATAGGTGCAATTCCTTGAAGGATTGGGTGTTTGACCCAGTTTTTTTATTATCCCACCTTAAGGTGTGGGTGGAAAGGTTTCAAGAGAAATACAGGATTTAAAAACCTTCACTAATAGCCTACCAGCTAACTTTCTTCTTACCAATAATATAAAAAATGTAAAATTTTAGAATTGTTAACTTGTTAAATTTTCAAGGACTGACGCATTATGAAACATCTTTAACAAAAATGAAGACATTTTCTACTTCCAAAGACGTTTTGACAAAAAGATTTTCAGACGATACATTCTCTTGAAAATTTGTTTCGGTAGTGAGTGTAGTGCTAATTTTTATTACCTTCATCTTTACATTGTCCTTTCACTTATACAAAATAGATTTAAAACAGGATTCCCTGTAAATTCTGTAAAACCGTTGTAAATGGAGTCCTGTATTTTAATTGTGTTTCTACTTGAGTTCAATTTTTACAACAATAACGTATTAGTAATGTCACTACTGAATAGAACGCGTCATCAAAATAGTTTCATACTTGGAATATTTATGTTTTATGTATGTTTACATTTATTCAAACCAATGTTACGATATATTTCTGTTTTAAAAAGTCAGTTGTTTACATAGAGATTGATGACAATGCGAAAACACGGTGTTGATATAAGTGGATAAGAGATAACGTTATTTGAACACCAAACTTGAACCGTGAGTTTTATTATCATTTATGCTTATATGCAATTGAAGTTGATACGAAGTAAACTTTGTTATATAAACTAAGAAAATCAAAATTGAAGGACACGTAAATTGTGCGAACAATCTATTGTAAATAATGTATAAAAATGTTTTCAACTTCAACAATATAAATTATAAACAAAAATATTTATAGATAGATATAACAGCTCTGTATAATACGATACAACCCTGCTAACACTAGGTTTGGGCATGGAGCATTTCCTTATTAATACAGTATAATCCTGATAACTTGAACCCCCAAGGGACCGAGTAAAATAGTTCGAGATAACAAATGTTCGAGTTATCAAGAGTTTTTATGAGAAACTATTAAGAAAGGGGAATGGAAAAACAGTTTGAGTTAACGCGATTTTACTGTATGTTATTTCCTAGTCAAGAAACATATATTAACGTCTTTCATGACCCATGCCCCATAATCAGATGTGCGAAGGGCCTTTATATTAGATTCAGAAAGATTATTTTTCAGTGTTAATAAATAGATGGCGATAGCTGATTATAATTTAACTTTGCTTTTGTCTGGTTAGCAGATTTTCGCTTGATTTCGAAGCTGTAACATTTTCCATAAACAAATCACGTGTACTTGGAAAGACACGTTTGTGAAAGACGCATTAGATAAATAGAAATGACACCAACCCTCAAAAATTAAGTATACGAAACTACAATATTCCCACAAAATGCATCGCACAAAAGGACAAAAAATCTTTCGAAGCAAAGAAAATATTCCACAAAATCCAATTGTTCTTGAATCGCAATTCCCCTCGTACGTGATACTGCTTCTTTCAATAAAAACCTTTCAGTAAACTGTGCGTGTTGGCCCTAACCCTAACCCTAACCTTAATCCTAACCTTTACACTAACTGTGCGTGTTCGGTTGGAAGGTAACAATAATTCTTATTAAACGATATTCTACTATGGCTTAAGTGTATTTTTCACACAGGGACACAAGAACACAGGACTCTGTTGAGTCATAGGCCCTGCCTCTCCTGTGTATTTCCTTACTAAAAAAATACAATAAAAAAATCAAAACATGTCTGTCAAAATTGGCAATTTATCAAAAACAATACTTTTGGTTTATTTGCAGATTATGTTGACATCAACACTTCACATTCTCTCGCTTTTCGCCTACTCCAGCGCCTATTTGAGCTTGCCATCCATTGTGAACAATCGATTGTTCATTGATTTGACGAAGCAGGCGACCACATTTACGAGAGATTTCATGGATTACGCTAAAATACAGAAAGTCGGTCTATCGAACATTTGTAGTCGACCATTTACTGCGACTGAAAAATCCCTTGCGAAACGTCTCTTAGAATGTCGAGAAAACGGATTGGAAAGTTATATCAGTAACAACCAGCAGTGTGCTTACAAAATCGGTAATTATTTTTTTGTAAATTGTAAAAGCCATAGAACGGAGGTAAATAGAACTTCTCGTTACGAAAATAGCTAAAATTTAAAGGCGATAAAACATGATATCGCAACAAGCAAGATTCTACAATTCTGAAAATTAACCGAAATTTCAAGTACCGAAATTATTGAACTCGTGTAACTTCTTCCACTCTTCATTTTGATCTATGTTTACAACGCAGTGATATTGTGGATCTGGAATATAAAGGAAATTAACACTCTTCAGGTAAAAAACGGTCGAGAAGAGAAGCTGAGGTAAGAAAAGAGTTTGGTAATATTAGCGTCGCCGCCTCCCAGGTGTCTTGTCAAAGTATTGGCGAGGTTGAAAGTGGAACGTTGAACATGTGCAATACTTGCATCTTCAAAGTGACGCTGCCGGACAGGTGCACACTATCACTTTTCTGCTCATTTTTAGGTGTAGCATAGAATCTTTCAATTTTTTAAATATATATCATAATAATCTTCGCAATCATATGCATAAGCATGTCATGTTCCTTACATTAAATTTCTGTTTGTTAGCTGCTCAAAAATGGGTGGGTTGGGGCCCAGGACCCATTGGAAAATGGTCCAAAATCACTTTATTTCATGCCATATTCCCTCATGGATAAAATTTGGCCCAATTGATGTACGACCTTATGATTATGATTATGTGATTACAAAAATGAAAAAACTTACCAACATTTCCGGGTGATTGACCAAGTCAGACCCCCCTCAAATGTCCATTGGACATTATTTTACCCCATAAGCTTCAGGCTTAATTTTTATACCAGGTATATAAGACTTTTGTGGATCATAAAAAACCCCATAACTCGAACCCCCGATAACTCGAACTCGCGTTTACTCGAACTGTTTTTCGATTCCCCTTTCCTAATAGTTTCTCATAAAACTGCCGATAACTAGAACATTCGCTATCTCTAACCTTTTTAGTTGGTCCCTGGGAGGTTCGAGTTATTGGGATTATACTGTATATCGCAATATATTTATCAGGAAAAATGGTACAAATGTGTTCAATACTTGCTAGATACTATCCTCGCGAACATGTGCACATGACATGTGATTCCCATGGCAACAACTCAGGTAACTATGCTTGCATGAAAGGCGAGGGTGCATGCTTGAAGAATCAAGCATTGATTCCTGTTTTATATGACAAAAACAACGTTGGTAAGGGAGACATGGCAAAATGGACTGTTGAACCAGTGCCCTTTACAAAGTCGTGCTCATGCCAAATAATTCACGGAGGCTTATTTGAGATGTTTGTTAAATAGAAACGAAGTTATGTATTGGCTCAAAGTTAGTTTTCAATATGAAATAGTGATGTTTGTAAAATTTATGTTGTTTGTTAATTGAACGTCTTTAATAAAACCACGTTCAAACTTTAAACATGCTATAACTTAAAAACTCAAACTTGTTAACTCTAAACCCCACTTTAAAACTACGTTAAAATACACCATGAGCTCGCCTAATGGAAGACGTCTAACCGTTTTCAAGGGTTTAGAGATTAACCATAAATTGCTATTTGCTATTTAAATAATTGAATTTAATTTCAATAACGTGCAAGTAAAACCAAGAAATTATTAAAGTTACTGAAAGATAATTAATTGAGCTCAGATATGATTGCGTATGCTTAAAAGAAACGCCGTAATAAGTAAGTGGAACTTACCCACAGCAATGATTATGACGTGATAAGAAAAACTGAATCGGAGTTTCTGTGCGAGCCGGGCGAATTAAAGTTGACGTCAGTCAGAGTAACAAAAGTAGGAGAAGGATCTCCGGTTGATAAACAACATATAAATGATTATCAAGAACTTCGATTCGTGAAATTTTTTAAAGGTACATAAAACACAACATGCACATGGAAGCGAACGAATGAAAGTGGAAATGTATGAATGTTGCAAAAAGGTGGTTTTGTGGAAAAGGAACTCGTTTATGCTATATGGCGCTACGGTTAAAAGTTTCAAGAATTGACACGATCATCGAAAAAATCATCCCGTCTGAGAGAAATTGTTATGAAGACGATTCCCATAATGTCGACACTAATCCTAAAAAATAATCAAAGACTAAAAATCATGTCATAGTTCTTGGTCGGCGTATGACAATGTGGAAGAGAGGCTGGACAATGTGGAAGAGAGGCTGGACAATGTGGAAGAGAGGCTGGACAATGTGGAAGAGAGGCTGGACAATGTGGAAGAGAGGCTGGACAATGTGGAAGAGAGGCTGGACAATGTGGAAGAGATGTGATTTTAAATGTTTACAAGCATACTCTCAAACCGAGGCTTCCTAAGTTTGCAAAAAAATTATATCCATCATTCTCATAAAAATTTGAGTGTATTGACTTCTCACCGTGTCACACAAGGCATAAAATTAACCTGTTTCTCGGATGTTTGATGTAATGTTCGCGAGTCCAATGTCAGTTAGTTGTGGTTCTCTCTGAATCTAGACCCTAAAACACATAGCAACATTGATCGCAACAAACAGAACAAAACCGTTCTTATGAAGTTCGTTGCTGTTGCCACCCATATATTTCTTTTCTCTGAAATCATTTCAGGCAGGCATTTTGTACAAGCTTCACGCGGCCAATCAAATGAATGAATGAATGAATTGTTTGAATCAAATGCTAGTGGAGTAAGTGGTCGATTCTCTATTTGTAGTATTCGTTCGTTGTATTTTTTCTTCTTTTTAAAGTATTTCTTAGCTTCAGACTAAAACAGGGTATATAGGGTATTAGGAGAAATTGTGAGGTATGAATCGTTTCATTTTGTACATATAAAGTAAATATACTTATTACCTTAACCAGGGTATTATTATTCCCTTAAGTGGAGGAATTCTCGATGAATACGTCTTAGCAAGATAAAAGGCATTGCTGAAAATATTGACTTTGTAGCTGAAGCTATATTTACGAGATAAGTTAAAAGATTGTTAACATTAACGTAGTGTAAAACATTATTTTCGATCATACAAGAAGAAGAATTTCGAATGATTCATCATCAATATTAAAAGATAGATTCCAGTTTACCTTAAATTTATTGTTTGGTACCACAGTTACGAAACTAAGTTTGTATGGTTTTTCCACGTTAGCACAACTTAAGCTTTTTCCTGAAAATTGAATATTAATAATTGAGCTTCAGAAATTGAAAAATATATAACCTAAACCATCTGCCTCTTGTTAGTTATCTATGGAATTTCATATCACGTTTTTAGTTCCAGTACTCTGAGCTGTTAGAATACCCAACACAATTTCTTTTTGACAGGTAATCAAAGAAGAAATATCATAGTGATACCACATAAATACCACAAAAATACGACATAAATACCACATTACTTGGCACCTATTGGTTGTTTTCAAATGGAAATGAGCGGCTTCAGCTTAAAAAATGTTGTTATTGTTTAAAAGTGCGCTGTACTTATAGCAAGGTGTCACAGTAAGAATCTCTGATGGTTGCCACTTATAAGTTCGGATTTCTTTAACAAACAATAAGTGCAGTTTGCAAGCTAGCTCTTATATATATTGACAATATTTTTTAGCTAGCAACAAATTCCTGTTTAGATGTTTTTAGTATTCTAATCTAATAGTATTGATAGGTTTTTGAAAACATAAAAAATTAATTCATTATTATTTACATTAGTATTATACTCCAACAACCTAATATTCATTAATTATGATCTCTATAACAATTACTTTTATAATCTGCTACTAGGTCAATCCTCCACAATTCTTATAAACAAATATATGTTCACAGAAATAAAAAACATGAGGTGGAGAAATCATTAATAATAATAATAATAATAATAATAATAATAATAATAATAATAATAATAATAATAATAATAATAATAATAATAATAATAATAATAATAATAATAATAATAATAATAATAATAATAATAATAATAATAATAATAATAATAATAATAATAATAATAATAATAATAATAATAATAATAATAATAATAATAATAATAATAATAATAATAATAATAATAATAATAATAATAATAATAATAATAATAATAATAATAATAATAATAATAATAATAATAATAATAATAATAATAATAATGCAGTTCCATAAATAATGTCCTCGGTATGATAAAGTCATTCTCAAACAATCTTTATAACATGTGGCGTGCCGCAGGTGCCATGCATTTCATTATTTATGCAAATACTCTCCATAGTTTCTCACAGTTAATTCAAGCCGCACTGTTTGAGTTTTGTTCTCATTCTCTTAAACTATTCATCTTTACTTTTATGCATAGCTATATAAATTATGAAAATATGTTGTGATGTTTAAAACATTTAACAACTAGCTATACATCACGTACAAATTGCACTCACTACCCCATGAGAGAGAATAACTATGTCACTATACTTATGTCATGACCTATGATTACAGGGCCGTAACAACTTGAAAATTTTTTTGGGGGGCCAAACATTTTCAAGTTGGAAACTTAGGAAAAATCTTTAGGATAAGGGAGTGGAAAAACCACCTTGGTTGGCCGACGAAGAAAATTTTCTAATCTGAAAGCTCTAAAAACACATCCCACGAGAAGAAAATTAATTGTGAAATGTTTCACTTCCATGAAATTTATAATATGTAGTGTATATAATCGAAAAGATTTTTTGGGGGTGGCCATGCCCCCCCCCCCCCCCCCCCCCGGTTGGTACGGCTATGGATTATTACGATTATTAAATGAAAATTATCATAGAAAGCCATGAGGACTGGTCATGATTTATTAAAAGCCTTAAGTGATTTAATCAGATTTGAGCGTATGTTAATTCTAATATTGTTTACAATTATCTCCGAAGTGTTTTGGATGTTATAACAATGCTAGCATATGACAATTTATTAAATGCAATTTACGTTCAACACTTTTTTGAGAGTTATTGTTTATTTATGCTTCCCCGTCATCGTGGTATCTATTTTAAGTAAGAACGTTTTCAATACAAGGTGAATTTCCTCCTGCGTTATTAATCATATTACTAACATTGTTTTAATTTTTCCTTATCTCTTTTTAACCGTTATTACGTTCATAAAATTTAAATTTATTTTTTTGAGTTAAAATATATTTCAAACTAAGTTTGAGAACATTCATGTTGGATACGTTTTATCTGGATATGTTTGTGTTTCAATAAATAATGAGAACCTGTTGAACCAATTCACCAATTTTGCAATCTCATGGTGAGAGAAGTTGAAGTGAAATCATTGAACAGAGACAGACGTGCGGGAAATAGTGATAAGTAAAATAAATGAAGCTTTATGTTAAAAACCGGATAAATTTCCTTGTTTTGTTTTGTTATGCTTGCATTGGATTAACCAGAGGTATGTACCTAATTTGCACATTGATTGAAGATGTTTCTTTCCGCAAAATGTAGACAAAAAACAGAAAGTAGACACGAGCTTCCTAACACGAGCATCTGCATTTAGATCCGAAAAGTGTCCAAAAAATAAATTATGATCAGGTTAAGGCTTTAGAAACATAAAGCAGATCACTTTTGTTTGTTTCTCTTGTATTTCACAAGATATATATATATACAGATAGATAGATAGATAGATAGGTATATATCATCAGCGCACAGAAAGCCTACAGAAAGATATATTTTATTGTTTATTCTAGAATTTCTTCCTTTTTTCAATCCATTTTGTTAATAATTCCATGTTCAAAATCTCCCTCTGCAGGATGTGGTTGGGAGTATGGCAATGTGCAATTTTATTCTAACGTGCAATCTGGACAAGTCACCACTACGTTATGTGAGATAGCATGTTCTAAATTTTATAAAGGGTTTGGGGCCTCAATGCGCATCAGCTCAACAAACTGTTTTTGTATGGACACACCAGCGCCATCTACCCCAAACAATGATCTTATGTACAAAGTTAATTGTAAGTTTGAAAGATTCAAATATATTTATTACGTAATTCAATCGTTCTCTCTGATTATATGTAGGTTTCATGTTGGTTTTAAGTTGGTTTGCTTTCGAGGAAGCTTCCATGACGCACATTAAGTATTATCATGTAGACCAGTGGTCTTAGTGTATTTAATGGCCCTGATTTGTGCTACAGTGATTATTGATGAAATGCGTTTATTATTTATAACCGCTTTGTTAAGGCCTTTTGAATATATTGGGAGTCCAGCGAACAGCTTTAGGAATAGCGTAATTGGCACAAATGTAAGGGGGATGTTTGGAAACGGTTTCCAGATCAGAAAATAGACGGTGATTCAAATCCCCTGTTCGGTAACAAATGCGACAACAACACACAATTCAAAGCTGAAATAAATAAACAAATTCCTATTTTATACTACGCAAATAAACCATAAAAAACGAAAACTTACTATTGTTCCGCCAATAGCAAGCTTAACAAAATGCGAAGTCGCGATGCGAAACCCAAAGCGCTGACGTGTCACTACAAACGGTATGCAGTGTATGTACGAAAGCACACGATGTAAAAAATATATATTTTCGATTAAATCGGTTATTTTCGGTTTATTTCCAAAACGCTTATCGTAGCGCGGCTTTATCCTCAAAAAAGAAAGAATTTTTTATCAAAAAAACACAAATAGAAGTTTCATCCGCGCTCTCTTCCGTTGGTGCTCTGTTCTCTCGATGCGCGAACACTCCCCGGCCAGTGAGACGACGAAGCGAACGATAACTCGACTGAGAAAACGATTTCACTTATCACATGCTGCTTCGAGAAGCGCAATCTGCCCAACAGGTCGCATGAAACTCCCATCTGTTGTATCGAGCTTGACAACACGAACGGTACCGTCTTTGCTTGGTAATACCTCGCTGACTCTTGCTAGTGGCCATTTGGATCGACTTACGCTTTCTTTGGTCATTAGAACAAGGTCTCCAACGGCTATATTTCGTGTGGCCTTTGCCCATTTCGTTCGAGTAGTGAGTGACGGTAAGTACTCTGAAGTCCATCTCCTCCAAAACATCTGTGTAGCTGCCTGGACCGTCTTCCATTTCGCTCGGTAATCTACTTCTTTGTTTTGTACGGCTACGAATGTGTTGTTAGCTGAACCTTTGTTTAGAAGGAAGTGGTTCGGTGTCAACGCTAAGAAGTCGTTAATGTCATCGCTGATACTTGTGAGTGGACGACTATTAACTATCGATTCAACTTCTGTCAAGAATGTGTAAAGCGCTTCATCGGTAAATACTCGGTCTTTTGTAATCGTCTTTAGACTTCTCTTTACAATCTTCACCATTGATTCCATCGCACCACCCATCCAGGGTGCGCAAGGTGGGTTGAAGTTCCAGTTGATTCCCCTTTCACCGAGGTCTTTCGTGATTTTTGCTTGGTTGAGATCCTTTAATAGCTTCGCTAGTTCTTTTTCTGCTCCGACAAAATTGGTACCGTTATCGCTACGAACATGTCCGGGATTACCTCTTCTGGAGCAAAATCTCCGAAAAGCTAATAGAAAACTGTCGGTGGAAAGATCGCTAGCAAGTTCAAGATGCACTGCTCTTGTGGTCAGACACGTGAACAGGGCGCCCCATCGCTTATTTCTCCCAAGATTATTTCTCGTTTTCTTGTACTGCTTTGTCATTATCGGTCCAAAGTAATCGATACCTGTGTTAGAGAAAGGAGGATCTCCTATGGCAAGTCGCTCTTTCGGTAGTGATGCCATGAGCGGGAATTCAGGTTTAGCCCGGCGTTTTTTGCAATAAATGCAGTTCTTTAAAATTTCTTTAACTATCCCTCGACCTCGAACAATCCAAAACTTTTCTCTGAGAATTGACAGCGTTTGTTCCCGACCCGAATGACAATTTTTCTCGTGTACATGCTGGACGATCAGTTTCGATACGTAATGTGTTTTCGCAATAATTATTTGGTGTACGGTTTGATACGGCAGTTTCGCTTTCGAGATTCGACCACCAACACGAATAACGCCATCGTCATCTATGAATGGGTCCAATTGGACAAGCGGACTACGTTTGTTCACAAGGTTGGTTTGTTGCAGATCAAAGTATTCGTGCGGATAAGACTCGTATTGTGAAACTTTGAGTATGAACGTTTTAGCAGACGATAAGTTATCGGCGGTAATTAAACGTTCAATTCGGGAAACAGGTTTACCTTTACAGTGTAACCAGTATTTCACAACTTTAAACACCCAAGCAACGCTCCGTACGAGGTGATTGAAGTGCGAAAAGCGCTCCCAGTTTAATTTTGGTGGAACGATTGACTTTACAGGAACCTTTGATTCTCTGGTAATAAGATTGATTTTGAAAGCATTTTGTTCTGGTAGATCTGTTAGAACAGGGTGTGACTCCTCGTATAGCTCGTCTATGTCTGGTCCAATGTACCACATTTTTGTTGTTTTGAGTATGCTGAACGGGATATATCGTGTACAGAGATCAGCAGGGTTTTTGTGTCCAGGTATATGATTCCAATCTTCGACGTTGGAGTTAACGCGTATTTCGTTTAACCGATTCATAGCAAACACCGGGAATTTTCGTGTTTGATTCTGTATATAGCATAATACAACCTTCGAATCGATCCAGTAACGTATTTTGCTTAACTTAAATTCGGTTTGATCAATGATGGTGTCTTTTAAACGAACAGCTAAGACGGCACCTTGTAGCTCTAGACGTGGAATAGTCTGCGCGTTTTCTTTAATTGGGGCGAGTCTGGATTTGCTCATAATGAACGATGTTGTTGTTCTATCGTTGAATTTGAAGAGGAAATATGCTACTGCTCCGTAGGCAAGATTAGCGGCGTCCGAGAAGATGTGGAGTTCTATCGGTGCGTGATGATCCGGAATGTACTCAAACCAACGTTTAATTCGAATTCCATCTAAGTGCTGATGCATATCTTTATTCCATCTATTGAATCGGTTTTGCATGTCAATTGGTAGTGGTTGATCCCAATCTAGTTTCATTTTCCAGAGTTGTTGCATAATTAGCTTAGCTTCAAGTATGCATGGCGTGAGAATCCCCAACGGGTCAAAAATAGATGCGACCAGACTCAAAATTCCTCGTTTAGATAGAGAATATTGCTTTGTGATTGGTGTGAATTTAAAACAATCGTTTTTAATGTCCCAAGACATTCCTAACGCTCTTTCAGTGATATCTGAATTTAGATCCATTTGAATCAGTTTATCAGAAATTTCAGATTTCGGTAAAGTTTCCAGGAGCGTAATGTCGTTGGTGATCCATTTTGTCAGCTGAAATCCGTGTTGGATCAGTGCATCAATTACTCCTTTAGCTAGACGTGTGATCCTTTGTTTATCCGAGTCGGAATACAAGAAATCGTCCATGTAAAAATGATTTTCAATTAAGAATTTAACGTCAGGGTCGTTTGTTGGAGCCGTTTTCTTGAGTGCCCAGTTAGCACAACAGGACGAATCTATCTTTCCGAATATATGAACCTGCATGACGTAGTCGTTGAGTGGTTTAGCGGGGTCATTCCTCCAAATAAATCGTAAAGCGTCTATGTCCGAAGCTGTAACACGTACCTGGTGAAACATAGCCTTGACGTCGGCTATAACAGCATACTTCCCTTGTCTAAATCGATGAAGAACTGATACCAAACTGTTAAGAAGGTCAATTCCTGGAGATATTTTATCGTTCAATGAAGTGTTTTGATACTTGGCGGTAGCGTCGAAAACAACTCGTACCTTGTTCGGTTTATTGACGTTCATAACTCCGTGGTGAGGGACATAATTCGTGATACACTTATGTGTTTGGACTTCGGTTCGTGTAAGTTTTCGAGCGTAACCCTTTTCTACGTAATCAATTATTTCTTTACTGTACAGTTCTTTGAATTTTGAGTTTTTCACAAACTTTCTTTCTAGAGAGTGGAATCGTTGGACGGCTAAGTGTCGGTTGAACGGCAAAATTGGTTCCTTTTCTTTCCAGAGAATCCCAACCTCGAAGTGACCATTAACTAGACTTGTTGTGCTTTCTAACCGATCCAGATCTCGTTGCTGTGCAGGCGGTAAAACCGCACGATTTAACTTTGGTAAAGTACCATAGGAGTCAAGTGTCCAGAATTGTTCGATTTGGTATGGTATATGTTGGTTTGTGAGAAAGTTGCATTGTGATGTATTTGATCTACCTCCCCCGATTAATATCCAACCGAGATATGTTTTTACCGCAACAGAGTCTCCTTTTCTACCTTCCCGAAAATCGTGATGTAAAAGTAAATCAGGGTAGTCAGTACCAATTAAAATTGTGACGTCGGTGTCGTGTAGCTCTGGTAATGATAGATCCTTCAAGTGGTCGTAATTTCGTAACTCTTCTTCAGACAAACTGTTTCGTGGAATATCAAGACTTTCTACTACCCACGCTTCGGTGATCTTCTTTTTTTCTGTAGGATTTCCCTTTGGCGAAATAACGAAGTCTACTTGTTTAGACGAAATCCTTTTTTGCTTCTCCAAAACACTCGAAACCTGTAATTCCTTCAACCTCCCCTTTAGGTTGAGTTTCTCGGCTATATCTGCACGGATGAGAGTGATGTCAGAACCAGAATCTAAGAGGGCGTTTATTTTGATGCAGGTGCCTTTTTCGACAAAGTCGGGCCATGTTGAAGGGTTGCCGTTAAAACGATGAAGTTCGATGGGCGGTAGTCCTTTCGTTTCAAATTCGGCTTTAAGCAACTCGCTAGTTGTTTCTTTTCGGAGAATGGCAGGTAGCGTTGTCTCCTGACCTTCACGTAGATTATCGATAAAACTGTCGATAGAAGGAGACAAATACGCAGGTTGGTGAGTTTCAGGTTGTTCGTCATGTTGTAGTGGTGAATTATCAATCCAACACTGTACTTCGACAGAAGAAGCTCTAGTGTTTATATTAGCTGGTTCATGATGCATTATTCGTGTGGAACGTTTTAAAGAGTCGTCGAGTTGGTAATTTTTCGCTGGATTAGAGTAAGAGGTGTATGTTGGTCGGTAAACAGCACCTTGTTCGTGTATTTCCTCGGCATCCTTAATCATATTTGTGACTTGTGCAAGGCTTTTGATGTGTTGAGCTCGTTTTATGTTAGCTTGCTCCTCAGCCATTGACATCTGGATTCCAATTTCTTGTTGTCGAATTTTCAGCATGCTGAGACGATTTTTTGCTTCTTCCGTCTCTTGTTGCGCGAGTAGTTCGGTTTTTCTCAGTTGTAATCTAGCTGTTGTTGATGAGCTTTTATCAGAAGTAATCGAAGTGTTATATGAACCTTCTGCCTGATTATCCTTTTCTACTATTTCTGAAGTTATACTGCTTGTTATGTACTGATTACAACTGTGTAGTGCTTCCTGCGCGCGTGTTTGGTGACTCTGCAATATCTGATGCTGCTCATGCACTTCATTAGGGTCAATATGTCTAATTATGTTATCGGTAAGCTTTTCAATGTTATAAACGGCAAGATTTATTTTATGGACAAGTTTTTTAATATCGGGTATTTGAGCATTGTTCTCGATAGATTGATTAGCTCTATTAATGTATCGTGTTAGCGCTGAAATGTATCCCTTTCTACTAGGGAACGCGGATTTTAATATGATTGATTCGGGGTTCGTTTTGTTACCACTTTCAGACATGATTTTATCTATTAAAAACGTTCACTCTAAACTATCCCAACGTGTAATTGCGGCTTCGAGATATATGTTTACTTTAATCTCTGCGAACGATGTATTACGTAATTGAAGTAATGTACATAATAATTAATAACAAGTTTTGTATCCGCGGAGAAGAGTGTCAAAACCTTCTATTGAATAATTAATCCAATGGGAATTACAATTGTCGATAATTAGTTTTATATCGGTAGACTGAACAGTGAACGTGAACAGCCTTTGCAAACAATGTTTATGTTTAACGTTTTATACGGTGAATAATATAACGGTATTTCAATATAGATTCGATATGTCATGAAATAACTGTCCATTGACTTTATAAGTCAATACTTTGAACTTTTTGTTAAGGCCTTTTGAATATATTGGGAGTCCAGCGAACAGCTTTAGGAATAGCGTAATTGGCACAAATGTAAGGGGGATGTTTGGAAACGGTTTCCAGATCAGAAAATAGACGGTGATTCAAATCCCCTGTTCGGTAACAAATGCGACAACAACACACAATTCAAAGCTGAAATAAATAAACAAATTCCTATTTTATACTACGCAAATAAACCATAAAAAACGAAAACTTACTATTGTTCCGCCAATAGCAAGCTTAACAAAATGCGAAGTCGCGATGCGAAACCCAAAGCGCTGACGTGTCACTACAAACGGTATGCAGTGTATGTACGAAAGCACACGATGTAAAAAATATATATTTTCGATTAAATCGGTTATTTTCGGTTTATTTCCAAAACGCTTATCGTAGCGCGGCTTTATCCTCAAAAAAGAAAGAATTTTTTATCAAAAAAACACAAATAGAAGTTTCATCCGCGCTCTCTTCCGTTGGTGCTCTGTTCTCTCGATGCGCGAACAGCTTACTAAACAACTGTATGATAACATGATCTCGAACACAGAACTTTCCACTTAAGAAACGAAAGCCTTGGTATGGTTTCTTAAATACAAGTATTTATATGTACGTTGGTTGACATCATAGAGATTCCATGAACATTTGTGTCCAGTGCGAAAGATATGATTAAAATTAGATGATATGCAAGGAACACTTTTCTTTGAGGAGTTTTCAAGAATGTTTGGATATTTCAATTACGAGTTTGTCAAAAACGGGGCCAATATTTACAACATATATTTTTCAAAAATGGTTAATTACATGTTGAATATAGAGAGATGAAACAATATAATGTGGAATCGGTTGTAGATAAATAAATTCAGTGACCTTTAAAATTAGGTTTATATAACTTTCAGCACATTTATTCAAATTCAGGTGGTGAAACTCTAGAGCACAACACAGTTAGCATTGGCAATACAGCTAACATAAAAGTAGCGTTCGATTTTCGAGATAAACCTGATGACGTCCAATTGCTACTATTTGCAGTTGACTCTGTAGACGCTACAAAACCTTCAGATAGATTTATGATTCAGGAAGGAGCAGGTATGCTAGCTGCTCGAACTGAAAGAAAGTTGCATCGAAGTAACTTAACGTACCTGTACAATCAGATTGAAGAATCGAAAAAGACAACATACGATGAAATTGTAGAGTATTATTTCTTCGATTACAAAGTAAGATTATGGACTTCCAAGCAATAATCTTGTTATGAATTTTCCAAGCAATAAACTTGTTCCATGTATTTAGCTTGGAGATATGGGTTATAACACAACGCCATTATGGTTCACCTCTATTCTGAGTGATAACGCAACAATAAAGATAACACAAAAGATGATTACTCCTCAGCCAGTGACAAAAACTTGCAAACTTCTTGTAAATAAAGAGGTGCATTTTGATAGGCAAGTAAACAGAATTTCTCAAGTTTCTCTTTCAGGCGCCCTTTTATGTTTTGTACACTTAAAGTCTAGATTAACAAACATCATTTGTCAGATTATTGTTCCCGTCATTCTATTCTGTTATTATTCTGAATTATTATATCAATCCTATCGTAGTTATCAAGATTTTGTGAAAGTTGAAATAGGATGTAAAATAAAGTGAAAAAAGTGAAAACTTCACATCATCAACCTTTTTTCTTTTTCGCACATTTATTGTTGTAGGACCTTGTATCCAATCATTTCTTAGTCTATATGCTTACTATTGCAGCGGTAGAATGAAAAAAGGATCATTCTACAGCCAACGATAAAAGCTGCAATCTTTTAGTAGAAAAAGACAATTTTTAGTCAAATTCACGTTTGTAATGGATATTACAAACTTCATTACGTAATTTACACGTAGTGATATGGTTTCTATTATTGCAGCGGTAGAATGGAGATATGGTACAACCTTACAACCAACCCAACAGCAACGTGCGATATATTAAACCTCTCCATATATATGCAAACAGAACCTGGTGTTAAGTTTGAACGCATCGAGATGATGGAATATTCCATGCTATTTACAGAAAGTTTAATTAATGAAAAAGTGCAAATATTTGGGGTAATTCCTCTTCTTTTCAACACCTCATGTAATCATCAATGCTGTGATGTAACATTCACTATTTCTAAAAAAATATGTTCTAAAACTTTATACGTAATCTTCTTGTCTTTTCTTGAAACATTGACAATTTCTAAACTCCAAAGTTCTCAGTCATTGTAAGTCCCAGGTAATCATCAATGCTGTGATGTAATATTCACCATTTCTAAAAAAGCATGTTAGAAAACTTTAATATAACGATCTAATTTATCATTTTTAAACTTGTGTTTTGTTTTTTAGCTTTCCCGTTTGCCGATAGATGCCTTTGTTTCATTAAACATGTCTTATGTGACTACTGAAACAAACTCCCTTACGGGTTCTTTTAATTTGACGATATTAAACTTGATACAATATTCAAAGTGGACCGATGATGTTATGAAAGAGGAAGTTCTGGAAGATCAATTCAAGTTGGTGCTTAAATGGAAAGCTTACCAGGGTATATAGTCTGAATTTTATATTAGATGTTATTTGGTGTTAATATACCCCTTCTTATGAAACACATGAAAAATCAACAACTATTTTGTATTATCAATACCGAAATTGACTTTGCGTTTAACAATATTAAAATAGCTTTTTAACTGATTTTTTTTTTGTACCTGGATAGTAAAGGGTAAATGTGCCCGATATAGTGCCCTATATTTTTATAATATAATATATATAGATATTTTTGTCCGTAGTTGGCTTGTAATTTTTAGCATAAGTAACGTGTGAATAATTAAAAAAAAATTGTACTTTCGATCGATAACGTTTATTATAGACAATTATTTCATTGAGTTAAATTAAATATACTACATTCTTAAAGTTTCAATTGCAACCTTTAATGTATTTGAATTTTGAAACTTTTTAGAAAGCATAAATTAAAAATACAAACGCTAATAAAATGAATTAATTTACCAAAGAGTCTGCAAGCTGCAAATTGTAACAACGAAAGAAGTTATTTAAATATGAACACAAGAAGATATTTTATTTCAATATTGAACTAAATTAAGTTCGTCCAATAGTTTATAAATTCGTTTAGGTAGCATTGTGCGCAACAAAGAAAAGTCGGTTCAAGGCCTCAGCGCAGTTAAAATGGAAAAGGGATTGGCTTATTGCATTTATTTCGAAGAAAGATGGTACAATTGCTATACATAATTCTTATATTGTCACTATATTCACCATTTTCAATAGTAGTGGATTCTCCTAAAGTTTTACAGAAAAAACAACGATTAGAAATGTTTGTAGTAAAATGAAAAATGTATGAAAGACAAAAATTGCTTATATATATTTATCGATGAAACGATGTCTCAAAGTTTAGTTAAATGTGATGAATTACGATTCCATTCAGGGAAAGATTTTGTGCGTACTTTGATCATTCGAAAAGAACAACACGCGGTAAGCTATATGTTTGTTTGTTTGTTATTTTATAACGAGGATTCCAGAACGCTCATTAAGCATTATCATTCCACGACCCGGAATTTTAGTGTATTTAATTGCTCCAATTTGTGCTACGGTTATTTCTGATGAAATACGACGTTTTGATTTATAACCGCTCACTAAACAACTTTGTGATAGCATGGTCTCGAACCCAGAATCTTTCGGTTAAGAGCCGAACGCCGTTTCCATTACGCATGCGCCGGATATATATACTATTAACTATGCGTTGTGTTTTCTATAATCTTATCTTGTTTCCTCACAGTTTTTCCTTACTTGTTATCACATCTCATTGGATACGATACAACCAACCAGATACTTTACGCTCGCACAATCAGGAACTCCACTGTTTTATTGCTGAATGAAGAAGTGAAATGCTACTTGCATAAAAGCGATGAAATATCATACGATGCAGTTGACAGTTTTGTCGACAAGAATGGCGTAAAATCTGCACGTTTTGATATTGCGTTTCCCACAACAAACTATATCGGTATTTATTTATTCTATTTATTTATTTAATCTTTATGCATGATTTACATTTCAGTATTAAAGACTGCTATTAAATAATTGTGCAATAAAAACAGGAATATAAACAAAAATACCCTCCATGTACAGCACGTCTCAAAATATATGGTATGATAGAAAGAAATGTGAGAAGATGGTTTTTTTGGATGTACTGTATGTGTGACGGATGCCTTGAACTAAACTACATCTATTTTCGATTTTAGTGAACCGAACTGGAATATACAATCAAGGGGAAAGCAAATATGAAACAATATTTAGAGCAGTTTAAAGACAGGATTCAAAAACTTACCAGATATTTGTCGCAATGAAGTATAAACCTTGGCGCACTGGACTTTAAAATGATCGAACTATCACTGTTTTAAATCTACAATTATTATTATTATTTTATTTTATTTATTTGTAACATTGACATTCAGGTTTTTGCAATTTGCAGTTTAGCACATCTCTAGAATTAACTATGCAAAATTGAATTAGATAAACAGCTATATTGTTATGAGCTTTTCTAATCTTGATTGTAAAATAATTTTAACAAACAATTTTAATAATTGTGGCAAAAGAACACTATTAGCTATTTGTAAAAGTGACAAAAATAAAGTAAATGAATAACATTGAGGAATGTTGTGGTTGACTGCCGTTTCTGCCACCGAGATATTTTTTGACGTTTGCGTCTTGAATTATCAACACAAGTTTAGACAATCCTTGGTCATCCGTAAGCACTAATTATTTTCTCTGTAAAGCTCACCTATATAAATCCCATGTAAATGGTTCTTATCCCTTACTAAATAGAGAAAAACCTTTTTTGTTTTTGTTGAAATAAATATAATTTTGCCAGTGACAGTTTGTATATCCACATGCAAGTTACACACGCTTCTTTGAGAGTCATCTTTTGTTTGTATTTTTGTAATACAGGTTTTGTCCCCGATATAATGCCTTTTAACTTATACGAGTCGAACTTCATCCACAAAATAACAAAAAGGGTAGAAGGGTTTTTACAATTAAAAATTTCATATAATATATACAAGGTTATATTCTGGAAAGAATATTATATTTATATATAAGAAGTATAGCAAGGCCAGGTCTTGATTGTGTTTCTTGTTGTGATTATCTAGTGGATGCTCCTCTGAGCAATTCAGATATTTGGATCCGTGGACTTCGTGTATTCCGAATTAGGAATAAAAACATTTAATGATCATTGGACGGTTATTTAAAAATTCACAATCAATATTCAATCATGTTTAAAATATTTTTAAAAAATGTCAGCAAAAACAGATATTTGTTGATAGCAACAATCTCTTCTTACTTAGTATTGGTTATATGTTGAGCAAAATCAAAAATACTTAAGTAAAGTTGACAATTTAAAAACATACAAATATGCAGCTATCCAAATTGTACTCATCATCATCATCATTGTTTTGCGCGTTGTTAAACGACACCGGCCGCTGCCCCTCAACTTCCAACCAAATTGCACTAATCTAATTTTTGATCTTTTCTTAAACAACTGGAAACTTATAAATGGAAACCATAAAGAAGTATTTTTACGAAAACAATTTAATGACCAATGATTGATAAATTAATTAATAACAAAAGTCTTTACATGTCGTAAAAATAGTTACATTTTCGTTGAAGTTAAAAAATATTAGTGCATTATGAAGTTTAATGATTTGATTTCCTGTCTATTCTAAACCCGTTCCAGGCTTCAAGAGTGTAATTGGCAGCGCAAACGCCTAGATGGTGTATTTTTCAATGTATATACGGTAGTTATTTATGAAAAATTTATGATGGAAATACAATAGACCTCGATGGTAGCAAAAAACAGCCACAACTGGAAAAAACGGGGTATGAAACAACCTTTTTAAAAAAAATCACATAAAAGTAGGTCAAACATCTTCAGCATTCTTTATGTTATTACCTGTAAATTTATAAGAAAGATTTCTGTTTGATACTGGAGAGAAATGTGAGTGCTGCATTGGCTTTTTTATCAAGCAAAGTGATTTGAATAGGTGCCTGGAATTCAAAAAATATATATACTAAATTTCCAACTGTTATTTTACTACTAGTACTTCAATTTTCGTTGGGTGAAACGTAAAGATATTTTCATAAAAGGTGACGTGAAAGCATTCTTTCATTTGTTGGTGTTACTTTGTGGAGATGTAGAGACCTGTCCAAGTCCGTAAACTTGTGGTACATGCTTCAAAAACATCAATCGTGGACAAGGAAATATCGAGTGCTTGAGGTGTAAACAGACAGCTTCTACAATGTTTTAAATGGACACACACACAGAGATTATATTTCGTCTCTGAGCATCGTACCATCCCAACCAAAGAAGTATATATTCAGAGGCATATACTGGAGCTTAAAAGACTTTCTGCTATACGAGAATTAAAGGTTTGTCATCTTAATAATCGAAGACACCTTACCACTGCGCTATCGCCGGATAAATTGTCTTTACGAACAAAGATTTGTTTTATCGCAAACAATTACAATAACAATGCCTAGAGCAATAAATCTACAGAACATGCAGTAGTTAACTTCATTTGATTGATCACATATAGTTTTGAACAAATTCTCGTTACATAACAAGTTTTCGAAATTCATTAAAATTTGTCAATACTGGTAATTGGTGTAGGTTTATTATCCGACATTATGCGTAATGGATTAAGAGGTACGTTTAGAGCCATGGATTTTAGCTTTTTGATTTTTTTTCCACATTTCATTTTCCACATCATCGGATTTACTTTCATTCTTTCAACTTTCGAATTGTTGGATTCTCTACAGGATTAATGTGTGAAATAACAACAACATTACAACAAGATAACAACAACAACAACAACAACAACAACAACAACAACAACAACAACAACAACAACAACAACAACAACAACAACAACAACAACAACAACAACAACAACAACAACAACAACAACAACAACAACAACAAGATAAATGTTTGATAATCGTTTGCTTTTAATTCATAATTACAAAAATATAAATAAAGCAGTAAGTGATAATAATGTGGGCGTTATGATAACATTGCAGTGTAAAGTCATGTCCTCAAATCTCCCTACCTTTGACTTAAAGTTCCCTGACGTATATGTGTTTCTGTGTGAGTGTATGCAAGGGAGAAACTATTTACATAGATTTGGTAGGTATCTCGAACCTTGTTGTAAGTTGTAAGCATTCTACAGAATTAGTGTGTTTCGCATTTATAAATAACGCTCTTGTTGTTAACGTGTGTGTACTGTATTTTTGATTTGTTCACAGATTATGTTGCCATCAGCACTATATATCATTGTGCTTTTTGGCTCCTCCAGTACCTGCGCGAATCCTTTTTCTAATGGTGTTGCAAAGCAGACAAAGACAGTGCCGAGCAATTTCCTTGACTACGTCAAAATACAAAAAGTCGGTATTACTAACGTTTGTAGTCGTCCTTTTACGTCGACTGAAAAATATTTAGCACAACGTCTATTACAAAGCCGAGCAAGGGGATTAGAAAGCTACATTGCCAGGAAACAACAGTGCACCTACAAAACCGGTAAGTTTTATTGTTACATTTGCCTGGCTATACCACAGAAGGAGTAGAAATTATTGAAATTATAAAGTTAAGTTTCTGAAAGAAAGAGGTATAGATTATAGGAACTAGTAAAATCTGTGTGTTGTCTTAAGTATTTACTCAAAGAAGGAGTTTGTCTCCACACTTCATAAAGCAAACCTTTAATCATTTATTAGCTTTATTTTATAGTTCATTTTCACTGCCTTAACTATATACCTCTGACTTTTAACTGATTGTTTTCCAAGCGATGATCATGAGATATATCATACTACTGCTGTCAATTTGAACTATCTATCTGTAAAGCCTTATTTAAAATTTTAATATTACAATATAATTTAATTATAACTTTATAATTAGAATTTTAATATTGGGTTCACTGCAAGGAGTTTACTTATAACGCTCTTCAGGTATACAACGGTCAAGAAGAGAAGCAGAGGTGAGAAAAGAATTTGGCGATATTAGCGCCACCGTCTCCCAACTGTCTTGCCAAAGTATTCGTGCAATTGAAAGTGAAACGTTGAACATGTGCAGAGTATGCTATTTCAAAGTGACGCTGTCGGACAGGTGGTTATATTTCGTTCTAATTTTTGGTTCATTTTACGTCAGGGGTGGCGCCAGTGGGGGCTAAGGGGGGCTACAGCAACCCTGGCGCCACCCCTGTTTTACGTTGGGTGCGTATACGTTATGTATTCCATGTCATTTTTTAGTAGTACGCGAGAACAAAAAAATTTTGTGGCTAAACTGGATGTGAAGTGTGTTTTATATAGTCTATACTTATGTAGTAACAGACCACGAGCGTACGTTTATTTGAAATATGGATCATTACATTATTCACCGTTTTTCCATATTTTTGAAAGTTTATTGCCACCATAAAAATATAAAAAGGTATATGGAATTGCCATTGCAATAATATTGCAGTTTCATTGTTGGGTTGGTCGTTATCTGAGGACGAATTCGTTTTAACCCTATTAAGACCGGGCTTTTTCGGACCTTTGTACGACCGGGGGGGGGGGGGGGGGGGGGGCTTATTTGCCTGCGCCATGTTTTCCTCAATAACTTACTAACCATAAAAGATAGTTTTATGAAACTTTCCCAAAGGTAAGACCAACTATAAAGAATTTTTTTTCAAAAAATATGATATATGACGTCACCAGGTCACGCGATAAAAAACTTTCAAATCCTTATTTTTTTTGCAGACTTAGAAATATTTTATCAATTGAATATATGTACATCTAAATAAAGTAAACTAGTGTCTATACAAAAATAAAAATAAGTACAGTTAGTTATTGCACAGCTGAGAAAGGTTAGGAGAAAATGATCACAGTTGATTATAAATAGTTATATTGTTTCCTACATAGTTTTTTTTTGTGAAACTTGCATCTCTGTAATTGTACTAAACTAAAAAAACTAAAAGTCTTTTGGGAACTGAATTGAATGAATTGATATTGCAGCGAGCGCGGACAGGCTGGCCGTTGAAAGGGGCGGAGAAACAAGAGTCAGATTTGATAAAGAGGGCTCGAAAGAAAAACAATCCGTGTCTGTATAATATTTTGAAATATACGTACAATATATACGTTTTTTGCTAAAATCATCAGAAGGGTGGATTTGGACGGGTGTAAAAATCTAAAATGGCGGTCATAAAAACATTGTGGTTTTGGCCTATGACTATCTATCAAAAAATATTCCATTATCAAGGTCACTGTGGTCATTATTAAGGTCACTGTAGCTTAGTGGTTAGTGCATTCAACCCACAAAATCAAACGGTGCTGGTTCGAAACCCAGCTCGGACATATTTTGATTTCTGAGTTACAGTTGAGTTCATGAGCGAAACTCATTGCGTAATGTAAGCCTAGCTCATAATGGTGGGTTGTCTGGTAAAGCGATTTCGTAGGCGCAAATGGGTGCCCTAAGTACGCCAGAACCTAAACCTTGGGATAAGAAGAGCCACTGTGATATGTGGAGAGTCCCGTAAAACTCCATTATTATTATTATAATTATTATCATGTTATTGTGAGTCATATCAAACCGGTAGAGTATAATTGAAAATATACATTTACTAAGGTTCAAGAAGGGCGGGACCCCCCGCAAAGTAGAAGAATTTTTGAAAATTTTTTAACTAAAATGTTGACAAATAAAAGTTAGGAAAAGTCACCAAATTCCAGATTCATATCATTATTGGTTCGAAAGATATTAACAAAAAACTGAGCGGGCAAAAAAAGCTACCCCCCCCCCCCCCCGGTCCGAATAGGGTTAAAATGAAGAGTCTTATGGATGCTTTCTCATAAGGTGAATCAATTTGTTCACTTCCAGTGATAGCGCAGTCGGTAAAGCATCCGACTCACAACCCAAAGGTTCCGTGTTTGAGACCATGCTATTGCAACGTTGTTGAGTGGGCGGTTATAAATACAAACACTGCATTTCATCAAAAAACCGTAGCATAAATGGGAGCAATTAACTGCACTAAAACTCAGGTCTTCGTGATAATGCTTAATTAGTGTTCTGGAAGCCTCGTTAAAAAAAAATAAACGTAATGGTCATATAAGCGTATTTTAAAAGGATGAGGCAAATGATATCTTGGGAGTGGGTTCTTCGCAGAAATAAACCATGTAAAGCCAGAGTGAAGCTCATAGTAATCGATGATTTAGTAGAAAAAGGAAACTAGAGTTACAATATACTTGTCAGCGATGGAACTGTAAAATATATCACACTCCACAACTTTCCACAAAGCACAACTTTCCACATGTGAACAGTATTTTGCGAAATAAACTTCACAACGTCTGCACCCCTAATCATCTTAAACCCCACTTCTGCACCACAACTGCAAACAAAATAACAATGACATCGAACATTGTAAGCAACGTTTGCAAAACGATTAGCCAGTGAATTACATGATCTTCATTTCAAATATAAAAAAAGAAGGCATATAAATTAATTGAGTTGAATCATTTTTATTACTCTTACTTTTATTTTTGTGAACTCTTTTAGATACTATCCACGTGATCATGCGCACGTGACATGTGATTCCCAAGGCGACAATACGGGTAACTATGCTTGCATGGCTGGTGAGGGTGTATGCGTAAAGAACAAATCCATGATCCCAGTTTTATATGACAAGGACAACGTTGGTGATCAAAATATGATCAAATGGATCGTTCAACTGGTTCCTTTCACCAAATCATGTTCTTGTCAAATACTTCGGCAGAGCGGACTTGAGATATTTGTTAAATAAAACAAAAAAAAAGTTATATAGATCTTAATTAAATCAATTAATTTTGTATTTGCAGTAGCTTTGTTTGTAACAATGGGGGTAGGTGTGATTTTGATGTAAATATATCAATAGCATCTATAAGAAGATTGATTAAAGACTCGAAATCTGACAGACACTTAGACGTGACATGATGACGTAGTGATATGATGACGTAGTGATACAATGACGTAGTAATACAATGACGTAGTGATACGATGACGTAGTGATACGATGACGTTATGATATGATGACGTAGTGATATGATGACGTAGTGATACGATGACGTTGTGATATGATGACGTAGTAATACAATGACGTAGTGATATGATGACGTAGTGATACGATGACGTAGTGATACGATGACGTAGTGATACGATGACGTAGTGATATGATAACGTAGTGATATGACATTGACATTTCTTCAAAATGATAATCTTTTCTATAAAAGAAAATTTGGTTTTCGAAGTTCTTTAGTCATTATTATTATTCACGAATATTTATTTACAGGATAGTCCTTTCAGTTATATAAAATAGATTTAAAACTGTTGTCAATGGAGTCCTGTTTAAAATATGTTAAAAATTTATAATAAAGAAAAACGTATATAATTAGTCGTTAGTAAAAAGTTAAAATTGTTAAAATTTGTGCAAAAAAATGTATGAACATTTCCAAAACAGGGAAGCAAAACAAGGAAAATAGTGGATAAAACATGAACTAAGTATAAGATACTGGAATATGCACATAAAATGCCTTATTGCACCGTATGTGCTAAATTAGTGAGAGAAAAAAGAATTTAAATCAATGAAAATAAAATATAAAAAGTAAAAGTGACCATAGAAATCGAAGGTGTCACTCAGATAGATTCGTCAAATTTTTCTTTAAATTGTAAAAGGCTTTCTGCTTTTCTCACTTCTAAGGGTAAATTGTTAAATAATTTTGCTCCGTAGAATTTAAAAGATTTCCTATATACTTCAGTACGGGCTTTTGGTAAGCGGAGTATATGTTCAACATTTCTTGTTCGAGTGCTGTGCGATATAACGTCGAAATAGTTGTCAAAATTGGGACAGATTAATCGGTTGATAGACTGGTAAGTCAGCACGCATATCCTTTTACGGTTGACATCTTCTATCGACTTGAGTGCTATGTTTGGGTCTAATGTAGCGTTGTTATTGTTGATGATCTGATAAGCTCGTTTTTCAAAAGACTTGAGTTTGTTTCCAAAGGTTAGTGCGTAACACGGTGTGACAGTACAACAATAGGAGAACAGTGGTACGATCATGGAAGAGTACACAGCATGTGCTGACTGGCTAGTTAAGTTACGTCGGAGTGTTTTCAGAAGGCGTAATCTACTGCTAGCTTTCTTGAGACTGAGATATTGACAGATCTTCTGTAAGGTCCGATTCAATTTGGGAGATATCTTTTCCAGAAGCGTATACTACATTGTCATCCGCGTACTTCAATATTTTACACTTATTTAGAGTAGTAGCGATACCGTTGAAGTGCATCACAAACAGAACAGGTCCCAGTATAGATCTTTGAGGGACTCCACAGAAGACTGGTTCCTCGTTAGAGTTGACTCCATTATAGTAAACTGAGTGTGATCTTGCAAATAGATAGTCGGTAAACCATTCTTTTGCTATTCCGTTTATGCCAAACTCTGGTAGTTTCTGTATGATAGAGGCATGGCTTAGGGTGTCGAACGCTTTACTAAGGTCTATGAAGACAGCCCCAGTGAATTGACCGTCATCCATACCTTTCCTAATGTCATCGACAAACAGAGATGTTGCCATGTCTGTGCTACGTTTTGCACGGAATCCGAATTGAAACGGGGAAAGGAAGTTGTTATCTTCAAGATAGCAGGCGAGTTGCTTAGTTACACAACGTTCTAGAATTTTTGAAATGGATGGCAACACCGTTATTGGACGATAGTTATCTAGGTCACTTTTAGCTCCAGATTTGAATATTGGTGTAATTTTCCCCTTTTTAAAGTCGCTGGGAACAATGCCAGTTTTTATTGATTGGTTAAGAATGTGACACAGGGGACTGCAAATGTTTCTGGCTATGTCCTTAAGATATGCTGGTGGTAGATTATCTAATCCAGTTGCTTTCTTCGGCTTCAATTGTTTTAAGTATCGATAGACTTCGGATGTTTCGATTTTCTTAAATTCGAATGAACATGATATGGTGTTCTCATTGGAAGTTGTCGTTGTCCAGATGAAGTCTTTTAAAGGTATTGATTTTTCTTTGACATATTGAGCAATGCTTGAGAAATATTTGCAGAAACCATCGCTAATTAGTTCTGCATTGTTTGTTGTTGTTCCGTTGATATGGAATGAGGAGAGTGAGTTTGAAGACTTAGTTGGCATAACTTCGTTTATGGTTTTCCAGAACTTTTCAGGTTTGTTTGCGTTTTCTGATAACAATTTTCTAAAGTATTTGGATTTGGACGATTTGATCAGGTTGTTAGAGCGATTTCTAATGGCTTTATAAGTTGACCAATCACAGTCATTTTTTGTTCGACGGAATCTACGCAAAGCCTTGTCTCTATCGTTTAAGACACTCTTTATTTCTGACTTTAGCCAAGGGCAGGATTTTCCCTTGACCTTTTTCAAGATGAAAGGGGCATGAGTGTTCAATGTGCTAAAGATAGTGTTCTTTAGACTGGTCCATGAGGCATTTGGATCCGCTGAACTATAAACATCCTCCCAAGATTGGTTTCTAAGCTCATTATTAACTCGCTCAGCATCATAGTTTTTGTAGTTTCGGCATTTTATCACTTTCGGTTGAAATTTAACGTAGTTTGTTTTTCTAACGCAAGCGATCATGTCATGGTCACTAAGAGAGGCTGGGATTGACGTGGAAGCAGCGATGTTTTGTTTATGGGTGGTTAGAATTAAGTCTATCAGGGATTCACTTTCGTTAGTTACCCTTGTTGAATTTTTTATAAGTTGTTTGAATCCGCTAATTGAGACAATATCCTTTAGTGGTTTGTGATCATTCGTTATTTTATAATTACAGTTCAGGTCGCCAAGTATTATTATTTCGGTTCTTTTTATATTTTGAAGACTCAGTACATTTTGAAGATCACTATTAAAGTTCTTGTTCAGGTGTTTGGAGCTATCGGGTGGTCGGTAAATAATTGCTATAAGAAAAGCTCTGGTTGACGGATATTTTAGCTCCAGCCACAAACATTCAATATTTTCTTTTTCAAGATCAGTGCGTCTGGTACAAGGGATTCCTTTTTTAACATAAACGCCCACACCACCGCCCGTGGCGTTGTCTCTAATATTTTATTCGTATGTATACCCTATTATATTGAGATGATTGGGAGGTAAATCCTTCGAAATTGAAGTCTCACTAAGGCTGAAAATATCAATGTTTTTGTTTGTTAGAAGAATTTCAGAAATTAGTTCTTTTTCCCGAGTAAACCTCGAATATTCTGGTGGGTAATGGTTAATCCTTTAATTTGAGAAAGCAATCTGAGTCCCGGTATGTGATATTCTGGTCCGGGGCACGTTTCGATGTCACCTGATTACAATGATAAGATACGTAACAAATGTTGATGTTGTATGTGTATCGGTTTATCTGAGTTGTACACTCATATGGACGAGAGTATAAATGGATCTATGGAATCGGCGACCGTTTCCATGCGCATACAATAACATTGTGAAATCGCGTTTGTAAATGTTGGTTTCTTCACACATAGAGTTGTTAGGACAATTAGAAATATCTTTAACGCACAGGAAGTAAACATTGCGTTACGTAAAAGAGGTATTGTGTATGATATTATCAAAACGTTCCACTGTAATTACATATTTCCGATCACAAATCACGGTTTAAACGGTTGTGAAAAATATATTTTTGGTAAAACTGGCCGCGTTGCTAATTTCAACATCAAGAAAAGGTAGTGTTCCATTTTCTTCGTTTTCACAAGTATTCTTTGTGTTGGGGTGTCTGGTATTTTAATGAAAAATCTTTCTCAATTTTATTTTAGCTGAAAAAAGAATATGGTAATGATATCCAAACCTTTATTACATATATGTAGATACATGAATAAATCGTAAATATTTAGTGGATTCTAAAAAACCCGGTACTGCAACATTGTTCTGTAGTGAAAAGTCTTGTATTTTCAAATAATACAAACTTAATTTGAATTTTGACGATAAAACAAACACATTTTAATTATTATTATTATTATTATTATTATTATTATTATTATTATTATTATTATTATTATTATTATTATTATTATTATTATTATTATTATTATTATTATTATTATTATTATTATTATTATTATTATTATTATTATTATTATTATTATTATTATTATTATTATTATTATTATTATTATTATTATTATTATTATTATTATTATTATTATTATTATTATTATTATTATTATTATTATTATTATTATTATTATTATTATTATTATTATTATTATTATTATTATTATTATTATTATTATTATTATTATTATTATTAGGAAAAGTATCTTGATAATAAGCGGCCACTTATTCTCGAAAATTTTAGTGTGGAAAGTACTTGAAAAAAATGGATCGGTTCCGAAATAATAAATTGCCAACATCAGAATAAGTGGTCATTTATTATTTTTTTGTTATTAAGATTTTTTTTAAACGCGCGCTATTTTAAAAATCCGAAAGACGGATGAGTTTTTTCAGTTGTTTTTTTGATTTTCTCTACATTTATATGTGAAAAATCAAAATTTGGCTATCTAGGCAGAACTTCGAAAAAAGGAAAAAATTAATCTCAGGTAATACTTTAGGGGCAGAATCTTTCGCGGGCATCAACTTTCGCGTTTTTCGCGATTTTTGGTCATTTTCGCGAAAGTTTATGTCTTTGGAAATTCTAAATCATCAAAACGCGAAAGTCTTTTCACGCGAAAACATGGATATTTTTCACCTTAACAAAATCATAAAAACGGGACAATTTTCAAAAGTAATGATTTTTTTCTATTTTAATCGTCGTAAAATACAATAACACTTAGTGTTTTTTCTTCTTTGGAGCTGCAAGCATTTCTCGGATGTCCCGATTATTTGAAACAGTAGTGCTTGTGGATGCAGACTTTTTCCTCCCTTTGCCGGGAGCTTGTGGTGTGACGACTGTAGGCGGCAACGTCATGACAAAATTGAACAGATTTCCAACCGCTATGTCTTCTGTTGGTTCCGTGTAGAGATACTTAACTAGATCTGAATAACGTGATGTTAATATCGCTTGAAGAATAGTAGCTCGTGTTTCGATCACAGCTTGACATTCTATTTCAAGTCCTCCTTGTACTAAGGGAAAACGGCGATAATGTTCTGAAGAAAGCGTGCAATACATAGACGCACCTCGATCTAAGAAATACTTTGTTATTCTTGAAATCTCTTTTGGCAAGTGTCCAACAGTTTCTCCATTTTCGCTCACTGTCTTTATAACAAATCTATATTGAAGGCATTTCCAGGCTCGGTAAAACAAATAAGTTTTTCGTTCTCTTTTGGTTGCCAAAATCTTCGATAGTAATGATATCCTACAACGGCAGTAAATGTATGTTTTTCCATATTGATGAAGGAGATTTGTAGTAACAGTGATAAAAGATGTTATTTTCAAAACAATAAGAAACTGTTGTTTTTGTATCTAATTTCGAAAATAAAAACATTCGATTATTCGCGAAGAAAGAAAAAACACTTCATTGTACAGTAAATAGAACTCGGTTCAAGCAAAATGCCATCGATCGATCCTTTCCAAGATATTGATCCGATCCTGAGTAATAATGTTGAGCAATCTGATGTTAGCCATCTCTTAGCAATTTCTGATGTCACAGTTGTCACAGATTTGTCACAGATGTCTCAGAATGGGAAGAGGCAGATAATTAAATTTACTTGTATATTTTATACATTTTTGATCACGGTAAAGACCATAGATGTGATTTAACGAATAAATAGTTTTCTTGGATTTTGCCCATTCGCGAAAGTTTTTTCACGCGAATACGAACCTTATTATGAATTCGCGAAAGTTTTTCAGCGAAATTTGTTCCAAAGATCGCCAAACGCGAAAGTTAATGCCCGGGAAAGTTGCTGCACTAAAGTAAATGAATGAGATGCCTAAACGAAAAGTTTTATAATACGAACCAATAGAGTATTTGGTTGAGAAAGGTAGTAATGAATTACGGTTAAAAATACAAATGGTAAACAACATTATCAAGTAAGTTATTCAATCTTCCGAAGTTTTATAGTCCGAAAGATCAACAAGATTTTGTTGCGTTTTTAACGAAGCTCCCAAAAGGGGAATTAAGCATTATCATGGATACCTTGATCAATGGTATAAAAGCACTACCGCATTTGGGCCATTTGTGCTACGGCTATTATGATAAAAAATAGCGTTTTATTTATAACCGATCTATACCCAATAGTGCGAACGTATGTGAAAGTGTGACTTAGTCCCACTATTGTGATTTACGTTAGTTTTGGTCACAATAGTGTCACTCACATTAGTTAAGGTCACAATAGTGTCTTTTGAGTCACTCACGTTAGTTAAGGTCTCAATAGTGTTATTGAGTCACTTACGTTAGTTAAGGTCGCAATAGTGTGATTGAGTCACTTATGTTAGTTACGGTCTCAATAGTGTGACTGAGTCACTCACGTTAGTTAAGGTCACAATAGTGTGATTGGCGCTGTAGCTCAGGCGCTGTAACTCAGTGGATAAATTTTTCGGCTCACGAAACCAAACCCGCCGGTTCGAATCTCCGGCAAAATCTTTATTTCCGAGTTGAGTTACAGTGAGATCTTGAGCGAAACTCATTGCGTAATGCAAGTCTAGCTTAAATAGGTTAGTTGTCTGGTTGAGCAATTTTCGTAGGCGCAAACGGGCGTCCTAAGTACGCCAGGACTAATCAACGCCATGGCATAGTGGTTACTGTGAGTGTTCGCATTCCAGCAATCCAGGGTTCAATACCAGGTCATGGCGTGAAAGTTGACTCAGCTTTCCATACATTCAAAAGGTCAGTAAAATGAGTACCAGTTTACTGGGCTAAAGATTGGGAAAAGAGTGGCGCCCTCCCCTACCCTTATTGGTAGTAGCCATTAGAAAAAGAAACCTTTCGGGTCTCCTTCGACTGCGGTCGCAGACTTTACTTTTTTTTATAGTGTGATTGAGTCACTTACGTTAGTAAAGGTCACAATAGTGTGATTGAGTCAATTACGTGAGTGACTTAGACCCACTATTGTGACCTTAACTAACGTACAAGTGACTCAGTCACACTATTGTGAGACCGTAACTAACGTAACCGACTCAGTCACACTATTGTGACCTTAACTAACGTGAGTGACTCAAACACACTATTGAGACCGTAACTAACGTACAAGTGACTCAGTCATACTATTGGGACCGTCACTCACGTAAGTGACCCAGTCACACTATTGAGACCTTAACTAACGTGAGTGACTCAGTCACACTATTGAGACCGTAACTAACGTGAGTGACTCAATCACACTATTGCGACCTTAACTAACAAAAGTGACTCAGTCACACTATTGTGACCGTAACTAACGTAAGTCAATCAGTCACACTATTGAGACCTTAACTAACGTAACTGACTCAGTCACATTATTGTAGCGTTAACTAACGTAAGTGACTCAATCACACTATTGAGACCGTAACTAACGTAAGTCAATCAGTCACACTATTGAGACCTTAACTAACGTAACTGACTCAGTCACACTATCGTGGCGTTAACTAATGTAAGTGACTCAATCACACTATTGTGACCTTAACTAATGTGAGTCACTCAGTCGCACTATTGAGACCTTAACTAACGTAAGTGACTCAGTCGCACTATTGTGACCTTAAGTAACGTTAGTGACTCAGTCACACTATTGTGACCGTAACTAACGTAAGTCAATCAGTCACACTATTGAGACCTTAACTAACGTAACTGACTCAATCACACTATTGTGACCTTAACTAATGTGAGTCACTCAGTCGCACTATTGAGACCTTAAGTAACGTTAGTCACTCAGTCGCACTATTGTGACCTTAAGTAACGTTAGTGACTCAGTCACACTATTGTGACCTTAACTAACGTAAGTCACTCAGTCGCACTATTGAGACCTTAAGTAACGTTAGTCACTCAGTCGCACTATTGTGACCTTAAGTAACATTAGTGACTCAGTCACACTATTGTGACCTTAACTAACGTAAGTCACTTAGTCGCACTATTGAAACCTTAAGTAACGTTAGTCACTCAGTCGCCTTAAGTAACGTTAGTCACTCAGTCGCACTATTGTGACCTTAAGTAACGTTAGTGACTCAGTCACACTATTGTGACCTTAACTAACGTAAGTCACTCAGTCGCACTATTGAGACCTTAAGTAACGTTAGTCACTCAGTCGCACTATTGTGACCTTAAGTAACGTTAGTGACTCAGTCACACTATTGTGACCTTAACTAACGTAAGTGATTCAGTCGCACTATTGTGACCTTAACTAACGTAAGTCACTCAGTCGCACTATTGAGACCTTAAGTAACGTTAGTCACTCAGTCGCACTATTGTGACCTTAAGTAACGTTAGTGACTTAGTCACACTATTGTGACCTTAACTAACGTAAGTGATTCAGTCGCACTATTGTGACCTTAACTAACGTAAGTCACTCAGTCACACTATTGTTACCTTAACTAACGTAAGTGATTCAGTCGCACTATTGTGACCTTAACTAACGTAAGTCACTCAGTCGCACTATTGAGACCTTAAGTAACGTTAGTCACTCAGTCTCACTTTTGTGACCTTAAGTAACGTTAGTGACTCAGTCACACTATTGTGACCTTAACTAACGTAAGTCACTCAGTCGCACTATTGAGACCTTCAGTAACGTTAGTCACTCAGTCGCACTATTGTGACCTTAAGTAACGTTAGTGACTCAGTCACACTATTGTGACCTTAACTAACGTAAGTGATTCAGTCGCACTATTGTGACCTTAACTAACGTAAGTCACTCAGTCGCACTATTGAGACCTTAAGTAACGTTAGTCACTCAGTCGCACTATTGTGACCTTAAGTAACGTTAGTGACTCAGTCACACTATTGTGACCTTAACTAACGTAAGTTACTCAGTCGCACTATTGAGACCTTAAGTAACGTTAGTCACTCAGTCGCACTATTGTGACCTTAAGTAACGTTAGTGACTCAGTCACACTATTGTGACCTTAACTAACGTAAGTCACTCAGTCGCACTATTGATACCTTAAGTAACGTTAGTCACTCAGTCGCACTATTGTGACCTTAAGTAACGTTAGTGACTCAGTCACACTATTGTGACCTTAACTAACGTAAGTGATTCAGTCGCACTATTGTGACCTTAACTAACGTAAGTCACTCAGTCGCACTATTGAGACCTTAAGTAACGTTAGTCACTCAGTCGCACTATTGTGACCTTAAGTAACGTTAGTGACTCAGTCACACTATTGTGACCTTAACTAACGTAAGTGATTCAGTCGCACTATTGTGACCTTAACTAACGTAAGTCACTCAGTCGACTCAGTCGCACTATTGAGACCTTAAGTAACGTTAGTCACTCAGTCGCACTATTGTGACCTTAAGTAACGTTAGTGACTCAGTCACACTATTGTGACCTTAACTAACGTAAGTGATTCAGTCGCACTATTGTGACCTTAACTAACGTAAGTCACTCAGTCGCACTATTGAGACCTTAAGTAACGTTAGTCACTCAGTCGCACTATTGTGACCGTAACTAACGTAAGTCAATCAGTCGCACTATTGAGACCTTAACTAACGTAACTGACTCAATCACACTATCGTGGTGTTAACTAATGTAAGTGACTCAGTCAAACTATTGGGACCGTCACCCACGTATGTGACTCAATCACACTATTGTGACCTTAACTAACGTTCGTGACGCAGTCACACTATTTTGACCTTAAGGAACGTTAGTGACTCAGTCACACTATTGTGACCTTAACTAACGTAAGTCACTCAGTCGCACTATTGTGACCTTAAGTAACGTTAGTGAATCAGTCACACTATTGTGGCGTTAACTAACGTAAGTGACTCAATCACACTATTGAGACCGTAACTAACATAGGTGACTTAGTCACACTATTGGGACCGTCACCCACATATGTGACTCAATCACACTATTGTGACCTTAACTAACAAAAGTGACTCAATCACACTATTGTGACCGTAACTAACGTAAGTCACTCAGTCGCACTATTGAGACCTTAACTAACGTAAGTGACTCAGTCGCACTATTGTGACCTTAAGTAACATTAGTGACTCAGTCACACTATTGTGGCCGTAACTAACGTAAGTCAATCAGTCGCACTATTGAGACCTTAACTAACGTAACTGACTCAATCACACTATCGTGGTGTTAACTAATGTAAGTGACTCAGTCAAACTATTGGGACCGTCACCCACGTATGTGACTCAATCACACTATTGTGACCTTAACTAACGTTCGTGACGCAGTCACACTATTTTGACCTTAAGGAACGTTAGTGACTCAGTCACACTATTGTGACCTTAACTAACGTAAGTCACTCAGTCGCACTATTGAGACCTTAACTAACGTAAGTGACTCAGTCGCACTATTGTGACCTTTAGTAACGTTAGTGACTCAGTCACACTTTTGTGACCTGAACTAACGAAAGTGACTCATTCGCACTATTGTGGCGTTAACTAACGTAAGTGACTCAATCACACTATTGAGACCGTAACTAACATAGGTGACTTAGTCACACTATTGGGACCGTCACCCACGTAGGTGACTCAATCACACTATTGTGACCTTAACTAACGTTCGTGACGCAGTCACACTATTTTGACCTTAAGGAACGTTAGTGACTCAGTCACACTATTGTGACCTTAACTAACGTAAGTGACTCAATCACACTATTGTGACCTTAACTAACGTGAGTGACTCAGTCACACTATTGTGAACTTAACTAACGTAAGTGACTCAGTCACACTATTGTGACCTTAAGCAACGTTAGTGACTCACTCACACTATTGTGACCGTAACAAACGTAACTGACTCCGCAACACTATTGAGACCGTCACTCAGGTAAGTGACTCAAACACACTATTGTGACCGTCACTCACGAATGTGACTCAATCACACTATTGTGACCTTAACTAACGTTCGTGACGCAGTCACACTATTTTGACCGTCACTCACGTAAGTGACTCAATCACACTATTGTGGACCGTAACTAACGTAAGTCACTCAGTCGCACTATTGAGACCTTAACTAGCGTAAATGACTCAGTCGCACTATTGAAACCGTAACTAACGTAAGTCACTCAGTCGCACTATTGAGACCTTAAGTAACGTTTAGTCACTCAGTCGCACTATTGTGACCTTAAGTAACGTTAGTGACTCAGTCACACTATTGTGACCTTAACTAACGTAAGTGATTCAGTCGCACTATTGTGACCTTAACTAACGTAAGTCACTCAGTCGCACTATTGAGACCTTAAGTAACGTTAGTCACTCAGTCGCACTATTGTGACCTTAAGTAACGTAACTGACTCAGTCACACTATTGTGACCTTAACTAACGTAAGTGACTCAATCACACTATTGTGACCTTAAGTAACGTTAGTGACTCAGTCGCACTATTGTGACCTTAACTAACGTAAGTGATTCAGTCGCACTATTGTGACCTTAACTAACGTAAGTCACTCAGTCGCACTATTGAGACCTTAAGTAACGTTAGTCACTCAGTCGCACTATTGTGACCTTAAGTAACGTTAGTGACTCAAACACACTATTGTGACCTTAACTAACGTAAGTGACTCAATCACACTATTGTGACCTTAAGTAACGTTAGTGACTCAGTCACACTATTGAGACCGTCTTTCGGGTAAGTGACTTAAACGCAATATTGAGACCATAACTAACGTAATAGTGACGGCCCCAATAGTGTGACTGGGTTATTTACGCGAGTGACGGTCCAAATAGTGTGTCTGAGTCACTTACGTCAGTGACGGTCCCAATAGTGTGACTGGATCACATACTACGTTAGTGACGGTTGCATTAGTGTGATTTGCTTTTAAACCTTGCTTTTTCACAGATTCAATATAATTTCTGCTTAAAGAGATAAAAAAATGTCAAAAAAGGTCGTGAAGCTGTCGGTAGCACCAACTGCAACCAAAATGCGTTTTACATCACCAACTGTGCGTTTCGAAGAATCTTCTGACCGTACCTTCTTTGCACCAACCAGATATTTATAAAATTTGTCTAAGTTTCAGCTTACATCATGAGATATTTCTTCAATAACGAAGTCGATATCACTACCATCTTCATGACTTGTAACTTGATCATGTAAAATTCAAACAACAAACTTTTGTAAACGATTTTCTTTGATGACGTCATAATTAAAAAAAAAATGGAAAATTTCATTTTATTCTAATATGTAATAACAATGAAAACTAAAGTTTAACAATTGCGTTTTGAAGAAATTTCTCAAAGGCATTGAGGATACATGGTGAACGGGATTTTAGGGACCTAGGATTTGAGATGTAAAAATTAAAAACAATATTTCATGCTTGAAGTTTTATTTTTTCAAAAAAGGAAGGTATTTGTTTTTAAGTCAGTCCATGAATAAATGGCACTGCACTTAAATTAAGCATGTGAACCACGACAAGGTTCCTTCCATCTCACATGAAGAAGTATTGTTGGCATAACAATTATATTTCAAAATAGCAAATAGAAAACAAGGCAATAGTTGTTCGCATTTGTTTGTATGGTTGAATTGACAACAATCAATCTTTTATCACGCTATATGTATGTCTAAATTCTACAAAAACAACGTAAAAAGACTTTATATATTCCTGAATCTGCATAACTCTATATAAGAAACAAAGATATTAATTTTCTCTAAGCAGAACCTAAACTACAGACAGCGCTCCTATTCGCCCATTCACTACCCAACATAACACCTAAACATAACACTTAGAAGTAATGTATGCTATGCAAGTTATGTAACATCTTTGACCTCATTGGCTAAGTACCCTTATTCCACAGTAAAATACAAAGTTTAGCATCTGGCATGAGTTATCATGGTACTTCTCATTAAATGTTATTGTTGCAAGAGAGAAGAGAAGATGACGAAGATGCAATACAATATGTTTGCGGAAAAGAACCAGTGGACACATACCTTGCCTCTATATACATTTCCCACATCCTTCAGGTTGAACGGTTTCATATAATTCTCCTGAGACAAAATTTGTAATATGAACAACAAAACAATTTACATTCCAAAAATGAGACTTCTTCAAAAAGTGAAGTATGAAAATAAGCAAAGTAATGGCTCCAAAGGTGAATAACTGAAACCATCCTCAATTCAATATCATAGATAAAACATCCAATATCGTTTGCAGCAAAATGAATTTGCTGTTGATTTCCAGTCTTTCTTGGCATAACCTCACCTTTGTATTCCAAGAACAAATAAATAAAAAAATGTCAAACCCTTAATAAAAAATAAAAATGAATTCAACATACATAACTTGAATAAAGTATGTAAAAGTTGTACTCATCATTGTACTCACTTAATTGTACTGTACTTAATTTTTTAGTTAGTTTTAGATAGATAATCATCTTTCTTATTAATAGTTTAATCCATAAACATTTTTTATAAATGACTAGTCTCGTCTTGACATAAAACAGCTTTTACGGGGTTGCTTTTTGTTGATCTGCTAACGCTGAAATAATTACATAAAAATGAAACAAAATTCGAAAGTAAATAATGAAACTAAATGGGATTTTCTTCTTGTTTACATCATTAACCTCATGTCATTTAATAGATTTATTTATTATCTGACAACAATGAAAGTGTATCTCATTTCATTTTCAGTAAAATGATTGACATATATTATTGTAACATCTGATTTTATGTTGAGAAAATTGGTGTATGCTATGTCAAGTTTTTTATGGGTGCACTATACAGTATACACTGGCCTGTTATAGTAGTGCACATGATGTGTCATGGTACATATCATGCACAAGAAATAAATGGAAAGAGGAAATTTACATTCTAGAAATTATATATAATTAATATATATAGAAATTATATATATTATATATATATATATGTAGTCAAATGACTTGAAAACTCGTAAAACATTCAGTGTTCTTGGAAAAATAGTTTCCTTACAAGAAGGAAAAACTAGTTGATGTCTTATCCTTGATTATCGTAAGTCTATTACCCAAACTGCATTGCTCAGATTAAATAACACATAACAACCACCATTTCTAGTTGTTCTGCGTTCATGCGTTGTAGCTTCCCGAAACAACATAATCTGTCCAAGTCAGTTTGTTAGAAGGTATTTTTTTAAACATTCTTGCAGAACTTATCCACCTTGGGCTATACTTCTGTTGACTTGAACACTGGATCTGGTGTTTGAATACATGGCATGAAGCCAGGCTTCAACAGTTTTGATTAGCCATTCTTCTATTCCAAGCTTTCTCCTAGCCCACCAAAGAACCCTCCGGGAGACACAATCAAACACTTTCTCAAGGTCGACAAAAATAGGATAGAGATCTTTATGTTTACCAAGAAACTTTTTGGCAGTGTCTGGGCATGAAGCCAAACTGCATGGAGTCGATAACAACTTGAGTTGATTGTTTCAAGAAACCGTTCCATAACCTTCAAAATTTGATTGAGGAGTTTAAGGCAATGCTAGTTCCCTTGTTATATATATGCATCACCTTTGTCTTTAAAGAAATTAAAGATGAGCGATAAGCTCCAATCATTTGAGATTCTACTTTCTGTCACAACACAATTCATGAGATGAGTGATTGCATGAAGCATATCTTCTCCACCGGACACCGTCAATTCAATACTGATGCCTGAGGTGCCAGTAGCTTCCTTTGCGTTCATTTTTGAGAGAACTTTTGATACCATTTTAGGAGTAATTTTTATAGAAATTCAACATTTAGGAGTTTATCATAGTGACACTTGTAAGAATGTAACTTAGAGAAAGCTATGTTGCCATCATCATTTCTAATGCATTTATCCCAAACTATGTCTTGCTTTTCATCTTTCATTCTGAGAGCTTCTTTGAAGATCTTGTGTCTTTGCTAATTAGACTTAGCTCTTATTTTTTGTTTAGAGGTATAGAGCTCTTTGTCAATACTGTACCTTTTCGCCAATCTTTCCAGAGGCGCCTTTTCACTTTGATGACTTTGAGACCTCATCATTCCATATAAATGAAGAATTTATAAACTTTATAAAATAAAGTTCAAAACAAAATGTCAAAAATCTTCTGGCAAAATAGCCATAATAATCAATAGCCTGTTCCTGGGCAAATATCCACTGCATAAATGACAATTAAATCAACTATATTTAATTTTATAAATGTTTTGGAGTAAATAAATTTAGTTACATGGCAGTACCTGAACCTCATTTTAGTAAGTTGATTGAATCACACTAATTAGAATATTGTTTTGTTATAAATAATTATCATAAGAAAATTTAGTTTCTTAGTTTTAAAATAAAACCGATGTTGGAACAGATTGTTGTTGAAAATTGTAGCTGCTAGCTAGCTAGGAAATACTTATATCCACAGCTGCCTAGCTAAATACTTATATCTGTAGCTAGCTAGCTAAATACTTATATCCACAGCTAGCTAGCTAGGAAATACTTATATCCACAGCTGCCTAGCTAAATACTTATATCTGTAGCTAGCTATCTAAATACTTATATCTGTAGCTAGCTAGCTAAATACTTATATCCACAGCTAGCTAGCTAAATATTTATATCCGTAGCTAGCTAAACAAAGAAACAAGAAATATTAGTTTGTTGCATCAAAGAAAATTCAATTCCAAATCCAAATATTTGATATTTCTTCGATTGTAGGTTCAATTTCAATCAACACAGTTCAATTCAGCTCGGCAATCAAACAAAACGATACCATTTTTGAATTTAACATGTAGCAAAATCGCAAAATGTAGCAAAAGCGCAAATAGGTAGCAAAATCGCATGTAGCAAAAGCGCAAATAGGTAGCAAAAGCGCAAATAGGTAGCAAAAGCGCAGATTATGAGTAGCAAAAACGCAGATACATATTATTATTATTATTATTATTATTATTATTATTATTATTATTATTATTATTATTATTATTATTATTATTATTATTATTATTATTATTATTATTATTATTATTATTATTATTATTATTATTATTATTATTATTATTATTATTATTATTATTATTATTATTATTATTATTATTATTATTATTATTATTATTATTATTATTATTATTATTATTATTATTATTATTATTATTATTATTATTATTATTATTATTATTATTATTATTATTATTATTATTATTATTATTATTATTATTATTATTATTATTATTATTATTATTATTATTATTATTATTATTATTATTATTATTATTATTATTATTATTATTATTAGGAAGCATGTGGACCAGATGGTATACCTCCAGAAGTCCTCAAATACTGCAGCCTTGATGATATCATGCTGGGATTGCAAACAAACTTTTCGATGGAGAAATCCCAAGTAGTGGCCAGACAGTGATTTGAAACCTCTACCAAAATCTGGAGAAAGAGAGGAGGAACTTGGTTTCAAGTTAGATTGCAGAAAAAGTCGTCGACAACATCTTGTGGTTTTAACTGACACAGACTTTGCCGATGATATTGCCATTGTAGCAGAAGAAATGGAAAAAGCACATAAAATGCTCACTAGCATAGAATTCGAAGCAGCAAAGGTGGGACTACATCTCAATGCAAAGAAGACAGAAGTGATGCATTACAATCTAGAGGGAAATACAACAATCAAAGCTAGGAATGAAATAGTACTAAAAGCAGTAGATAATTTCAAATATCTTGGAGGGTGGATAAAAGGCTCAGATAACGACTTTGCGATCAGAAAAGCATTAACATGTGTATGTGAATATAGAGTACTAACCTACAGAGAAATATCAAGGAACGCTGGTTTGTGACTACAGTTGAGTCTATATTGCCATACTGAAGCGAAACCGAGACTATCAACAAAGTAATAGAAAAAAGGTTAGATGGCTGCTATACGCGAATGCTGCGCATGGCATTCAATGTATCATGGAAAGACAGGTGGACTAATGAAAGACTTTATAGAAACCTTTATGGAAACCTTCTACCGGTATCATCCAAAGTGAGGAACAGGAGAATGAAACTAGCAGGTCATTGCGTTAAGCATTCTGAAGAGGAGGCTTCAAAGCTGTATGGCAGCCGAAAATTGGACAAGTAAACAAAGGAAGAAGAGCTGAAACATGCATTGATACGTTGATGAGAGACACAAACTTGACAAGTGCACAGGAACTGAAAACCGCTATGATGGACAGGGAGAATTGAAGAAGACGTGCTGAGTTGAAGCGAGAGGAAACTCGACCGAAGTAAGAAGTAAGTAAGTAGTGAAGGGATTATAAACAAATTTTGGAAAAGCCGTTTTAACCTTATTGATATTGTGTGGATGAAGTCCGACTCGTATAAGTTTAAAAGCATTATATCGGGGACAAAACCTGTACATTACAAAAATACAAACAAAGACGACTCATCCATTCTCTATCCAAGAAACGATGTATGAAACTTGCATGTAGATATACAAACTGTTACTGGAAAAGATTATACTTATTTAGAGAAGAATTTTTTTGTTTTTGTTTAGGAAGGCATTTAAGAAGGGATGAAAACCATTTACATGGGATTTATATAGGAGAGCTTTACAGAGAAAATAATTATTACTTACGGATGACCAAGGATTGTCTAAACTTGTGTTGATAATCCAAGACGCAAACGTCAAAAAATATCTCGGTGGCAGAAACGGCAGTCAACCACAACATTCCTCAATGTCATTCATTTATTTTGTTTTTGTCACTTTTACAAACAGTTAATAGTGTTCTTTAGCCACAATTATTAAAATTGTTTGTTAAAATTATTTTACAATCAATATTAGAAAAGCTCATAACAATATAGCTGTTTTTCTAATTCAATTTTGCATAGTTAATTCTAGAGATGTGCTAAACTGCAATTGCAAAAACCTGAATGTCGATGTTACAAATAAATAAATTATAATAATAATAATAATTGTAGATTTAAAACAGTGATAGTTCGATCATTTTAAAGTCCAGTGCGCCAAGGTTTATACTTCATTGCGACAAATATCTGGTAAGTTCTTGACTTTAAACTACTCTGAATATCGTTTCATATTTGCTTTCTCCTTGATTGTATATTCCAGTTCGGTTCACTAAAATCGAAAATAGATGTAGTTTAGTTCAAGGCATACGTCACACATACAGTACATCCCAAAAAACCCATCTTCTCACATTCCTTTCTACCATACCATACATTTTGAGACATGTAGGGTATTTTCGTTTATATTCTTGTGTTTATTGCACAGGACACATATTTATAGCAGTATTTAATACCGAAATGTAAATCCTGTATAAAGATTCAGAATAAATAAATAAGTACCGATATAGTTTGTTGTGGGAAACGCAATATCAAAACGTGCAGAATTTACGCCATTCTTGTCGGCAAAACTGCCAACTGCATCGTATGATATTTCATCGCTTTTATGCAAGTAGCATTTTACTTTTTCATTCAGCAATAAAACAGTGGAGTTCCTGATTGTGCGAGCGTAAAGTATCTGGTTGGTTGTATCGTATCCAATGAGGTGCGATAACAAGTAAGGGAAAACTGTGAGGAAACAAGATAAGATTTTAGAAAACACAACGCATAGTTAATAGTATATATATCCGGCGCATGCGTAATGGAAACGGCGTTCGGCTCTTAACCGAAAGATTCTGGGTTCGAGACCATGCTATCACAAAGTTGTTTAGTGAGCGGTTAAAAATTAAAACGTCGTATTTCATCAAAAATAACCGTAGCACAAATGGGAAATTAAATAAACTAAAACTCCGGGTCAAGGTCTTCATTATAATGCTTAATGAGCGTTCTGGAATCCTCGTTATAAAACAACAAACAAACAAACATATAGCTTACCGCGTGTTGTTCTTTTGGAATGATCAAAGTACGCACAAAATCTTTCCCTGAATGGTATCGTAATTCATCACATTTAACTAAACGTTCAGACATCGTTTTATCGATAAATATATACATATTATTGCATATAATATTGCAATTTTTGTCTTTGATACATTTTTCATTTTACTACAAACATTTCTAATCGTTGTTTTTTATGTAAAACTTTAGGAGAATCCACTACTATTAAAAATGGTGAATATAGTGACAATATAAGAATTATGTATAGCAATTGTACCATTTTTTTTCGAAATAAATGCAATAAGCCAATCCCTTTTCCATTTTAACCGCGCTGAGGCCTTGAACCGACTTTTCTTTGTTGCGCACAATGCTACCTAAACGACTTTAGTATTTATTGGACAAACTTAATTCAGTTCAATATTGAAATGGAATATCTTCTTGTGTTCATATTTAAATAACTTCTTTCGTTGTTACAATTTGCAGCTTGCAGACTCTTTGGTAAATTTATTCATTTTATTAGCGTTTGTATTTTTAATTTATGCTTTCTAAAAAGTTTCAAAATACAAATACATAAAAGGTTGCAATTGAAACTTTAAGAATGTAGTACATTTAATTTCATTCAATAATAATAATTATCTATAATAAAAGTTATCGATCGATAGTACAATTTTTTTTTAATTATTCACACGTTACTTATGCTAAAAATTACAAGTCAACTACGGACAAAAATATCTATATATATTATATTATAAAAATATAGGGCACTATATCGGGCACATTTACCCTTTACTATCCAGGTACAAAAAAAAAATCAGTTAAAAAGCTATTTTAATATTGTTAAACGCAAAGTCAATTTCGGTATTGATAATACAAAATAGTTGTTGATTTTTTATGTGTTTCTTAAGAAGGGGTATATTAACACCAAATAACATCTAATATAAAATTCAGACTATATACCCTGGTAAGCTTTCCGTTTAAGCACCAACTTGAATTGATCTTCCAGAACTTCCTCTTTCATAACATCAGCGGTCCACTTTGAATATTGTATCAAGTTTAATATTGTCAAATTAAAAGAACCCGTAAGGGAGTTTGTTTCAGTAGTCACATAAGACATGTTGAATGAAACAAAGGCATCTATCGGCAAACGGGAAAGCTAAAAAACAAAACACAAGTTTAAAAATGATAAATTAGATCGTTATATGAAAGTTTTCTAACATGCTTTTTTAGAAATGGTGAATATTACATCACAGCATTGATGATTACCTGGGACTTACAATGACTGAGAACTTTGGAGTTTAGAAATTGTCAATGTTTCAAGAAAAGACAAGAAGATTACGTATAAAGTTTTAGAACATATTTTTTTAGAAATAGTGAATGTTACATCACAGCATTGATGATTACATGAGGTGTTGAAAAGAAGAGGAATTACCCCGAATATTTGCACTTTTTCATTAATTAAACTTTCTGTAAATAGCATAGAATGTTCCATCATCTCAATGCGTTCAAATTTAACACCAGGTTCTGTTTGCATATATATGGAGAGGTTTAATATATCGCACGTTGCTGTTGGGTTGGTTGTAAAGTTGTACCATACATCCATTCTACCGCTGCAATAATAGAAACCATATCATTACGTGTAAATTACGTAATGAAGTTTGTAATATCCATTACGTAACGTGAATTTCAATAAAAGTTGTCTTTTTCTACTAAAAGATTGCAGCTTTTATCGTTGGCTGTGATGTGAAGTTTTCACTTTTTTCACTTTATTTTACATCCTATTTCAACTTTCACAAAATCTTGATAACTACGATAGGATTGATATAATTATTCAGAATAATAACAGAATAGAATGACGGGAACAATAATCTGACCAATGATGTTTGTTAATCTAGACTTTAAGTGTACAAAACATAAAAGGCGCCTGAAAGAGAAACTTGAGAAATTCTGTTTACTTGCCTATCAAAATGCACCTCTTTATTTACAAGAAGTTTGCAAGTTTTTGTCACTGGCTGAGGAGTAATCATCTTTTGTGTTATCTTTATTGTTGCGTTATCACTCAGAATAGAGGTGAACCATAATGGCGTTGTGTTATAACCCATATCTCCAAGCTAAATACATGGAACAAGTTTATTGCTTGGAAGATTCATAACAAGATTATTGCTTGGAAGTCCATAATCTTACTTTGTAATCGAAGAAATAATACTCTACAATTTCATCGTATGTTGTCTTTTTCGATTCTTCAATCTGATTGTACAGGTACGTTAAGTTACTTCGATGCAACTTTCTTTCAGTTCGAGCAGCTAGCATACCTGCTCCTTCCTGAATCATAAATCTATCTGAAGGTTTTGTAGCGTCTACAGAGTCAACTGCAAATAGTAGCAATTGGACGTCATTAGGTTTATCTCGAAAATCGAACGCTACTTTTATGTTAGCTGTATTGCCAATGCTAACTGTGTTGTGCTCTAGAGTTTCACCACCTGAATTTGAATAAATGTGCTAAAAGTTTTAGAAACCTAATTTTAAAGGTCACTGAATTTATTTATTTACAACTGATCTTTTCCCTTTATCTTACTTTTTTTCTTTTTTTTTTAATAGTAACATTTATTTCCGGGTCAACAACGGTGTACTACAACTGTCAAAAAAAATAAATTTGTAAACAAATAAATAGCTAAACAGCTAGCCGGCTACATGAATAATCTTACTTTGCGTTTAATGACTGTTAGATAATTAGATATTTCAACATTGAATATAAGCAAGGTTGTAAACAATGATTTTTAACTAATTATAAATTAACTCGTAATTACAATATTCAAACAATCTATGCAAAGTTAGTAACGAGATGAAATTCCTTACATATCATCAAATTTTAAAGTATAAAATGCCAAAAACTGGTCACAAATATCCATGCCAACTCTATAATTTCAACCAAAGTACATATAGATACTGTATTTCATAAACAATGCAATCGGAGAGTACAATAATTGAAACTACGTAATAAATACTTTTCACTGCGCCAAACTTACAATTAATCTTGTACATAAGATCTTGGTTTGGGTATAATGCTACGATGGGTTTGTCCATGCAAAAACATTCTGTGGTGCTAATACGCCTAGTGGTCCCAAAACTATCATATATATTTAAACAAGCTTTCGTGCATGACGCAGTGGTATCTTTTCCAGATTGTTTGTTAGAATATTGTTGTACATCGCCATACTTCCAGCTACACCCTACAAGAGGAGATTGTAAATACATAATAACTATCGTACAGGATTGTAAATTTTATACAGTAAATGATCGATTAAACACCCCGGGTGTTTATTTAAATATTGAAATCTTTAGGGGAACGTTTATTTGAAAGGGCGTTTAACTAAGAGGGGCGTTTATTTCAAAATGCAAATATTTGGATAACACAACTTTTTTTCTGAAATGATAATACCAGTCACATGGAAGCAGACGACGGTTAAATGATAAAACTGTTAAAACTAAAATTTCAGTATCATCATCATCTATTTTGTTGAAATCTTGCACAGTATCTTCCTCGTCGGGACTCGTGATAAAAGGATTACTGAGATCTGCTTCGTCTGATAACAAAGACATTTGCAACTTCAGTTTATCTTTCCATGAAGCGCAGGGTTCACGCTCTTTGAAACAATGAATAACATGGTCTTCAGTGCCATCGGTTTGAAGATTCAATCCACAATACTTGAATGAATTAACAATACTTTCCTTCGAAAGATTAGACCATGCTTCGAGAATCCACTCAACGATCTTTTTCCGTGGCGGAGCTTTCATCTTCCCAGCTTCAGTATAGTAATGCACGCCATCACTTAACCATTAATCGTATAATTCGGTAACTCAAGCTTTGACGGGCCAATTTCAACAGGCGTCAGGTGCCTGGATGTATTTGGTGCATCCACCAGGTATAATGCATTGATCAATCTTCATTTCATTAAGCTCTTTCTTCACAGCATCCGTCATATGACATTCGTAAGAATCCCGTGCAAGCAGGCGACGGTTAAATGTGAATGCACCAACAACTCTCTTCACCCATGTCAAAGTTAGTTCTTCATTTAGCCATGCGTTTCCAGATGTTTCTACGACACATCGATGTTTAAATTCTTTGGAAATTGGCTTGGTGGTACCTGGAAAATATGTTGCTCGGTGCGTGTATGGAAAAATGGCGAGAGTGTTACAGCCATTTTGAATGGAGTTTTGAAGAAAAAGAAGCTCAAAATTGTATGTTTCCAGTGGAAATAAATATAGCATTTTCCTAACAATAAACATTTCTTCTTTCTCCTTCTTTGCATGGCTATTATGGGAGTGGCGTTTATTCGAAACCTTGCCATTAAAATTCACACTTTTTAGAAAAGGGGAGCGTTTAATCGAAATACATGTTTATTTACCAAAACAATTTTCACGCGGAGGCGTTAGGGTCGAAAGAGGCGTTCGTTTAATCGATCATTTGCAGTAAGCATACGTAATTTCATTTTGGTGTCGTAATTTTGTTTTCATTCAAAAGTGATATTGATGAGAAAATAAAATGGCTAAAATTCATTTCAGTTTAAAAATCGTTTCTTTTATTTGTAAATGCTGTTTTTTTATGATTTCTACGTGAATTGTCACTCTGCATCCATTAATTCCATTAGCTGTTGCAGGTTTTCAGGCTATCAAAAGAACAAAAGGCTGATAACTTAATTAGTTATGTTGAACCAACCACAGAGGCAGCAAACGATGATGCCACAAACTTTGTAAAATGTTTGTTGACGGAACCATTAAGCCTTGGAGATATAAAACCAACCAAAATGACCAGACCTGGCATAGCAGACCAATATAAGGAATCAAAGTGTCTTTTAACGGTATTTGAGTATTTCAACGTTTAGTAGTACTTAATGTAATTAAAGGGTGCTGAAGATAAGCATTCGAAATGACCTCTCCTTAGAAAGTAGGGAGAGAATTAAGAAAAAAATGGAAGGAAGTATAAGATCATTAAACGAGAATGATAGTGGAATGATTTATGTTTACAAAGTCAGAAGCTCTCATTGGAACCTACGCATAGTCAAAATAGAAAAAACAAAACAATGAATAAAACTCAATATCATTTATATATAGATACTGTGATAGTATTAATAACAAAGCTTTTAAATATCATATATACAAGAAATTGATCCCAACAATTGCTGAAATTAACCGCATTATCTTATAAATTGCGTCTGACCAAAATCGATATCAAATATTAGGATATCTGAATATAGATAGTTTAATGATTCTACATGGAGGTATACTAATATTATGTAAAACTGAACTGAACACTGATTCATATAAAATTAAAACTGAAATTCAAAATTTTGAAACGCAAATTCTGGTAAATAACATACTTTAAGGGTAGAAACAAGGCATTAAAGATTTTTTTTCATTTCGCAAATATAAACTTTCCCAAATGGAATATATTCGTGAGCTTTGCGAGTATAAACTTTAACGCATGGACCAAAAATGTGGAAAATATTGTTTGAATAAGTTTGCGGGATGTTTCCTCATCTAAATATATCCCAGTGATGGAGTGCTTAAAAGAAAGGAATTATTTTAGAAATTTTTCTTCTCTTATGTCGCGCCGAAAGAAAATTATTCTGCTCGTATGAGAAGTTATGTCTGCCAAAAAGAATATCTTGCTATCTTATTCTTGCTCGCACAAGTTTGGAAACCCGTTTGATATTTTTCGCAATTAAAACGTGTACTGATGAAGGAAAGACATCGTTGGTCATCTCCCTCGAGAAATTCTCTAAAGTATCAAATGTTCCTGTTGGAACTGTTATGAATGCGAAATTAACTTCACAACATTATTGTCGGTCTCCACTTGTACAAGGTGGCATGGAAATACCCTGTAAACTAACAGTTAAAATGCGACCAACAAAACTGCAAAATACTGAAGTGATTCTTGGAATTGGTTATGTCAATATATGCTGAACCTGAAATACCATTGATTCTGGGATCGATCTTAATGGACAACATAGTTTTGTCTCTAGATTATGCTCGACAAAGAAAATACTTCTGATCAAGCAATATGCATTGACTAAGACACGATAAAACTTTTATCAGTAATAATAGTGTTGTTGCTATAGCAGGCTCTTGTTCATAAGATCGTGAGTATTAACCCTTTGTAAAAATGATGGCTGAGATTACAAAGGGCACGCGTGTTGAATTCAGTTACTACTTGGTTCTTATTAGCATTTGAAAAGTATAAAAATAAAATACGACGGTTTATTCGCAGACAAAGAATTTTTGTGATTTCGCAAGCTTAAACTTTTGCAAGTGCTTAAAATTGCAAAATTCGCAGAAGTTTTTCTCCGCGGAAGTTTTCGTTCTTTTTAAACGATTAGTGAAAGTGTTCAACATTGTGTGAATAAAGCACGTACCTCTTGTTAGTCCAATGAAAACATAAAAGAGCAAAGCTAGGATACGAATCCAACCTAAAATAGAAATCATCATTTTTGTTATCCCACTTCCGCTTTAGATATGCATTCCTAGCATGTCACTCTTCTATCCATCCACATCAATGCATCAATGCAACCATTCATCATGTGATTGCGCAATAGATGAATTTGTTCAATAGACTGTCATTATTTTTAGACAGAAACATATTCATTTCTCCAGAAAATTGAGAATGGGTGAGTTTTCACTAAAAAGGCATTAAAATTGGACTTTTTAAGGACATATGCTATAAATATAGATAATAAAATGTGGAATGCAATTGAATCGGATACATAATGTACAACGTTTTAGTTCAGTTGATTTTCACGACTTTTGGCAGATTTTAAATATTTATAAAGGAAGACGTCAAGTCTCATTTGACTAACTTTTAAACAAACTTGAAAACATCCATGAAAATAATTTCTATTGAATCAGAGTCACAAGAAAGAATAGTCTGGAGGCGAACAATAGAAGTATTGTTTTATGTTATTGTTCGCGGTTATACTCGGGTCCAGGCATGTGAACCTGCAATAAAAAACAAAATGGCGGAAATTTTAGTGCAGTTGGAGGTTGAATATTGGATTTCGCTGGTACTTTTTCCTGAAGTTATGCGTGTTTTATTAAATTAAGCTTTGTTTACTTTATAGCATTTCATTCTTTAGACATCGAAGGTTTATATTTGTTCTCTGGTAAGAATTAATTTAGTTTGATTTTAATTATATTCTTCTTAATTTAGATAATATTATCCTACTTGAAACAGGAAAACATATTTTTCAAATACTAGGAAATTATATACTACAGATACTAATACAAGTGGTGGTAAATAGTTTAAAAAATAAATATTCAAAACAATGCTGTTAAAAACTTCCGGCGTGCTTCGCTCCCGAATGTAACCATCAATCAGAATCGCATACTTGCCGATTGAGTTTTCCGAGCAAAGAAAAGAAACCACAAGAACACAGTCGTAAAAACGACAGGAACTATGAAAAAGAACGAAAAAAGTGTGCGACACCGGGAGTTCCCAGGCGGTCCCCCATTCAAGTACTACCCCGACCCGACGATGCTTAACTGCCGTGATCAAACGAGAACGGGTGTGTTCATCGTGGTATGGTCGCAAACGATAACGATTCGCTTGCCGACTCTTTTGTAAGTAACCAAAGCTAGAAAGAAAGTAAGCAATAGCTGTAGCGTGACTACACTTATATCGACATATATCTAGAAAAACGGTTTGAAGGATTACTTTAAATTGCAATAAATTCATTCGGAACTCTAGGAATGATTAATTTCAGTTCTGCGTTAAAAGATACAGCACTATTTTGAAAACATATTACGGAAGATGTAACCAGAGCAGAGAGGTTAGGCCAAAAACGATCACTTACCGTTACATTGTAAATCCTTACATCTTTCATGCTAGTGCAAACTTTTCCTTTTAAAACCTCTGAAGAATATGTAAAAGCCTCAACATGATTCAATCTGAAGTGATTTTCTCCTCTTGAAATTGATTTCTTCTCGTTTTCGAAGACATAACGAAGCAATAGAAAAGACCATCTTGGTACGGTTGTTTGGAACTGAAAATTTGGTTTACTGGACAATGTGCTGACGTAATGACTTTGGTACTCTATAGCAATGATAATACCTTGACTGGGAATTGAACCCAGGTCTTCATTTCTGCAATCCACATCGATAAATAGCACAATTTTCGCCAGGCATATCTATATTATTTCAAATATTTTAAACTGGCTACGTATGTTTTCTGTCAGATTTAAATCCTCACTCAACTTTTTTACAGAATCTCTGATTATAGCTCTCAATGAATGAAGTTTAGGAATTGCATCTTCACAATGTTTTGACTTATGATGTCTTGCCAAACTACTTTTTGCTTTATATTGTTTTGGAGAAGAGTTACAACTAAATAGTTTATTTTCTGCCTTATTTTTCTCACAGTTCCAATCTGAAAAAAAGAAAAGGACATGAAAAGAAGTTGTTGGCTTCAATCATGATAACGACTGACTGAGATGTTTACATACAGTATATAAAGCTATACTACATAAAAAATTATCTAACCATAAACATAAATTCCTAACATATGATGACTGGACATGACTACATATACTGGGACTGGAGTTGTTTCCATACAAATCTAAATTTGGAGCAAAAAAATAGAGCATAATCTTCACATAAATGATCTAACTATTTACCAAATCTTCTTCATCTTCTTTAACTGTAAAGTCAAACCCCTCAATATCTTCAGTTTGTAAAAAACTCTAAATCTTCAGCAGAAATTTCCACCACAAAAGTCGCCATTTGTATTTGTTATTGTAGGTCCGTCGGGCTATTTTCAACACCGCTAATGAAATCAAAGCAAGATAAGCAAACGGCCCGAGCGTCACCAGACTATTCCTTCTTGTGACTCTGATTGAATGTCCCCAAAACAGCATCGGTTCAACAAGAAGTAGTACACAGCTGAACTAACAGCGTATTTGATGATTGATTATTTTACTAAATCTACCTACATTAACATACTAACAAACGATATTTATAAGTACACCTTTTTTTTATAAGCATGAGGGAAAATCGGCTCCAGCCTCATTTATGCTCAGCATTTTAAGAATTTCAGACTCAATATATGCTTATATTTTCATTTAAAAAATCTAAGTTTACACCTGTTGCGGTGGTTACAAAAATGACGACGAAGTAGAAAAAAATCTATTTGAATTTATTGATGCATTGATTCTTGAACCATTTTAACTTATTTAACAATGATTGAACTTGATGTGGACTATATGATAAACGTTAAAGAATAGTAAAATACTTATTTTCACTTCTTATCTTATTTTTATGTAATGATAGAAAGAACGTTATTTCCCAAATTGTTTTTCTTTATTTGTTCATACTTTCGTGAGGCATAGTACATGGTTAAGGTGTGCTTATTTTTTTATTGATAATTTCAGCCTCAATATAATTATAGCCGTTATGCTTATAAAAAAGGTGTATTTTATGAACCCAGGTTGACGTTTCTATTGATAGCAATGGTGTTCATTTTGATGGGAAAAATGTAACTAATTTTGAATGTTCTTTTGAATGGTTGTGAAATATTGTTTCGATTTTCTCAACAACAACAAAATTGTTGCTATGGGAACCAATGATATCACATGACCCAGGGGGCGACCAAAAAGTGGAATGAAATTCTAGATTCCTGTTAGGCAACCAAACAAAATCAACAAACGGTTTTACACGTCTCAGCACACGAAGTTACAAAAGGCGCTACACTATTGGTAGTTAACAATTTTCCTTTACATTATTTAAATAAGTATCTATACAGTTGAACACCGAATTGTTCAAATTACCCGACTTTTCGAATTATTTTCTTGGTCCTTTAGATTTGCCTTTTTTTTAATTTACACGGATTTTTCGAACTTCCCTTCACATTAATACCCTCGATTTCCGAACTTTGTGATATGTATGTATATTGGAAAATAAGATATTCATTAGAAAATACGATTTATTAAATTTCATTTACAACTTCTTGTATTTTTTTAACATTGATTCACTACCTTCATTCGAAGGTCAGTGAATTAATTGTTCCATCATCACGCAAGAAAGATGCAAAAGTACACTTTCAAGTTTCTTCAAGCCCATATAATTGTAAGTAGATATTTATTTGTTTCTCAATCTTTATAAAACATAAGTATATACACATATATACAAATATACTGTCAAAACTGTTATCCTAGTTTGTACTGTATGGGAGGGAGAAAATAAGAATGAAATTATAAAGAATTAAAAATGGGGAAAAGGAACAAAAAGTGCAGTTAATGGAACTTTGATAAAGCATAGAATATGAGAGTACGACCCCATTTTTTAGAACTTAAATTTCATCACAATCTAGCTTGATTTTCAGTATAAAATAAGTATCTCCTCAGATACTGAAAACCTATGGGAATTCTCACTTCATCGACCACCTGCACAGATACTAAAAAATAACAAAGAAATCAGGGGTCTGTAAAGACAACTAAAAATTGCTGACATCGTCAAAAATGATGTTAGTTACTTCTATAATAAAAAGATTTTGTCTCAAATGTCTTAAATAGTAAGGTAAATTCCCTACATAAAATCGACGGGCAGGCGATAACAACACGAAGATCGAACAGATTTTGCCATCTTCGATGAAGTTGTTGGTTCGCGGAAGACCTTGCTCAACACGACAGCGTACGTTACACAGAGAGATGAAGATAATACACCAATTTAAGTTAAGTTCCTTAGGAAATCGTAAAGCAATTGTGAATGAAGAACTGTGAATGTATTCCACGATTTTCGAGGTAAAATTTGCTTGTGTCGCCCTATATGCTTGTTTGTTTACAGCCTTGCATCAAAACACGTAATCAGTATGGTTATGAAATGGCTAACGATATATTGCACACTGTTAATGACTATATAATGCTTATTGTAAACAAAGGCTAAGAATTCCACAGTTGAGAAACCCTAGGATAGCATCAGCTTTGACCCCGATCTGCACCTATGAAACAAAAGTAACGTTTAAGGATACTAGAGCTATATTGCTATCCTTGCCAGGCTATCCAGGTAGTGTGCCTTGCCTAAGGGCAGCCTGGGATTTGGTCCGGGACTGCTTATTCAATATATTCGCAGCTAACCTCCATATCAGAAGGCCTTTCACTATCCGCCACCTGTGACCCGCTGAATAGGAGTTGTCATCTCCAACAGAAAGTACTTAAATTTCCATTTTAAGAATAAAAATTATTTATGGTCAAAAACGCTGTTTTCAAATAAATTTGATTACCAATTTCATGATTTCCTATATGGAATTTTAATGGTTTGTAGGTAAAACAATCCAGATATTACCAGAATTAGATATAACTGTTAGCAATATACTCAAAATAAACTCTCTTTGTCATTGTCCTGAAACATGTCTCAGTCCAGAAACAGGCGAGATGAGTGATTTGTTTCTCACGTCATTCTTTCAAGCACTATCCCTCATTAATTCAAAGATTTTTCGTGTGAGTGTACAATATTAACTATAACTACACGTCCGACATTCACGATGTTTCTACTTCGCAAACAAACTATTTGAAAAAGGTTTAAATTTTCATTGGACGAGTAAACAGTTACTTACTTACCACATAAAATGCAAGCATTATTTACGAAGATGGTGTGTTCAGCGGAAGAGATTGTTATTTAGAAATTGCCAATGAATTTCGTTTGAGAATTATTCTCACAAACTTCCTCTCACAAGCAACAATTCCTATAAATAAGACAGAAGATATTCCCAGAGAACTGTTGACGTCAAAGCAAGTACATGAATTTCAATGGCAATCATTGAATAAAAATCCTTTCTGGTGAACACAGTATGTTCGTAAGTATATCACTTCCGTTCTATGCGCAGTATCTCCTTCACAATTCACACACGCACAACAAACATTTAAAAACTACTTCGAAAATGCATGTTTGCTAAATAAAAACATTGTGGATATCTGAACGTATCATTAACGTCGTTGCTGTACAATCTAGTGAAATGGTCTTCAAAATTCATTGGAATGGATGACCATGCTTTAAAGATGGCGTTGAGCACATAGCACTCACCTCGCTTAATTCTTAACCAATATCAAAAATGTTTCTAAGAAAGTTTCTGTTTGCTTTCTTGGTATAATACCCAACATTATTATATCTGAAATTCTGGTAACGTCAGGATTCTAGACCTCACAAATAGGTCACATATAATCCGCTCATGAAACCAGAACATGAAATATATATCTCATTTATCGAAACTAGCAATTTTCCAACAAACTAGTTATTCTTACTATGGAAATTTTAAGTACTTAAAATTAAATAAAATAACCCGGAAATAATATAAAATAAGACTAAGGATCTCTTCATATTGTTCATACCACAAAAACATCGAAGATGGATAAAGTATGTCTTGCACGTTGAAAACCCTGAAGTTATAACTTGATTGAAAGAAAAACTGTAGACAATATCCATTAAATTATTCCTGAAAATGTAAAATTGTTAAAGAGCATCTCTGTTGAAAGATGAAATGAATGATAGAATATAAACTTCTTTAGAAGTGAAAAAGTACTGGTTGAGTTAATACATGTGATGTCAATGACTGCCAAAGTCTTCTACCCAATTCATAATCATTCTAAATATAAGTTACATTCTGTATGTATATATATCTATTATACTTATCTCCATAATGATCCACCAAAGACTTAAACAAACGCCTTTAGTTGGTTGCAAATAGAAAGAGAATTCCTGATCCTGTCATCGTCAATTGTTGTTGTTGTCTTTTGTAACCTTTGAATTCATCGAGATTCCACAAACATGACATCGCCACAAAGATATCGTCCACTCTGTTTTATATAAACAATAAGAATCTTTAGTAAGAATCTTCAAGAAAGCATTTTCATTTTAATACGCATCTGTAATACTTTTTCAATATATATATCATAAATGTCATAAAAATTAACCTGCAATGTGAAGAAAAATAACGATATAGTAAACACCAAAACCATATACACTATCCACAGTATCTGCAATAAAATCTATATTATAAGCATTACAAAAATCCTACACAAGTAACCAATCTTGTCCGAGCAAACTCTATTTTATCAACAAATTTCTGTAACAATCTGTAAAATATACAACTATAACTTTTCATTGGGAATTTTAACAACTGTTTTTTGGGAGAAAACAACACTGCAACAATAAACTATGATATGCTGGCTATATATTTAATGCAAAATACACAAGCATAAACCAAATTTAACAACACATATTCAAGAATTTCAGAATTACACGTTTTTTTATTATAAGAAAGTAAGCTTTTGGGTCTCTAGGCAGTTTCTTACAGATATACCTTAAATTTACTAGAAAGTTTCTTAAGGGTTTTTTATTATATCAGAATTTTTGCCTTACTGAGGAATGTCACAGAGAACAAACTTTATGATTTTTACTAATCGTTTAGTTTTATAGCGTTTTTTCTTTTCTTTTGCTTTAATAACAAGACAAATGTTTCACAATATTCTTAACAATAAAGGAAAAAATTTAGCTCACGATTTCTCAGTTTCTTAGAATAGAGTGAGCTTACTGTAGTAGTTTCTTAGGTTTCCGAGCTCGAGTGACTAGAGTTTCTTACAAACCGGTTTCTTATAAAAAAAAACTGTGCAACCCACCATAATATATATATAAACGGTAAAGACGAGTCATTTATTAGTAGGCACATTAAAATACTTACATCAATGAATCTATAGTGATATTCACTGCAATAGCTGGACAGGGATGTCCCTGTTCCAACAGCTAAACAAGATGTCCTTCTTCGAAACCTCTCAGCTGACCGAAAGGCTTCATATGAATCGATTGAGCTATTTCGTCCGCCCTATCCACACTTTGGGAAAGTCCCAAAGCGGGGTCCAATCATAAATAAGTAAATAAGATCCCCCGCTGCGAGATCATTGTTTCCATCTGTCGTCTTATATCTCTGTTTGTTTCAGGTAAATCAATCATTCGTATTCGTATTATTGTTCTTTTATTTGTGATCAATGGGCGAACACGATAACCCGATTTCACAATGACGTTGCGTTTCAAAGCGAGATGCAAAATTGAAAACGAGATCTGGGAATTTCCGAACTGTTTCGCAAACAAAGCGTGTCAATAATCGGCTTGCGAGTTGCACTTTCCTCGACCAAATATTGTTTATTCGATTGTGTTAGAGGCATTTAACTCGATACAACCAGAAGGAAAAACGTGATACCTATTTGAAAATATACTTTTAAAATTAAATTCCGCGAAAAAAATGCACTATACTTTCTCGAATCTCCTTTTAGTTAAGTCAATCTTCTTACAAGGCAAAAAGCAATTCGGTTAAACCATGTAATAATAGCCTCGTGGTATGAAACATATTCCTTTATTTTTTCGGTACAAACTAGATTAAAAAAAACTCCTAGAATCTCTTGAAATCGAAAAATCATTTCGCTACTAGTCATTATTTCGCTTTCGTTTTATTTCCTGGATTATCCACTTAAATTTTAAGTATGAAGTATATTATACAGTAAAAGCATGAATTATTATTATTTATCATCTGAAGAAAAATGGAAACATCCCAAACAGGCCACTGAAAATTAATATCGAAGGACATGTTTATGTCTTCCAAAAAGATCTTTCCAATGATAAATGAAATGATATGAAATACGCATGTAGTTTTGTTCTGCGCCGCTTTGCCTCATCATCCGATATCGCAAAGCTCAACTGGCTCTCCATTCGTGATCGACGGCGTTTTAACCTTCTCAAGCTGGCACACAAGGCAATCAACCGAGAAGATTGGCCAGCAAATGCACCAGCTGAACTGTATGTTCCAAGACGTTCATTAAGAAGTAGTCATCAAAGAAGAATGAAGATAGACATTCAAGGAACCTTACAACACGATGCATACACACATTTTAATAACTTACCAATGTATATAAGGAACTCCACTAACTATAATGAATTTTGCAAATTGACAAAAAAAAATTATTTTAAACAATGTAAATAATGACTAACTTTTTAACATTTTTAACATTTATTTTATTAATTTTATGCATATATACGGGATGAAGAGCCATTATTGTAAATGGATAAGCCCAGAATAAACCTTTAATAATAATAATAATATATAAGATCGTTCGAATGTGACAGATTAAAGGACAGTGAGTGTAAAACAAAGTGAAAAATAAACATGTTGTGGCAGAAGGCCCTCTGAAATTTCCATGCGAACAGCTATTTTTGTATTTTTATTGAAATAAAACAACGAAATTCATCTTTAACACTTATTATAGATTTTAAAAATCTATTTCATTTTATTAAGGTGGTTCCCCTAGAAAAAACCCAAATCAGTATGTTCTGGTTCAGATACATTTAAATATTAATTTTATCACACTTAGGGTAAATACAAAACAAAAAATTGTAATTTTATCAAAAATTACTTCCTGGATTTTTGCTGAGTCAGCATTTTTTTCCATTTTTTGGACCGTAAACTAAAAATACTTGTGACAACATTACTAAGGAACATTAAAATATTATGTGTTGAAATTTGGCAGGTTAGTAGTTCAGATAGAAATGAAAAAATTGAGTGGAAAGAATATTTCATTAGACTTTCCAAAAATTCAAAATGGCGCATTATAACAAATTCTAACCAATTTGAGCAAATATTTTTCTAAAATAGGACACTGTAAATTGAACCAATATGCCAATAAAAAAATCTTTTCACTCAGTTTTTAGCTATATGTTCAGGGAATATCCACTGAAAATTTCAAGTCGTAGAGCCTTATACTTATCAAGTTATGGTGTTTGAAGTTTGAATAATCTGCGAAAAATGATATTTTGTAAACAAAGTATTTTAAGTCTAAAAATAACAAAAATAATATTTCCAATCTAGTAACCACCAGCTTGATAGCTGTTCTTGCCCTTCTCCGTATCAATGAGTCCTTTCTTTACAGCCCTTATGGTCTTCCTTCTCTGTTTTCCAATGTTACTGCACTTCTTGTCACATCTCGCTACACGCTCTCTATCTTTGATTTCGGACAGTTGGTTAAAACAGGTCCAGGGCCGGCGAATTACTTTTGGAAGTGGGGGGCCCACACATGATATACTATCAGAGGAGGCACCACCATGGTTGTGGCTAACGAGATAGAGAGCTTAAAACGTACTAAAATTCACGACACAGTTATAAAAATTTGATATACATGTGTTGAAACTATACTCCTTGGCTAATAGACGAAGGACCATATGAGGAATATTTAGAGGAAATCAGTATGTAGATGTAAATATCTTGTAACTTTCAAAAAATTCTGCATCCTATGATCAACACTAGAAAACTAAGTAAGTAAAAGAAAAAGCTGTACATATATAACTATGAAAATAAAGTTGAAAAAATCTACTTATTAATGATAGAATATAAATTGATCGTGAAAAGATATTATGCCATTCAAAACTTTCATGTTTTAAAAACTGTTGAAAACATCATGAGTCATTACTGACAAAACGTTTTTTAAAAATTGTAATGCTGAGTCTAGAAAAAGTTTATCACAAAAAATCAAAAATTTCCAAAATAATTCTTTCTTCCTTCTCTAGCGGACACAAATTCTCTACCCACTTCTTCCATATCAATTTTGTCCGTTAAATCTTTGTGGATGTTTAAAATGGCAAGTGCATTAAAACTATTGCTTTTCATGCTCGAACGAAACCAAGTTTTGAGCCTTCGTGCTGTGGAAAACGATCTTTCTGGAGTACACGATGTGGCAGGGTTAACAAGGAGAAGTTTCACGATATGCATAATGTTAGGTATCATCTCCTTCGTAGCAGAAGATGCATTTTTCAAAGATATGTATATGTCCTTGAAACAAAAAACTTTATTAGCTCCAACAATTATTCTGAGAACATTAAACTCGACTTCTAGTGCAAGAAAATCAATCTCATCTTTATATATCCTTAAAACGTCGCCTTCTTCCTCATCAGCATTAGTTGAATTGATTGCGTTTAAAAGAAGGTTTTCGAAGGCGCAAAAGACTTTGTAGCTTCTCTGATTGAATCGTTCATTAATGGCATTTATTACCAGGTCCAATGCCCCAAAATAGATTCCTCGATACAGTTTTTCCGGTGACGTTGGATGATGGCCGGCTCCCCTTGTGCTTCTTTCCACGTTGAAGTGGTCTCTCATCCTTTTGTAATTGGGGGTTCTTCTCTTTCTGGGCAGAACTGGGTCTTCAACAAAGTCAAATTTCGAAACCTTTTTCTTGACACTTTCATAAAAAAAGGTCCGCTGAGCTTTCGGATCGCATTCTGTCGAAAGTTTTTACAGTCAAGGAGGCAGTTTCTTGACCCTCAACTGCAGACATGCTTTCTTTCTGTAACGATTTTGATAAGTTGTCTGTTAGAGAAAAAATTGTATGACCAAGATTAAGTCCATAGAAGAAGCGAAAATCTGACATTTGTGTTTGGCATCCTATTATTCGGGAACGGGTTTCACGATCTAAATTCCCTGCTAAACATTCATCCCAAAGTTTGTACAATGCATCATAATTGCTCATCACTCTGTTAAAAGCGGTTGCTCTAACAGTCCATCGCGTGGCACAGAGTTTTGTTAAAGAATCAATGTCTTTATAACTCTCATCCTCATTTTCAAATTCAAAAACTTCCTTAATGCTACCAAGCATTTTTTTCTCGCTTTGGTGAATACTTTATAAGTGTTGTTATTTCACCAACTGTTCCCATGACATCACTTAGCATCCTTGATGATTTTGTTACATCTTTGACGGAGAGACTGAGCGAGTGTCCATGACAGTGTGTCTCCACGGCTTTTGGCTGAATTGCTTTTGCTTTTCACTTTTCTTTCCAAGCATATTGCTAGCACCGTCATATGTCTGTCCTCGCAGATTTGACAGTGGAAGATTGAATCTGACTAAAGCATCTTTGATACACATGACAATAGTTGCGCTCTTGATATTAGGTATTTCGTAAAAACCTAAAAAGTCTTCGCGTGCGTTTAAATCTTAAACGTTTAAAGGAAAGTTGCTGTTTGTTAGAAATATCAGTATATTCATCGCACATCAAGGAAAACATTTTACTGTTGTTTACATCGTACAGTTTTCGTCTTAACACTTGATTCCCCATAATTTTGAGAAGTTCATCCTGAAAATCATGATGTGTATATTTCCGTGTACCCACGGTCTTTTCGGTCAGTCGGTCATTTATCCACGGATGATCTTTGCTGCGCATATATAGAAGCTGAGTAAGGTTGTCATTTCCATCTTCGTTACCTCTAAGTGCTAAACCCTGACGAGCTAAAAACTGTATTGACTCCATTACAATTTTAAGGTACTGTCGTTCTCTTTCTCGCGTTTTGATAAGTTCGGCATTGTGCATTTCGATTGGGTCACCACATTGAGGAACAACGGTTTGATAGGTCAATGAAGCCGCATGACATTTGCTTTGTTCGTGTTCTTTGAAGCATTTTGGGGCCTTCCTCCAATTACCGAATCCAGTTGATATATAGGCTGGGTCTTTGTTATGTTCAACAGTCAGTTTCGCTTGATGAGAATGACAGTAGTAACAAAATACTTTCAATTTTTGCGTCATAATGCAGCCAAGGAAAATCGTGGAACCATTGGTGTTGACACCGACGTTCGCGTTTTCCAAAAGTTGATCGAGGAAACTCATAATCTTTATCCGGACGGAATTGAATATCAGTTTCATTGTCTATGTTCATGTTTACACTATTTACATTATTTACACTATTTACATTTTCACTGTCAACAACAAGTTCTTGGTCTTTTGTACTATTTACACAGTTCTCATTAGTCTTCTTGAAAAACGATTGAATTGATTTCTGCATTTTTTTCAGTTGACTACAATGGAGATAAATTTAATTCAAAACCTAACAGGATTAAAATAAGTATATAGACCATTAATCAAAACTCAATTAAATCTCATTATCACCAGTCAAGTTATCAATAATATTCGAATCTTTAAGCGCACTCACATTAGGAGTACTATAAAGATATCTCATCTTCACTAAAAAAACTTAAACGATACATACACAAAATTGTCTCTCACTCGTCTAACGCGTGTTTTCAATCAATGTGGTGTTAACTCATATTGCGTATACACAATGCAAATAAGGTTTGAAGCATGGCGATCTTTACTAACCGTTTACCATTAGTGAAGATGGCCATGATTTGAAGAGATAGAATAAACGGAGAAGAGACAGATTTTTTTGTGTTGACGCATCAAATTTTTTTTGCTTTGAAAAAAAGTGGGGGGGGGGGGGGGGGCATGGCCCCCCGCTTTCGCCGGCCCTGAGGTCCCATTATTAATTCCAAACTGTTGCAAAACGAAGCTTACACCAAAACTCCCCTCATTGAAATCCAACACAGCAGAATTAACTCCCATTTCCAACACCTTTCTACCCACGTATACAGTTTTTGGACATTTTGTCCAAATTATATTGTTTATCGCTTCATTTGAATTCTGCGTTTCACCGTGCAAACATTTCCGGAGTAAGTCATCACCAGACAGTGATGTGAAAACAGATACAAGTAAATCGTGTATCCATTTAAGTAAGTTGACACTGGGTTTGTACTCTGCATTCTGTTGGTATTTGCACCAGCTACTATCTCCATTTGGGCAAAAACGATGGCGAAAGTCAGTATCTGCAAAATCAGTACAATGCGAAAGAATTGCTCCAACAGCCTTCTTCATTGCATACAGATTGTCAGTATTTTCTCTAATGGCCATGCCGTAATGACAATTCAGTGATAGCTTGTGAGCATATCCCATTCGCAATGAGAGTTCATCAGTCAACGCAACATTTTTTGAATTACATTCCGGACAGAAAAGGAAACTTGAAACAAATGTTTTCAGTACATCAAAATTGATCATGATATTATAATTATCAGTGCTAGTAACAGTAGATTCATCCAAGGATCTTCTCTTCTTTATTTTTTGACTTCGTAAACTCTCAACAGTTTCAGGGTTGTCACTTGAATTTGTTGTGTTGTTTTTTGCACCCAAAAAAATTCCTTTACGTTTGTTTTTTCTGCTACAATTTTTTGGATTGCCCATAATACTTAATTTTAATTTTTTGAACAGTTAGATTAACTTCTCTAAATGATATAAAACAAAATTATGTTTAAAATGAATACATAAAGACATAAAGACATATGATCTTGAACCACCACAACCACACAACAAAAACCATTTTGTTTTATATCTTTCCATGTTTACATTTGTTTTTCCAACGGACATCTGCAATATATGGATGTATTTTAGAGACCAGACCAATGTTTAAAATACGCATAAAAAAACAAAAAAAGACCAGTAAATTTGACCAAACTTTCAGGGTTTTATGGACCAAAATGCGTTGCTAAGGGTTGCTAGGGAAATTTTTGCAAGAATAATACCTTATGTATCCTAAATTTATCACTTTTATCATTGTCAATATGGTATAAATGATACATCAATGGAAAGATAATTAAATTTTGGTCCTGAAAATACATCAATATCAATTTTAAAAATTTCGGAAAAATCGCTATTTTTTCTAGGGGAACCACCTTAATATACTTTTAGCCGTCTTACCTCATACTACCTTCTAGTCGTTTATAGCGTCCAAACAGGGTAAAAATTATTAAAAACCACACCCGAACTTTCTCTTTGCCAGATTTTTCAGCAAATAGCAAATAACACCATTGACACTGGTGGCATCTTCCGCAGATTTCTGGAATTGCCACAATGCGTTTAAAGACGTTTTTCCAGCAACAAATATAAGCGGTTGTTGCCTTTGTTCTTTTATCAAATATTTGGAGAAAAATCAAGCTATAACGGTCAAATTAAATAATATGTTCAGGTTGGCCGTGTTATTGACTTACATACCTAATTGGAGTGTGACATATACCTAAGCCTTATTAATATACTTACGGTATAAGAACTTTCGCTAAAAATAAACGAAACAGGTTTTTTCCTCTCTCTCATGCGTTTGGCTGACATGAGTCGACGCTCTCCATGACAAGCTTCCGTCACTTCCCCCGGTTCTTTGCGAGATTGTCAATTTCTGCAAGCCGATTGCAGAGGAGTACACTTCTCAACTCATCACTCCAACGCATCTTTGGGCGTCCTCTTTTTTTTTCCAAACACCATTCCTTGCATCATTGTCTTCTTTATGCCTTCGCTACGTGTAATGTGACCGTGGTACTTCCATTTAATTTTTTCCTAGAACCCAATTAACTTTCGGGTTAGTCATCCGCCAATATATAACAGACAGACAGATGTTGCTTTTAACGGACAGACTGTTTCTTTTCGACAAATTATTTTTAGAATGAATGAATAAAAACATTTGCATTATTTCGGTATTTAGTACAATTTTCGACAATTGTCACAACCCAGACTTAAAACCATCTGGACTTGTACATGTTAATATTTGATTTTACTAATTTTTCAAAAGCATTAGATATACCTGCGAAAACATGGTGGCGTCAAGAAAAAAAATAGCCGTTGTAAGAGCCAATCAGCGAGTATATTTCCAGACGGTAAACACTTGAATGAATCGTCAGACATTTAGTTTCGTATAAACAACAACCATGTTATCTTAAAGCTTTCTGGAAGTGAAATAAAAAGAGCGATGAATAATAATATTTCTATCCATGGGGAAATGCAAAGCCATAGTATTACAATCTATAACACTGTAAATAATCAAGGTAAAATATCTCTAGTTTTGTTATATATTTATACCACACTATTTCACAACGGGTATATTTCCGTCATGTTTTTGCCAAATAAAAGCCGTCCTTTTTAATTAGACATGAGAGATATCATATCATTATCTGGCTTTGAAATAGAAACAAAAATAGGTTTTTTGTTTCAAGCTAGCTCGCTAAAACATAAATAACTTTGCCTCCGTAAGCAACTTATTTTTAATTGTTGTTTTTTTAGCACCAACTAATAACAGCGGACATGCGGATGAAATTGTCGATGATGGTAAGTGCATTTTGAGTCCTTTCATGGCCTACTTAATATATATTAAGGCCATGGTCCTTTTAAAATGCATCATTCATACCTGCCCAGATATATATATGTAGCTACATATCTCTACAAAGTATACATGTTTGACTATTAAATTTGTTTATTTTATAAAATTAACCTACAAGAAACAGTCAAAGTTTGACTGAGAGTGATTCTGACATTTTTTTGGTTTTCATGGATCTTCTTAGAGAACCCCCGAGATCTTGTTTTAGATATAAACCAAATGCTGTTTCTTGATAAAGACTCTCTTTTAAAAAATGACATTCAGTCTCAACATATTTTGGAAAGCATGGGGCCAAACAATACATAGACGGAAAACCCATAAACTTTGGATTTATATTATGGGTTATGACAACACTCTTGGGATATTGCATCCAATTTCATCGGCATTCAGGTAAAGATTCTATTCTGCAGGAATATGTAGACATCGGATTTAGTCTTGGTGCATCAGCAGTAGCTAATCTTGTAGAAGAATTACCAATAGTTGAGAACTCAAACTATCATGTCACGGTGGATAATTTTTTCACAAATCCGGCTTTGCTTAGGTATTTGAGCCCTAAAGGAATTGCGGGAACTGGAACTGTAAGAGCTAACAGAATAGAAAATGCTCCACTCAAAGACATGGGCAAAATGGCAAAGGAAAAGAGGGGGTCGTCTGATGTTGTCACAGATGTATCCTCAAACATTACAACTGTTAGTTGGGAGGATAACAAGGTTGTCAATGTGCTATCTACATTTACTGGAAAGAGCCTATCCAACAAGCTAAACAATATTGTTGCCAAGAAAAAGAGAGGACCGAAATAGACCAGCCAAATATCATCAGTGCCTACAATAAGTCAATGTGGGAGTCGACCGAATGGAGAAAAATATAAGCAACTACATGATTAATTTGCGAACAAAAAAATGGTGGTGGGCGCTTTTTTGTTGTTGATGTTGCAGTGAAACAAAGAATTCTAAATCCAGGGGAGAACAGGTTGGATCCACTTGGATTTCAACGTGCGATTCTTGATGCATATTTTCACTTGTATAGAAACAACGTGCCAAGTACAACATTATTTCCTGGTAACAGAAGTATTCATCAATCGTCAAAAGACTTGCAGTTTGATGGTAAAGATCATTGGATAGTGAAAGGATCAGAACGAAGATTCAGTTTACAGGGGTGCAGAGGAACATCAAAATACTTCTGCGAGAAGTGCAATATAGCATTACATTATACAGTTATTTTATTAATAGAATTGTGATACTTAGCCACTAACGCTAATTATAAATTAAAATTCAATATATATTACCTGCACCCTCTCACCGATGGCGTCACTTTAAACTGACACGCGGAAAAGTACCCATAATTCTGGAGTAAATTTTCTTTTTCCAAAAAGAATGCTATTTTTACTAATTTTTCATTATTTCCCACAGAATATTCGAGAATAACCAAAATTTGAAGGGTGGCCATGATATGATGGGTTAAGAGTGTCTAAATAAAGAAATCAGAAGCTCGTTAAAGTTTACGGTTACAGTTTTAAAACTACTTTGCCAATCAATAAATTAGATGATTTGGCAAATCTAATCTGACCTGAGCAATCTATTGCAATGAATTATTCTACATGAGAGACTAATTTCTGTTTTTTTGATACACCAAAAACGGAGTAAAGTTCATAAAAGAAAGCACCAAGAATGTTCTCAATTATAACAAAAATACTTACATTGTATATCAGGTAACCAAGGTAACCAAGTAATCTACTGATCTTGTTCATTATCAAATCAAATCTAAACATTTGGTTAAATCATCTCCTCGATTTTTCGATGCTTGTGGCATTCTCGATGAGACGTGTGACCAGGGAGAGCTTACCATTAACTTCTAATTTATTTCTAATATGCTGGCCATATTTTAATGAGATTTCATATAGCTTCATTCACAAGCTCTTTTCCACAATTAGAGTTAAGAATGTAGGACAACCGTAAATACTAAAAGTAACATAACAAGGTTGGTTGCAACTTCATTGGTGTCTTTTTTTGAAGGGGAAACAATACATGGCCTTGCTAAAATGATCAACAACATGGCCAATCCATTTATATTCATAATCAGGTGAAGTCTGCATGTGGTCAAATCAATCTTAAAACAAAACCAGAAACGCTATATTACCTTATAAAAAATAATAACAAATAATTGCAAAAAGAAACAATCATTTTAGAGAATTAAAAAATTGGATGCACATGGTTCGTATGAGTCGAACAAAGTATGTATCAATCAAACAATCAGTACTTTCACCCCCCCCCCCAAAAAAAAAAAAAAAATTGATATCCAGTAAAAACTAAGACAGAATTTATTCATATTTTGCAGTCTTTCCAGAAATCCTTTATATATGATAGGTTTTAACGGTGATTAACATTTTGATGATGCTTTAATCTGCATGTTTTGCATAATTCACGGAACACTTGAATACTCTAGTTTTAACTAAGAAATAAATAAAATTATTTCCCTTAACTTGCTGTAGCAATTTTATGAGGTTTTTTCAAAATGAGATTTATTTTGGTGCAAAAAACTAAACGCTAAAACCAGTGTTAGAAAGAAAGGCCAATATTTTCAAATTTAATAACAATTTAATAATTATTTTACATTTTTGTAGTGAAATTTTGCTGTGTATTTTTTGAGGACTTTTGTTTTTGTTGCTCTGACTTTATTACTTTACTTTCACTTTCATTCTCTCCAAGCATAACAGCATTGTGTGTGAATATTGCATTTCAGATGCAGTTGCAATGCAGTTTGATTTTTATTCTTCAGGTATGAAAACACTGACTTTGTTTCTGATATCTTTGTAACCGCAGAAATGCCAAATAAGGCCACATTTTAATTACAATCAGATAATTTTTGCTTACTGTACACATTAAATCGTCATAATAAATCAGAAGTTAAACGTTATTGTGGTACATTTCTTGTTCTCCCTGGAACTCGACCTTTGTTGTATTCAGTCTAGATATTACATAACGATGTCATTTTTCCAAATGTTACAAATTTAATATAAAACTTTATTTGTTTAGATGATATTAACCGATTGAACAATGAAGTTAATGAAGGTAACAAGTAAAATTTGCAGATGTGAATAACATAATTGGGAAATGTTTAGTCTAAAGCTTCTTTTGTTTACCATTTAGATGTTGATAAGTTGACAAGTATTTTAGATGAGGAACCTGGCTTCCTTTACTCTCTTACAACAGGACTGGTTATCATTGTCAGTAATAAAAATTTTGAAGACAACACGCGTGATGGTACTGAGTTTGATGTTGAAGTAATAACAAGCTTTTTCGAAGATACTTTGAAATGGCAAGTCAAATTATTTAAAGATTTGACCAGTTCCAAAATGATTCGAACAATGAACAGTGTTGCGAAAATGAAGACTTTTCCCTTTTCCTGTCTCTTTGTCTTCATACTAAGTCATGGCAGTCAAGATGGGATTTTAGGCGTGGATAATAAAGCAGTTTCACCAGAGAAGCTGTTTGAATGTTTCTCAACAGACAAAGCTCCTGCGTTTGCTGGCAAACCGAAAATATTTGTGATACAGGCGTGTCGTGGCAATAAAGATGATATTGTAAAAGACAGCCAAAGATTTCAACAACCAAATGTTTTTGAAGAAAACATGCCACCGTTAAATGACTTTGCGATCTTCTATCCCTGTGTCAAAGGGTTCACAGCTTTGCGTCGTCCTAGTGGAACCTGGTTCATCCAGATGCTGGTCTCTAAATTGCGTGAATATCATCATCATGAAGATCTGCTCTGTATCTTCAATCGGGTTTGTAATCAAGTGGCGTCTCTGGAGTACCAAGGTCTGAAAGAAATGCCAACCTTCGAAGCCAATTTTTGCAGAAGATATTATTTTAAAGGCTTTTTTACGGACCTACCATGATCATTTGTTTTCTTCTTCAGATTAAGGTTGAATATAATGATCTCACACCTCACAAATCTCTTGCTCTGTATTGTGAACCATAGTATTGACAACCAAGATAGAAGTTTTTCTTTTAAGTTACCCTGTTGGAGTTTATTTATTAAAATTTCTATGTATTCTAAAACTTCTAAATAATTTTTGTTGTTTGAGCAATATACATTCAGAAGGTCATTTAAAGTGCCATTTGTATAATTGTATGTTTTTTGTTGTTTCTAAAGCACTTCAATATTTAATTGTTGAAATTGTAGTGGAATTGTGAGTTATTGGAATGTTTTTTAAATTGAATTTTAAAGCTTGGAAAATCTGTCTTTTCCTTCATCTTTTAGCGGTGAATTGTTCTTTGAAAGCCATGAGATCTAACGTTTAACACCATGTGCTGTCGTTAAATCTGATCTGTAGGATTTTTTCATCCCCAACTATTTTCGTGGTAAAAATCTAAAAACTATTCTGTGTTCTTAAAGAATATTGTTTTTGAAGTTAGTTAGTTAGTATGAAGTTATTTCAGCGAATTTCTTACGAATGTAAGACAATCTAAATGAAAAGCCACAGATCATTTATTATGATTCAGAAGCATGGTGTTAAAATGAAAATACCAGCTGTTGCACTGATGAAATTATGTGAGATGTACGGGTATAAACAATGTCTTTAATATAACAGGTTGTTTTCATAAAACTATTTAACTTTCTTGAACAATCAGAATTGTTAAATTAATAATATAAGGTTTGAAGTTAGCATTTTTAGTGGTAAAAAGGATTTCAATGTAGATTTTACTGACATTTTTTTACATGCTTTAAAACCTCAAGTTGGGGGAGTCTTGGGCGGGCTAGAATTTTTCCATCTCTCTTAAACATTTTTGTTTTTTCAATAACATCAAAAGACTGTTCTCTGTTGAGGGAATAATAAGTTCACGCCTTCATTTATGAAGTTCCAATTGCTGTTATTGTGAGTAATACACTGTTTGTAAGATTTACAAATTTTAAAAGGAAAATAAGGCTTATGTTGAGCTTCTTTTGTTCGTTAGCATTGAGTTACAGGACTCATGGGAGAACAAATTTTTGTATATATAAATTTTATATTTATAAAGATTCGTATATAATAATAATGATAATAATAATAGAGTTGTCAATCATTTTATGAACTTTTTTTTTTGGGGGGGATTGCTTAAGTTTTACATTGCTATCTCGATAGGGGTCTATTGGCATTTGAACTTTGAAAGAGGCTCTTTGACAAATCATTCAAGTAATTTCTCCTCATATATGCAGTTAGGAATAACATTTTATCAGGACAATTGCAACCCAAAAATTTATCTCAAACCTTTTGAACAAAAAACTCAGACCTCAAACTCTGTACTGTGGTTAAATCAGATACAGTAAAGGTACGAATTTAAAAAATATGTTTATATTTAAGGTTGTGGAAGAATGTTTGTGTTCAATTTTGATTCTGGTAAGACATTGTTTAACATGGATTTTACACGTTTCTTTTCAACTTTTTATGTAACCCTAACTCTAATGATCTCCGTGATTCTGATATTTAGCAGTTCAGTTGAACTTGATGACCTGAACCTTTTTCTTTTTGTTTTTTTAGCTTTTACTAAATAATGAACATTAAAATGATTAACAATAGAAGGAGTGCATTTGGAAATTTGTGGAATGTAAAAATGTTCTGCAAAAATAGATTTCTTTAGTCAGCTGAAAATTTTTATTATGATTTTATGACTTCGCCCACCTCGTTTCTTCTCTGTTTAAAAATCAACGTTTTTGTTTTCAGCTTTCGATGTTGAAAGAAGGAATGAGGAGAGAATATCAGGTGGGACTCAGATTTCTTTTTCATCCACATATCCTGCAGATTTGCAAACTGATTCACAGATAATAAAAATGATTATCGTTTTTGTATTATTATTAACGAATATTTATACAGGATAGGAATATATACATAAAAACTGTTATCAACGTTTGTCCTGTGTAATAAATAACATAAAATGATATAAAATGCCAGTAAAAAGTAAAAATATCTTATAAAATAAATAAAACCTATTTGCAGTAATGTTTTTCGATTTGTTTAATAAATTCCCATCCCCCATACGTATTCCCGTGGGCAGCTCATTATGCCATTTCACACCAATATAACTTAAGGGAAGAAATTTTTGCGGAAGAAAATTTTGAGATTGACCGGTCTAAAAACTGTGAATTTTGCGGAATTTATTTTCGCGGATGAGGTGATATATCAGAATTTCGCGGATTTTATTTTCGCGGTGGGCATAGTTTAGGGGAATATTTAGTACTGTATTTTCTTTATATTTTTAATTGCATGTTTAGTGACACTAAAAAAACGAGAGAAAAATTGAATTTCGCAGATTTATTCGCGGATAAGGCATTTTTATTAGGTTTCGCGGATAAGGCATTTTCATTTTGGGGCCAAAATCGCGAAAATAAATTCCGCAAAAGTTTCTTCCCTTAAGGTAGTAGAATGATATCCTTGCGTATTTTAATCTGACTTTTGGCAGTAATCCGCTGTGTACAGAATTTACTTTCTTCAATTAAATGATTTGGCGATTTTATTGTTTAGTCTTCTACAGATAACAAATGTAAACATGGTCTGGAAAATCGTTTTATTTCTTAAATATTTTTAGCGGAAATTTCTTGTTGCATTCAATATTATTTGGTTTAATTTTGTTTTAGAATATAATACAGTTGTGAATAAACGTGGTGAAATGAGTTTTTATTATTCCATGGTTACTGGGTACGTTTTAATCATTGAAAATACATCATACCCTGGAAGAGAAAACAGGAGTGGTTCCGATTCTGATGTCCGAGAAATAAAGAGGTTCTTTCAGGGTTTTTTACGGTGGAGAGTTAAGGAGTGTACAGACTTAAGCTCTGTGGAAATGTTGAGGCTATTTGAAACTCTTTCCAAAGAGAGAACTTTCCCCTATAGCTGTCTCTTCGTCTTCATACTAAGTCATGGCAGGCAAGATGGGATTTTAGGCGTGGATAATAAAGCAGTTTCACCAGAGAAGCTGTTAGAATGTTTCTCAACAGACAAAGCTCCTGCGTTTGCTGGCAAACCGAAAATATTTGCGATACAGGCGTGTCGCGGCGAAAAAGAAGAAGTCGTTAAAGATGGTGAAAGCAATGAACGAGACGTTCCTCGTAAGCCGAGACATCCTTTGATGAGCGACTTTTTAATTGCATATCCCTGCCCTGTTGGTTACGTGGCATGGCGAAACATTGAGACAGGCTCGTGGTTCATCCAGACATTTATCTCCGTCCTGGAAAAACATTACAGACATGAAAATATTTTACAACTTTTTAACCGAGTGTTTTATGAAGTATCGAAAATCAATGCGAACGGCAACATCGAAAGACCTGTCCTCATCTCGGCACTTTCCAAATCGTGCTTCTTTCAAGCATATTTCACACGAGATTCATTATTGATCACAAATCAGGAACAATTGCTACATATATATAATGGATATACAATGACTGGCAACAACTAAAACCTTACCAGCATAACTTTTTGTTTTTTCTTACACTGGGTAACTATTTGTTTAGTTAAACATTTTATGTTTTGTTTAGTCTGGTTTGAAGTACACTTTTGGCGAATATGTTTACCTTTTTTTAAATAAGTAGTTTAATGATCTTCAAATCCAATTTTCGCATAACAAGCATTATTAAAGCTGAATCAGCAGTAGTTATTGATACGTTAGTTTATAATCTTATATTTTGTACACCATCCCACCAGTTTCATTTCATTGTTATTTGAAGAGATTAGACGTGTTTTGAAAGCGGAAAATTTTTTGAATTGGATCTATTTGATTTGTGTGAATTGTTGTGGAGTTTTCGTATGGCTTTTCGGAGTAACTCATACGGAGGAGTAAATATCATCTCTGTGCGGTATTTTGCTATTTTGTTTGCGTAGAAGAGAGCCGTGCAAATTAGATCTTGCGTTGTTTCCATATTTCATACAAAATCATTGAGATTCTGTTTTGCAACAATTTAACTACACTCATTAAAAACCAATTTAATTTTATCACTCTCATTAAAAAGCCTTTTCATCAGCTTCTGTTTAACTTTTTGCACAACTGTTAGTATCTCACACTAATAAACATGGGTCTCAAACATGATATGTCATTTACAATGCAACAAGTCAAGGAAATTTTGAGCATGCATGAACAGACACTCATTAATGTTTTTAATAGTAATTTTGAGAGGATGGAAAGACGAATTGATGCTATTTCGGAGGAGAATATCTTACTAAAAAAAGAAGTTCAGGACTTGAAAGCTTCTGCCCAATTCCACAGCGACATGTTTGACGAAAACATGAAAAAAATAAACCATAAGTTATTTGAGAAAGAAGATGCCAGTCATGGTATAACTTTTCTTGAGGCGAAATTGACTGAACTGGAGGATCGTTCAAGAAGAAGCAATTTAAGGGTTAATGGGATTGAAGAAGATGAAAACGAAACATGGGATGAAACTGAAAATAAAATAAGACATGTAATTAAGGTAAATTTGGGAGTAAGGAGCGCAATTCAAATTGAGAGAGCGCACCGAATGGGAAACAAACATTATAACGGTACAATAAAATCAAAGCGAACAATTATGGTTAAGTTCTTAACCTTTAAGGATAGACAACTTGTTCTGAAGAAATTTTCTGAAAAGAAATTGTGGGAAAAAGGGGTGTTTTTAACGAAGATTTTTCTGAAGCGACGATGAGGAAGCGTAAGCTATTATTTAAAGAAGCGAAAGAATTGAGAGAAAAGGGAAACTTTGCGAAAGTGGTGTACGATAATTTAATTACGTACAGAAATATGTAATAAATTACGTACAACGGGTATGCGGGTCATGTAACATCTTTGACCTCATGGATATAAGCAACCATGCCCTTTATACACTGCTGCCACGGAGTTTAAAATGCAAAGTTGGTATCTTGCGTGGGTTAACTCACCACTGTTTTTCCTCTTCCTGAGGTTGGCGTTAGGAAGGGCATCCAGCTGTAAAAAACATCTGCTCCATTGAATCATCAAATGATTAAACCCACAAAATTGTGGGGAATATCATCTATTGAAACCCCGTCTAACCCATGCTAGCATGGAAAATAGACGTGAAAAATGTAAATGATGATGATGATAATGAGAAATGACGAAAAGAGAGATTAGTTATTTATGCGTTTTTTTATCCTTCTTAGTTAAGATATTTATATTCTTACATTATACTTCGTAAATTATAATTATGATTGAAGACTTTGAAAAATATGTTTCTAAACCGGTTCTCAATGATCAACCCCTTTTAAATATTGATTTTGATCCGGATTTGAATTATTTGAACGATTTTTCTAACTATGATACAACTTACTTTTTCTTTGATGAACTAAACTCGTTCTTTTCTGATAAAATCACAGCTGAAAACGTCTCTATTATTCATCTCAATATTAGGAGTTTAAACGCAAATTTTGAAGATTTTTTAAACCTACTTAGCAAATGCAAACATTGCTTTAATATCATTTGCCTCAGTGAAACTTGGTGCTCCGATGAGGATTTTAAAAACAATTCAACTTATTAAATACCAAGTTATAATGCTTTTCATTATGAAAGGAAGACGAGGTAAACAAGGGGGTGGCGTTTTAATATATATTAAAGATACGTTTTCCTATAAAATAAGGCCAGAGATCATTTTCTAATGAGGATAATGAAATGATAAGCTTTGAAATTATTAATAAGAAGATAAAAAAATGTTCTGATCTCATGTTGCCATAGACCTCCTGACGGTATCTGCAAAAACTTGATTGTTGATTTACGTAAAGTTTTCAATACTACTAATATAGAAAATAAAAATTACATCATCTTGGGAGATTTTAATATAAATTGCTTGAACTATAATGAAAAAAGCTATGTGAAATTATTTTATGATTCCATATATCAACATGGGACATTTCCATTAATAAATAGACCAACGCGTGTTACGGGAAATTCTATTTCAATTATTGATAATATTTTTACAAATTACATTTTCAACCCACTTCTAGTAAAAGGAATTATTAAAAGTGATATCTCTGACCACTTCTCGATTTTTGTTGCTATTAACATTTCTAAAACAAAAGCAAAATGTGAAAAAATGAAGATTACAAAAAGATTTTATAAAGAAAGAAACGTCATTTCATTTAAAAGGGCCTTGACCAATGTGGACTGGTCTGAAGTTTTAGTCAATGAAGATACAAATGCCTCTTATAATTTATTCCTAGAAACCTTTTTTAAATTGTATGATGAAAATTTCCCTTTAATTGAAACTTTTGTTAAGGTAAAAGACTTAAATGCGCCTTGGATGTCAGATAGACTGAAAAAATCATCAAAATTAAAGCAAAAATTATATATTAAATTTCTAAAAAATAAAGCACTCTTAAATGAACAAACATACAAGGACTACAAAAACCTTTTTGAAAAATTAAAACGAAAATTCAAAAATAATTACTATTGCATATTATTAGAAAAACATCGAAATAACTCTAAAGAAATCTGGAAAATCATGAAGGAAATTACATGGAAAAAACAAAAAGTAAATGATCTCCCTAAAATTGTAAACGTTAATGGTAAAAATATCGTAGATCGTGCAGTAATAACGAATGAATTTAATAAATACTTCATTAATATTGGTCCTAAACTAGCTTCAACCATAAAATTATCTGAGAATACCTTGCATGAATATCTTCCTAATATTGACTCTGAAATGAACTTCAATGAACTCACTTTTGAAGAGTTTGAAAAGGCTTTCAAATATTTAAAACGCAAAAAAGCCATAGGTATTGATAAAATTCATGGTAATATTGTAATTGATGTTTTTGAAGGAATCAAACTTCCACTATTTATAGTTTTCCGGTCTTCCTTTCACAATGGAGTTTTCCCCGATAACTTAAAATATGCTAAAGTTAAACCAGTTTATAAATCTGGAGATACTGCACAAATTGGAAATTATAGACCTATCTCCATATTACCTTTTTTTTCAAAAATCCTAGAAAAAATCATGCATAATCGTCTTTATTCTTATTTCAAAGTAAACAACTTTTTTTATAATAAACAATTTGGGTTTCAGACAAATACTTCCACTGAACATGCATTGTTGCAATTAAATGATAAAATTTTAAAATCTTTCGAAAATGGTGTAACACTCTCGGAGTTTTTGTTGATTTATCGAAGGCATTTGACACAGTTAACCATAACATTTTGTTTCAAAAATTAAAGCATTATGGAATTTCTAGTATTTATTTAAAATGGTTTCAAAGTTATCTAACTCGCCGTAAACAATGCGTTTTTAATGGAAATATTATGTCTGATCTTCTTAAAATTACATGTGGTGTCCCTCAGGGTTCTATACTTGGTCCATTATTCCTAATATACATAAATGATCTTGCCAATTCTTGCTGTGAAATAAATTTTATAATGTTTGCAGATGATACTAATCTATTTATATCTAACTCTGATTTAAACATTGCTTTTGGAACAATGAATGCAGCATTAAAATGTGTTGCATCATGGTTCCGAACTAATAAATTGTCATTAAATATATCTAAAACAAAATACATTCAAACAAAAAATAAAAAGTGCATTGATAAACTACCTCAATTAAATATTGATAATATAGAACTAGAGAGAACTAAATTTACGAATTTTTTAGGAGTGATAGTAGATGAGAACGTTTCCTGGGAACGACATATAGCCTTCATAAATAAAAAAATATCTAAAAGTGTTGGCATTCTTTACAAATCTAGACAAATTGTGAAGAGAAATCTTTTAAAACAACTCTATTTTTCATTTGTAAACAGCTATCTTAATTATGCAAACATGGTTTGGGCAAGCACTCACAGGAGTAAATTAAAATCTATATATAGAACACAAAAACATGCGATTCACGTAATTTATTTTAAAGACAAATTTACACACACCAAGGGTTTATTTGATGATATTAAAGCGATGAACGTTTATCAAATTAATATTTACCAAATACTTTTTTTTGTGTTTAAATGTAAATATAAATTGGTACCAAATATTTTTGAAGGAATTTATACCTTGAAAATAAAAAACCGTAGCACAAGATCTTATGAAGCAATAATTACACCTTTTTGTAAAACAAAACTTTGTGAATTTTGCATTTCTGTTTGTGGTCTAAATCTTTGGAATAATTTAATTGTTTCAAATCTAATCAAAACAAATATTTCTTTTTCCAGTTTTAATAGCTGTGTTAAAAGTATTTCAATTTCACTGGATAATGATATATATAAATATTTTTAAATTATCTTTTGTTATTTTTTTGTTCTGTCTGTTTGTTTTTTAAGAATTTTTATTTGTATATCGTATTTTTCTTGTATGCGTAGATAAGTTAACGATTTTTGTTATAAACTTATATTAATGGATAAATAATAATTTTAACCAAATTTCTCAATACTGATAATTTTCTCAATAATTCTAATTGGTTCTCCACTTTTTCTTTGATCATTTATTTTTTATTTCGTATATAAAGATATCATTATTATATACATATTCATTTTTCAACTACGTGTTGAATTTATCTAGAAGAATTGTGTTTTTTGGTGATAATTTATGGAAAAGAAAAATTTAAATAAATGAAAAATGAAATGAAAAATTAGTTGTTTTTTAAATATATTTTAATATGAGATAGTTTGGCTCACCTTTTTACTTTGCTTGGCTAAACATTTGAGAAATTTACATAACATGCTCCATTATTAAGGCTATTTATTTTATTTCATTTTATTTCATTCTACATTGATTAATTAAAAGCAAGTATAGTCAATGAGCAAATGGGAAAAACAGGGAAGAAGAAGAAGCAGAAACTTGTGCTCACATTCAATGAGGAAGATCGAAAGTAAGTTCGAAATATCTTCGTTAAATAACAATGGTAATATTATTAATGCATTCTTTAATATATTCACGGGTAATCTGTAACATCTTTGACCTCATAGGCTTAAGCATCCATGCCCCTGATGCATACCTGCCACGGAGTTTTAAATACAAGTTGGTACCTTGCGTGGGTTAACTCACTACTGTTTTCCTCTTTCTGGGATTGGCGTTAGGAAGGGCATCAGGCCGTAGAAACATCTGCAGCAATAAACCATCAAATAATTAAACCTCCATAATTGGAGTAAATCATCTTTTGAAACCGTCCAACCCATGCAAGCATGGAAAATCGACGTTAAAAGGATGATGATGATGGTTCTTACACATTCATATTTGATATTAGAAAATACAGATAATTAACAATTCAAATGGGCTGATCACATGAAGTGAGCTGGCTTGGTTTGCGAAGATCTTGCTTAAACAATGTGGTATCTCGGTTAACCGAGCTGGAATATTCCCCGAGATCGCATGCTCCAGCTATGATCTACCGAAAGTGTGCAAACATTATGATAAAATTGGAGACATAAATTGGGGTAAAGAAAAATTAAGACACAAACATAGTTTCGATGGGAACCCCAATATATTGATGAACTCTTGACTTGTTTACTGGACTTTGAAACAAATAAATGTGACAATGTAGATAGATGCTAATAAACGATTATTCTGAAATAACATAGTGCAGCATAAAAAGTGATGATAGAGGAGCATAGAGGAGCTGTCACCATCTTATACTTTTCTTTTTGCATGCTTAAAATAAAGTCATAGAACTGACCCGCCACGTTTTCTCATTTGATCTCGAAACGAAAATCAACCTGCCTAGTTGAACCTGTTCACTTTACGTGATTAGCTCCTAGCAGTCTCAACTATGAATTGTCAACAAAAAGTGCTGAATATTTTACAGCCAAATCACAAGAGAGCCATACACAATGCACTTACTAGAAATGGTTTGCCTCGTATTTGCAAGATTGGCAACAATATGTAACGATTAACGGGTTTTCTTCATCGTTAAAGTCAATCAGATGATGCTGAACATTTTACAACAAGAGAGCCATACATTTAATGCACTTACAAGAATATGCATTTCACAATCATATTTATTTATCTTATTTTATTCAGATTTATCTACTTTTTCTGCAATTTTTAACTTTTTAAATAAAGCAGTTGAGAGCTGCAAGTGTCCATGTATGTACCCATAATGCAATGTATGCCAGTGTATTTTTTGAATATCATGTAATTTCCGTTTTATTTACTAAAAACACCTAACCATACTGTGTATCTGGTGGGAGATCCTATCATTTTATTTTAGACCTCATTTTAAAAGGGGGAAACGTGGAATTCATCAGGATATTGCATTTTTCCCTTCTGTTTTCTTATTAGGAATTACTTAACTGGCTTTCGTAAACGCAAAGAAGAAAGAAAGAGCAAAGCGAAGAATGAACTTACAAGTAAATTGAAGAAGAAGATTAGAGAGGAGCGAAATAAGGTTGAATGAGTTAAACGAGAACTTCTTAATTTTGAATCAGTTTTGTGACTTTCGGGACAAAATTTTGTCTGGATGAAGTTTGACGTTATTACCTCGGTTTCTTTGCTAACTTCAGAAAAGGAAAGCTGCTCGGGAAAAGGTTGACAAAATAATGGAGAAGATTGGTAAGTGGGGCATTTTTATTCTTCCATCACAGACAGTCATGCTTTCATCTTTTCGTTTCGTTATAGTGAAATTGTAACCTTTTTGATATTTTTAATGTATCGGTAATACTTACCGTAAAGTTATGTTAAATATGCTTAAAAAGTGGTTCCAAACAGTTGCTATAGCTACACAACACATGACTATTGGTAGAAGTACTATTCACGGGTATCTTCTTCGACTTTGCTTGTCTGATCCAGACTTTGGCATGTCAAATTCAACTTCACAATGAACGATTTCTTGCTCGGCTAAAAACTACTCTAGTTGACAGATTTGCGATTTTGTTTATGTTTACTTACTTCTTACTTCTTCTTGCTCCAGCGTAGCAATCAGCTCCGAGAGCTTGATGGATATCTTTCATTTATCCATCGGTTGAAATACGGTTTGTCCATCATTATTCTTCTTAGAATTCTTCTGTCTTTTTTGACAGAAAATGTTATCCCAGGGACCAGGTAAGGGGCAATATATTCCCTGTGCGCCAGTCTGAAGTATTTGATCCTGGTGTTCTTGTGCAGACAGGGCTCTTTAGTCTTGGTAGACAACCTGTCCACTGGAAACACGAACAATTTGAAACTTTGGGCAGCAGCAAAGTGGATGGGTTCATGGCAGACGAGTTTTGAGTAAACCAATGGTAGAATCCTAGGATGTCAAACAAATAGTTTTGAGATCAACGGACTAAATTAGCTAGTACTGCGGTAGGCCATCCTTGAGAAAGACCCTACTATAATCTCTCAATCTAAACCACAATGTTTACACAAATTAAAAAACGACTCTCAGTCCGGGTGAACCATCAAGGGTGCGAAAGTAATCTGCCTGAAGACTGCCTAGCAGTGAATATTTAATGTAAGAACATTGTTTGACGACGAAGCAAAACTAGACAACCTGATACTAGAAATGAAGTGTATGAATATAGACATACTAGGCTTGTCAGAGACACACTGGTCCATAGAAACATCAGAGGCGTTTGAAAGTGATGATCATGTGATTATCCAAACAGGAAGGAAAGACAATATTCACCGTCAGGGTGTTTCTTTTATCCTTAAACAATTGCGGACACCTTCAAGGCTATAATCTAATATCTGAAAGAATGTTATCCATTCAAATTGAAAGGTCCCTTGTTTATCATTCAGTGTTACGCCCCCGATTCATCCTCATAGTGCTGACGAGATTGAAGCTTTCTACAGTGAGCTACAGAGTCAACTGTCCAAACTCCTAAATAAAAAGAATTTAATTCTACTAGAAGACTTCAACGCAAAAGTCGGTGATTCCTCTTTTAACGACTGGCAAGGAACAGTAGGCAAATATGCAATTGGAAACGTTAATAGCAACGGTGAGAAACTGCTTCAGTTCTGCGCTATAAATGAATTATCACTTGTAAACACTACAAACAACCGAAACACAGACTGGTTACCTGGACATCGCCTGATGGTCGAACTCAAAACCAAATTGACTACATCATTCTACCAAGTAGCCAAAAGGGATTGACTAAAAGATGCCGTGTCTACAATTCGTTTGATGTTTGATCATTCTCTACTCATGATGAGGTACACAGTCAAGACAAAGAGGTGTAAGAATAGAGGTTCATACTAAAATTGTAAATGCGGTGAAAGAGATGTACCGAAATACCAAATGTGCAGTGATTATAAACGGAAAATTGACGGAATGGTTTGAAGTATGCATAGGTGTCCGACAAGGCTGTCTCTTATCACCTACCCTGTTTAACCTATTCCTAGACTATTTAATGAATGAACTTACATGTCTACAGAACGACATTACCATGGACGAAAATTTATGCTGCGATGTTAGGTATGCTGATGACACAACGCTTATTGCTGCTACCTTTGAAAAATTACAAATGTCAACTACACAACTCCAGGCTGCATGTAGAATATACGGTTTAAAGATAAATGGGGACAAATGTCGAATCATAAGTCCTAATGTCCAAGATGATATTGAGATCTAAAGTGGTAGAAAAGGTCACCCAATTCTGTTTTCTAGGTGCTCTTATTCCAGGTACTACGAATGACATCGATAAAAGGCTGGCAATTGCATACTCATCATTTGGTAGACTAAAAACGTCTGGTGCAATAGTAAACTACCAATTAAGTTGAAACTTCGCTTAATGTATACACTGATCATGCCTATAGCAACTTATTCTTGTTCAACATGGACTCTCACCAAAAAAGATACTGACAAACTCAGGGTATTTGAAAATAGCTGCCTAAGAAAACTTCTTGGTGTCAAGTTAATGGACAGAGTGTCTATCAAAAGTTTGCATGAAAGATCAGGGGCAAAGCCAGAGATTATAAACTTCGTCAAAAAGCAAAGACTCAAGTAGTATGGCCACATTATGAGAATGGAACAAAACAGTCTTGTGGAAAAAGTCATGAAAGGTGAATTCAACAAAAAAAGAAAAAGAGGTCGACCTCCAAAACGTTGGGCGGACCAAATAATCAAAGACACTGCATTGACACGTGAAGTGCTTGAGACAATGACTGAAGATAGAGAAGAATGGAGAAGGAATGTAAACACGTGGACAAGGTCTCTGAATTGGGATGCGCAGTATAGTAAAGTAAGTATTCTTCTTAGCTGTTGCTGGTCCAAATATGTGGTTCTTTCCAGCCTTTTTCATCTGTTGATCCTCCCTTGTTTTCTGTGCATAAACAGAGTTTGCTTCTGCAGACAATCATTCTCCATTATACAATGAGCCAGCCATTTAAGATGTTGTTTCTTTTGGAACATTTTGAGGGGTTTACAGTATGTTATTTTGAAGATATCTTCATTCGTGTAGACATACCCAAAGTCCACATCATCACCATCAATTGCATCAAGATCGACAGATCATGTTATTGAAAGATGTAACCTCGCATTCGACCCTGTAGAACCTTTTTATTATTACATCCCTCATAACCTTTAGTTCATGTTTATTTATTGCCCTTATAAGGTTCTGCTTTTTTAAAACCTTCATTATGCGTACGTAACATATTTGGCATACGAAGTCACACGAATAGGATGTATGCCATCTTCCAGTAGAATGTGGTTGAGATTTCATGAAATGTCACGTGATAATAAGCGGGAAAGTGTTTCTCTGAACCATGCTGTCTTGCCTGATGAAATTTGAAACAGATTTTTTTTATACGAATATTTTTAATTTTTTTTACAAATATCCAAACAAGTATTTAGCTATATAGGTCTTATCATTGATTATTTTTAGATCAACTGCGCGGGAGTTTGGAAACTACCTGCCGGATTGAGAAAGTGGACTTTGAAGATTACGAGGTTACAGCGAAGACTGGGTTCGAAGTTGAAGACCTTGCTGTAAAACCGGACCCTATAAAGGTGTTGCTTGATCGATTGCTTTTCTAAACGACTGTTGTAATAAAAAGTGAAAATTTCTAACTCCTAATTTACAAGTTCTGTAAATATAGAACAAAACTTGTCTCTAAAACTAAAAACTGGTGTTTGTCTTCTTAAGATAACCTTATAACTCTTCTAATCCATATCAATTTAAAATGTAGGACGTTCTACGGAACATCTCTCTAAAACTAAAAACTGTTGTTTTTCTTCTGAAGATTAAATTGTGAAATGTTGAACAAAATTGGATTTTGATTTTATGTATAGACGACTGTACGCGTCGAAGAGGTATCGAAACCAAGGAAATATTCATCGAGCACAAACAGGTTGAAAAGGAAGCCACGCGCAAAACGGTGATTCGCGTAGCATTCATCTTTACTGTTGAAAGAGAAAATGCTTGCACCAAGACGTGAAAGTACCGCGACTGATAGTTGCGCGTTAGTCTGTATTCGCCTACTCGTACAAACCCGTGACCCGATTTAAAACTTTGCGGTTTTCTGGATTTTAAGTTTTGAAATTCAAGATTTTTTGATTTGTTTTACGATTTAAAAATTACTTTCATTTCTTGTTGTTCGTAAAAATTTTGGTTTGCAAATTGTTGGAAATATTATCAATCTTTGTGCAGTTTGAAAGGATGGACACACGAACGTAGATGATGGTGGCCGTAACACTCATAACGTTTTTATTCGATTATTTGGTCACGGATTATTTTATGCCCCTGTGATATATTTCTTCAGACACTTTTATTTACTCGTGAAAAGGAAATCGCAATTCTTGATAATAAAACTAATCATTACAACCTTGTCCTGTTAAGACCACCAGCAAAGGAAAATATTCTTTAATTTGCCCTTACTTCTCGAACCAACTGTTAAAAGCGAGATATTACTTGACATTTTATTTAAGCTGTAAGGGAAATGATTCTACATTGCAAAACCGCAAGGATACAACCCGTTCCCGTGTATGGATATCGTTAATGAAGTCTAAGAAATTACCCTTGATTCTTTAAACTGAGATGACTCTTTTCTTAATCTAATACACCTTCTTTTTTTATAAGCATACTCTCTGGTCTCTAATAGACGTACCCCCCCCCCCCCCACCGCTTATTACTTTTTGGAACCCAACCCCCCTTCTCGGCTATTAATTCGCGATCTTTTTTCCAACCCCCTCATCTATTAGAGACGAGAGAGTAACGTAATTTGAGCCCAGCCTCAATATGCTTATTGTTTCCTGGTTTTTCGAACTTTCTTTAAAAAACGATCACCACTCTCAGTGCTTCATTTTCTTGTCTCTTTTTTGAAACTCTCTTGATTATTTTTCTTTACTGCTGGTGAAATGATATCAGGGAACGAACCTATAATTTCTTCGTTTTTGTGTTCAGTGTACAAATCACCAACGAGATTTTTGTAAAAGCTTTTGGTTTCTTGAAGAATAGCCATTCATTTTCGCTACTATTCCACACAGCATCTCTAAAACACCTTGAATAAACGGAGATCTTCTATAATTAACGCTTGCCAACCGGGCAGTAGCAACAGAACCACGATCTGACAAAAACCTTGTTAGGGTTAGGGTTAAAAAGACGAAAAGCCTAAAAAGGTTTACTGGGGAGAACGTTACCCAATAGGGACATACGCTGCTGAAAACCAGGTATAAAAGACGAAATTAACATGGGGAATTACAAGCTTCCATCTGTAGATCCTTTTCGAGAGTGTGACCCTTTAGTCTACGATGAAGAAGAATACGATTTATAACAAGTATCATCAACATGTAAATGTGGTCTAGCGGAAGGTATTACAGATCTATTCATTGATAGTGACGGTAGTTAGAATTTGATCGCAGATTCGATCGGAGAAAGGAATTAAAATGTTTTCAATATTTCTATATTTTAATAATAAATGATACCACCTTCAGCAAAAGACAGAGAAATGTCTTTATTTAATTTCTGCTTGAAGGAGTTCATAGAATTTTGATCGACAGTTTCGTTTGATAGCTGGTTCCATATTTTGGCGGTGAGTGGAAAACCACCTAGAGTGACTACTGGATGTAGAAGTAAATGATGATGACTAAAATGTCGACGAAACAGTAGCTGAAAAGCCCTATGAATTTGGTGAAGTCACCATGTTATTTATATAAAAAATTTTAAACAAAAACAATGCTAAGGTTGTACTTTTGTTAGTCAATTTTATAAACTTTTTTAGTTATGAATTGCCGATAGGAGATTGCTAAGATTTTAATTGCAATCTCGAAAGTGGTCTGTGAGCAGCTTCAAAAATTTGCAATGAGAACGGCCACAATAAGTATCATTCGTAAATTGTAAATTCGTAAATGCAATATTTCTAAATCTCTTTTTCATGTAGCAAACGGTGCTTTTTCTTACTTTAATAAGGAAAGAAAATATATATTTTCAGACATATTATTTATGTACCACTTCTCGATAGCTACGCCTTATTAGGACATTTAGTAAGTGAGAAGTTTCTTTCAAACCATTAAATTCGAAATAAAACTTGTGAACGGATGCTAAATCATATTTCGTTTTGTAAATGGTAAAGAAAAAACTAAACAGAAGGCGTCCATGTTCAATACATTTCTCATAACACACTTGCAGACGTACCCACCCCGTTGCCAAGGGCATTAAACGTTTTCTATGTAAGATGAACCAATCTACGAAATTCTGACAATAGGTGACGTCACCAGAAAACCTACATCATATTTTCACTCACTTACTATGAGACCATTGATTGAAAGTATTTCCGTCTAAGTTAAAAACTTCTCCAATGAAATGTCCATGCGAAATATTCAAGAGACGAGAAGAAACCTCTGAGAAAAAATTGTTTTGTAATGAAATTATTGGAAGAATAAACTATGTTATATCAAAGTATAACTTTTGTTGCAAGAAACAATAATTTGTGAAGGATCGTTGTGGAAGTAGGTACACTTATAAATTTTCTTGCTTATTGTGGTAAAACTCCTTTGTCAGCCGAAAGAGACTTTCGTTATTGTATCTTTGATTTGCCAACAACTCGTCATTCAGATGTCAACATTTATCGTCTAAAACTATTGATTGCTTTGCAAACCCCGGAATAGCTTCTTAATCTCTAAGTAAACGATTGGAAATGGAAATGCAAAAGTGCTATGAGAGTGAAAATCGATCAGTTTGAAATTATCAAATAAACAATAATATAAATCGAGAATGTGCTTCATATAGTTCTAACGTAACCTAGGTAACCTGACCTGACCATATCATAATATATTAGCACCAATTAAAACAGAGATAACTGTAAATATGTCACGTGGTCGATCCTTATATGGTGTTTTCAAACAAACCGATTAACCGTACTGGATGTATATCTGGATGCTAATTAATTCGAAATTTAAAGATTTGCGCAAATATGTGAATCGAATTAAATTCTCGTGATAATTTAATTTTGCCAGTTAACTAACACAACATAAACGAAAGTAACATGAAAAACTGTGATTTCTATAAAAAAAAAATTCAAAATATATATGGCACGTTATGGTTTTTCACGATTTGTATTTGTATCGTTGCCTAGCGAAACCTTTTACGAACAAATATTTTGCCAAAACTGCAAAAGATAAAATAAAAAAATTATGTAGCTTAAAACTGAATAATCACAATCTTGTACTAAATACTTATGTAAAATACGTCTGCTCGTCATCTGACAGTTATGAGCAACGACATGGAATCAATAGCAGAAATGAGTGAATAACAAATACTATTATAAATACTTGTATTGCGGAAAATTGATTGGTTTTTAATCCGTGATGTCACCATGACTATTTAAAATCGCCGGAATCTTATTAAATATAAATGGCGGCTTTTGAAGTTTGAAGTTTCTATTTCCCGTTCTTTACTTGACCTTTCTATTGGAGTTTACAAATGTTTGAGATAAATAAGCGGTCCACTATAAATATACACGCTGGAATTAGGTTTTTAAATATTCCTATATATTTATACTATTCCTTTTCTATTTTTTAAACGATTTCGAGAGATTAGTCAGAATTATTGTGACGTCACAACGCTGTATTCCCGTGACGGATGACATCACTGTATCATTTGTTTCAAGCGAGTCGCCGCTATTGTTTTTATAACCGACAACTCGCTGTGACATTCAATAAGTTCTCGGTTGATATAAATGAATATAATCTACGAATTGTTTTCAAAGTTTTACGAATAAGAGCAGATGTTTTTGATTTCACTTCTGGCAAAATGTTGTGTTTGAATAGATGTTTGTCTCGTAAAGTTTGAATGACTCTGTCGGTTGATTTAGAAAGGCCAGGATATGCTTGCCAAAACAAACTGTTAAATCAGCATAAATTTGGCGCAGTGTTGAACGAGATGGAAGGTGCGAACATGCCGGAAAATGATACGCTAGTCAAAAGAAGCTTACTCACACTTCATTCGAAGTTTCATGAAACCCGCAAACGAGTTGTATCTTTCCACGAACAGACTGAAAACTCGCTAGCCGGTGAAATATTTCGTAAGGCGTACAGTATGTGCGAACTACAGTGGTGTGAGGACGAGAGGGAACCGAATCTCCATCAGTTATCGTTAGAAGATTGCTCCTCGTGCTCGTCATGCAGATCCAAGGGTTCGTCCTACCACTCCCTTCTCTATGATGTGGATACAGCTATAAACTACCAGACATACCAGCCCACTGTATGTAATATGACGGATAACGAATGCTTGAATATTAAGTCGTTTGATGATGTGGACTGCGCCAAAAGACATTCCGTAAAAAAGCAAAGTCAAATGAGTTTGGGGTGTTTGAAAGAAAAGTTTAGGAAAGTGAAGTCGACTCGACTTAAAACTTTAAAATGAATTCCTATTGCTGTTGTTGTTGGTAGTGTGTTGTGTTTACAAAGGTTTATCTACGATGAGATAGGCGTAAATTGTCCTTATTTACAAAATGTATCAGTGAAAGATAGACTCGTGTTATCGATGTAGGAATATTGAAATTTTATTTCCAAATAGTTCTGTAAATAATATATCGCAACAATCGTTTTCTCTCATCTTCTTCATGCAATTACATTTTTGCACCAAAGTAGGTTCAAAATAACAAACGAATAAGCACCAATAAGCCTGGTAGACGTGTACTTGTACCTGAGTTTTACAGACCCTGACAAAGAAAAAGCGACAAACAGTCTTTTCCGATATCAATGGCTTGAATGATGGCCAAGTGGGGAGTACACTCTTTTCTTCATCCATCACTTGACTTAAAGCCCATGTTCGGTCAAGGATTCGGTATTTCTTCTGCTCAGGACTATTGACTTAACATTCGAAATCAGGGCATTTCTCGTCTAAAATTGATGATTTCGTAATTTTCTCGGTTTTGAGAGGACCACTTTTAAATTTTGTGTCATTTCGATCGATTTGTAAGTGTTGTTGTATAATACAACTTTGAGATATTTTGATAATAATGTTGCATAAAATTCATCCTTTATATCTGGAGGGTCATTTTTGAAATCACAATTATCGATAGCAATATTGATGAGAAGACCTGGAGTGATATTGGGTGAAACAATACACCATTGGCTGAATCTCTCTGGAATGTTATAGCGGTTGCAATGGAATTTTTGTGACTTTATCATACGAGATGTATAAATTGAGATTTGACAAATGATCTATCAGAGCTTTACTTCTGGTACATTTATGTATGTGGAGACCTACACCAACTTTAATCATGTACATCATCAAATGTGAAAATACCACCTTTACCCACTTTTAAAAGTTTAAAAAGATTGGAAAGCATGTTAGCCAATATATGTTGTCTACGATCACGAAAAGCATTTAGGACCTTCAACTGAGGAATAGAAAGCAATCTTCAATTAAATCATATTTTAACAAAAGCTTGTAAATATTTTTGAGTCAATTCTTTGTCAAAGAATACTTTATTATACGTGTACAAGTACCTAGTCTCTCATTTACAATCCTCGTGAAGAAAAGTATGAAAAACCTTTTTTGGTCAAAATTACGTCCAAAACAGAATTTTGGTCAAATCACTATAAAACGAGCATTTCTATAAAGCGGACAATTTTTTTGCACCGATGGTGTCCGCTTTAGGGAGATTCCACTGTACTTTGAAACGTGTTTGGTTGGAAATGAATTTACTTGAGTTCTCCGCTTTATTCTTATTTAACCTTATATTATTTATGATTTTCAATTTATATTTAATTGATTAATTTTTTATTGAACTCGTTGCATATTACATATTGATAATCCACTGAACTTCGTTTCCATACTAATCCTTCGCTTTGCCGTTTTGCCGCCGTGAATAAATCACAGTTATTCGTGAAGATATGCACCACGTCCCAGTGAATGATATAATTTTTTGGGTGTAGATGCAAAAACCGTTTTCCCGCGTTCAATGAGAAGACTTTCTATTCTTGTACGGGTTCACTTCCATAGGAAGATATCCGACAATTTGATTGGCTTGATTTTGTCTTGTTGTCTGAATTGCGCTCAAAAGGGTTATCCTTTTCATGATTACAATTGAGCGTTTCTTCGATTTTTGGTAGCCAAATACCAGACATATTTCAGACGATCGATCATTCGAACCTTTTTTTTTTAAAAACATATTTTTAAAAGTTTGAAAGAACACATACTATAGCTTCATCAATAAGTCGCAAGAAAACAATTAACGAGAGGTTTATAAACAGAGTAGCCTGTATAAGGCAATTAGCCAAAAAAATCTTGAAAGAACCAAGAGGAAAATATTCAAGAGGAACATCCATGCTCTTCAGCTGATATCAACGACTCGTCGCGTACTTAAAACGGTAAATCTGTTTGAAAAACTATATTTTGTTTGCGAAAGTACACTATCCGATAATTTTTTAGATCAGTTACCACTAGAAATTGAAACAGGATTTGGCTCAGTTGATTGTGAACTTCATAAGAGATGCGAATAGTCTAAAAAAGGTTTACTAGGGAAGAACGATACAAAGTAGAAAAATACGCTGCTGAAAACCAGGTATAAAAGACGAAATTAACATGGGGAATTCCAAGCTTCCATCTGTAGATCCTTTTCGAGAGTGTGACCCTTTAGTCTACGATGAAGAAGAATACGATTTATAACAAGCATCATCCACATGTAAATGTGGTCTAGCGGAAGGTATTACAGATCTATCCATTGATAGTGAGTGGGATGATCCGAATGACGATAGGAGTGACGAAGGAAGAAATGACGAAGATGATTGATATACAAATATATTAAACATGAAATCCTTACTCCTTTTGTCTTGTTCTATTCTTTTTCTTTTTACTCAATTTAAAAAAAAACTGAATTAAGACTGCGATTAAATATTAAATAAAAAAATACACGCGAATAACTGAAAAATGACGACATCGCGCATACATGTGAAATGTAAAAACTTTCAAATAGCGAAATTAAACACGTTTAAGGTAATTCGTCATAAAATTGTTTGTGATGGTAGACAAAATGGTGCTTTCTTACAATGTGGTAATGAAACCAACGCTTGTTGATATGGATTGCCATGATACGGAAACAAAAGAATTCCTCAATGTAACAATAAACCTCCTAAAATCCAATTTTCTTTTGAGACAGAACAAACTATTTCGTTTCTAACACTATTGAAAAGCGCCATAGGTTTACTCAGGGTTAGTGATCCAGACAATCTTTTCATAAAACCTGTGTAAGGTTGTATAATTCCCTTCAGGTATATACGACGTCTATTTGAACTAAGATGTTCACAATGAATTAGTTGCATGTGCAAGTATATTGTAAAAAAAACGGGCAAACATATAGAACTTTTTGCCATTCTGTGGGTAAATACATATAAGATGCCTAGTAGCAATGCAAAAAACACTACATAGCTCAAAAAGTAATTGATTGGTTTTTCGATAACCATGTGCTAAGTAGTATCATTATTCACTGTGCAAAAGACTTAACAGTTAACTGGGAATTCCGAAGATTTGGAAAACAAATTTTCAATATTCAAAGGATGCTTGTTTCTTATTTCTCAACGATGTCCATGAACTAAAAATCCTTGTCCTATCATAAACTAGACATTGCAGAGAAAAGAGTCAAAACTCTTCAGAAGAAATACAACATTCACAAAGAGATAGACCACTGAGAATTGCTCTCAAACAACCAGCTTAGGGCGCAAATAATTTGCTAGGGGCAATGAACGTTTTCTATGTTTCTACAAAATTCGAAAGATTCGGTCACCAGAAAACCTACATCATATTTTCACTCACTTACTATCAGACCATTGATTGAAAGTATTTCCGTCTAAGTTAAAAACTTCTCCAATGAAATGTCCATGCGAAATATTCAAGAGACGAGAAGAAACCTCTGAGAAAAAATTGTTTTGTAATGAAATTATTGGAAGAATAAACTATGTTATATCAAAGTATAACTTTTGTTGCAAGAAACAATAATTTGTGAAGGATCGTTTTGGAAGTTCGTGCACTTATACATTTTCTTGCTTATAGTGGTGAAAATCCTCTGTCAGCTGGAAAAGACTTTCGCTTTTGTATCTTTGATTTGCCAACTCGTCATTCAGATTGTCAACATTTATCGTCTAAAACAAATGATTGCTTTGCCAAACCAGAATGGCTTCTTAATCTCTAAATAAACTATTTTTGAATTCAATGGAAATGCAAAAGTGCTATGAGGGTGAAAATCGATCGGATTGAAAACATCAAATAAACAATAATAAAAATTCGAGAATGTGTTTCATGTAGCTCTAACGTAACTTAACCAACTTAATGTAAGACCTAGCCTAAAACCTAACCCTAACGAAATACAATAGCACCAATTAAAACAGAGATAATATGTCACGTGAACTGAACTGTATTTTCAGTATAACAGATTAGCTCTATGTACGTGGATACAAATTAGTTGCGAAATTTGAATATTTGCTAATTTAATTTTACCAGGTAACTAACACAACATAAACGAAAGTGAAAAAAAAATTCTATAAAAAACCTTTTTGAAACTATATATGGCGCGTTATGGTTTTACACAATTTGTATGTTTTATCGTTGCCTAGTGAAACTTACGAACAAATATTTTGCCAAAACTGCAAAAGATAAAATAAAAAAATTATGTAGCTTAAAACTGAATAATCACAATCTTGTAATAAATACTTATGTAAAATACGTCTGCTCGTCATCTGACAGTTATGAGCAACGACATGGAATCAATAGCATAAAAAGTGAATAACAAATACTATTATAAAAACTTGCATTGCGGAAAATTGATTGGTTTCTAATCCGTGATGTCACCATGACTATTTAAAATCGCCGGAATCTCATTAAATATAAATGGCGGCTTTTGAAGTTTGAAGTTTCTATTTCCCGTTCTTTACTTGACCGTTCTATTGGAGTTTACAAACGTCTGAGGTAAATATGCGGTCCACTATAAACCTTTGTTTCATCCTATTAAATACACGCTGGAGTTTTAAACATTCGTATATATATTTATACTCTTCTTTTTACTTCTTACTCGTTATAGTGCTGAATGAAACCAAAGCAATATTTATTGTGGTAAGAGAGAGACACTTCAAAACAACTAAAATTATCAACAGACGATTGCAGTTTTGTAAATAAACGACTTTTTCCTACATCAATACACGTATATGAATATAGTTCATTCATTTCTATTTTAAAACAATTTTGAGAGATTAGTCAAAATTTTTGTGATGTCACAACGTTGTATTCTCGTGACGGATGACGTCACTGTATTATTGGACTCAACCGAGTTGCCGCTGTTGTTTTTATAACCGGAAACTCGCTGTGACGTTCAATAAGTTCTCGGTTGATAAAATCGTATTTGATTCAGCGAAATGTTTTCGAAGCTGTACGAATAAGAGCAGATGTTTTTGATTTCACTTCTGGCAAAACGTTGTGTTTGAATAGACGTTCATCTCGTAAGGTTTGAATGACTTTGTCGGTTGATTTAGGAAGACTAGGATATGATTGCCGAAACAAACTGTTAAATCAGCATAAATTTTGGCGCAGTGTTGAACGAGATGGAAGGTGCGAACATGCCGGATAATGATACGCTAGTCAAAAAAAGCTTACTCACAGTTCGTTCGAAGTTTCATGAAACCCGCAAACGAGTTGTATCTTTCCACGAACAGACCGACAACTCTCTGGCCGGTGAAATGTTCCGTAAGGCGTACAGTATGTGCGAACTACAGTGGTGTGAGGACGAGAGGGAACCGAATCTCCATCAGTTATCGTTAGAAGATTGCTCCTCGTGCTCGTCATGCAGATCCAAGGGTTCGTCCTACCACTCCCTCCTCTATGATGTGGACACAGCAATCAACTACCAGACATACCAGCCCACTGTATGTAATATGACGGATGACGAATGCTTAAATATCAAGCCGTTTGATGATGTGGACTGCGCCAAAAGACATTCCGTGAAAAAGCAAAGTCAAATGAGTTTGGGGTGTTTGAAAGAAAAGTTTAGGAAAGTGAAGTCGACTCGACTTAAAACATTAAAATGAATCCCTATTGCTGTTGTTGGTGGTGTGTTGTGTTTAAAACGGTTTATGTACAATAAGAAGGGCGTAAATTGTCCTTATTTACAAAATGTATCAGTGAAAGATAGACTCGTGTTATCGATGTAGGAATATTGAAATTTTATTTTCAAATATTTCTGTAAATAATATATCGCAACAATCGTTTTCTCTCATCTTCTTTATCCAATTTAATTTTTGCTTCATCTTCTTTTTAAGGTAGGTTCAAAACGACAAACGAATAAGCACCAATGTGTCTGGTCGAATTTTACGGGTCCCTGTAAAAAATGTGTACTGGTACCTGAGTTGTCAAAATGGAAAATCTGATCAATTTTGGATCTGCGATCTTGGATGAAGGGAGGGAGAGATGGTGTACGTCGTATCTGAGAAAATGTTGGGTTATAGACTTATAAGGAATCATTGTGAAATAGGAAACAATAAGACATTAGAGCTTTAGATGCTCCAGCATGCTGACAACAATTGGATGTTTATACATGTACATTAATTAACATGCAATTTAAGCTATATTTACCCAAAGAACAGTCTTATACAACAATTTATCCCTTTAATTTAAGAAATATTAACTGCTACTATGGTTACTTAAAGAACAAATCTGAATTCCACAGCTGGGAAAATCGAGCAAGGGCCATTAACCGAGTTGCTTGGACAAAATTCGTGAACTTTACAGCTTAATTTGGGTTTCTGGGATTGCTAGTTCAAATTTTCCCGGCCTCATAGGTTCAGACTCTTGCAATTAGGACTTCAATACGACAAAGTACAGTTTTCTACATCTACAAAGTTATGGACATCTCAATGATTATTTTTTACTGTTTTACGTTTACTGGCCGATCACTGCCGATTATTATTGAAGGATTTTCCTAGTGTGTTCACTCTTGTTATCGTCAATTGGCACAAGTTCGCAGGTTCATCATTTGCTGCTTCCACCAATTATTATATGTTAACATCTGTTGCAGATTCATTGAGTAATCAGTTTTAACATATTTCCTCAGGAGAAAAAATTTGAAATGTAGGATGTCTACTGGCAAGGTCTTTATCACGGATATTTAAGGCATGTTCGAAAATTATTTTATTCTTTGCTTTCCAACACATTCTCTATAACAGTTACTTAATCGCTACGGTACTTAATCAAATGTTTTCTTTAAATTAATAAGATAAGTTTGAACGTATACGGTTCACTAAAAAAAACGTAGTTCTTCTTTCTACAACATACCTGTCCTCAAATACACATAAAAATTGGTTATCAAAGATCTTGGTGTTTACTTACCTTATGATGCTACATTCAAAGATCACGTTAGCAAAACATTGGCTCCTGCTAGACACTAAGCATCATGGGTACTTAGTGTCTTAAAGTCACGTTCATCCGATACTATGCTAAAACTTTGGAAACAACAGTATTTCCCAATCATAAATATTGTTCCAAACTTTGGAGTCCTAACAGACAGCGCTATATCTCTGCATTTCAAACTATATAGTGGAGTTGCCTCAGTAAGATAAAATGCATACAAAATAACAAAACTAGAAACGTTAATCTCCTCCAAGTTGTACTCACTTCAACTTATACGTGTAAGATACCATATCATATTTGGGTATGCGGGTCATGTAACATCCTTGACCTCGTGGACATAAGCACCCATGCTCTTTATGCACGGCTGCCACAGAGTTTAAAATACAAAATTGGTATCTTGTGTGGGTTAACTCAACACGGTTTTTCCTCTCACTTGAGTTAGCATTAGGAAGGGCATCCAGCTGTAAAAACATCTGCTTCAATAAACCATCAGATGATTAAACCTACATAATTATGGGGAGTATCATCTTTGAAAAACGTGCAACCCACTCTGAGTAGAAAAAGTTACGTAAAAACGGATGATGACGATGATCATCATCACCATCTATATCTGGAATGTGCTTGAAGACTTTGTACAAGTTTTTGGTAAAAAGAACCGATCTGCAATTGCACCCTATCATTCAGCACGTCGGGACGTTTATGCATGTTTCTACTATACTGACAAACATTCCCAAATCCCTCCGATCTAAAATGTATGGGCGTCTGAGCCACATTTTCCCGAGATTTTACGACATACTCAGAGATCACTCTGCAGACAAAGTTGACCCGTTTACAAACTCTTCGATAGGTTTTTGCTCCAAATGCACGATTAACATTCTCGGCCTGGCCATCCTACTAGAATCCGCTAACTCTAACAGCCTCATTGATGTTGTTAAACAGATTATCCTTCCGCTTGTGGTTTCTATTCAAGATCACAGATTGTAGGCTGTATCGCTGACGTCGAAGAAGAAGACGAAGCCTAGATAAACAAAGATCAAATGTCGTTCAGGTGCAGTGACTGATCTGTCGCAGGTGCAGTGACAGATGTCGTTCAGGTGCAGTGACCGATGTCGTTCAGGTGCAGTGACCGATGTCGTTTAGGTGCAGTGACCGATCTGTCGTTCAGGTGCAGTGACCGATGTCGTTCAAGTGTAGTGACCGATCTGTCGCAGGTACCCGGAAATCTGATTATTATATTTTTTTGTTATCGCTGAAATTTGTTCAAAAATTAATTATAGACCATTATGTCTTCATATAATCACAATTATTACTAAATAAGGTAACTTATATGATAAATAGAACATAATTTTGACTTTTGCTACGATCCGTGTCTGTTGAGACAAGTATTTCAACAAAAGCACAAATTATTTCAAATTCCTTCATTTAAAAGTGCCTTTTTATACCTTAGGCCAATTTATATGAAAATAAAAGAGATAATTTGACGGAATTTTTTTTGCGTTTTCTGGTATTGTGTACTGGTCAATATTTTGAACATTTTTCACATGTAAATAGTTCATATCAACGAATAACCAATTAGGATACATAAAAAATAAAAAAATAAATTTAAAGAAATTTAGCGGTCAAATTCCGGCCATTTTAATGATTTTCAGAAAACCCGTCACTTTGGCCGGTTTGCACCCCACCGTACACCCAAAATTCTGATTTTTTTTATTTTATTTTTTTTCTAGGTAATTAAAGGTTCAATAAATATTAGGTCAAAACTTGACCTAAACTTGATCAATAGCATTTTCTAAACAAAAGTTAAGGACCCCGTGCCCTTTATGCACATTGCCTATTCCACTACGAAATTTCTTTTTACGTTTCAATTGCAACCTCTGATTATGACTTTTCAAATTAAGGTGGCTTGTAATAAACATCGTCTAATGAAGTGAAAACGTATCGGATGGAAAGCATTTATTAATAATTTAGTTGGCTTACAATTTACATGAAAACGAGAAAAATTACGATTTAACTAAAAACAACTTTGTATATAATACGAAATATTTTCACAGGTGGACAGAGCCCTTTTATTAAATATTTACGAAATACTGTAATAAGCTAATTCAACACGTTCTTACACATCATGGTTTCTAGAGCGATTTTACGAACATAAGGACAGAGAAAAACATAAATAAGAGCATCGCTAGAGTACGCCAAAACGTAAGCATTTTTAGAAAGGTCGTGCCATAGGGGAGTTAAAAGATGTGTGTGACCAAACTCTTCAATATATAACGGAATATGGGGCAAGAACACAAATATCAGAAAGGTTATAAGTATACAGGTTGATACAAGGTAGCCTTTGAAAATCCGTTTCTTTTGCCTTTGGAGATCTAACCGTGAAATCATATTTCCCTTCTTGTTTTTTCTATACATTATATACGTTGTATAAAGAGCGTATTTATACGTTATATAACACACACAGATTACGCAGCTGTCAAGAACTAAATACGCATATCTGCCGTTTCGGTTGACGTAAAATATGAGTATTCCAAAGACGAGGCTCAGTATCCATACCCCTATTATCACTTTGCGAATATTCCTTGGTAGAAAACAATTTTTGTAATTGAAAACCATATAAACGTGGAGGAATCGATCCACAGTCAATGCAAGCGTTGTGAGGTAGTAGCATATGAACGAAATCAGAAAAATAACCCGAAATATGTCCACACCAACATGAACCTCGTGAATCGCAAACAACTCTGATATAATTTTCGAAACGTTGATTAAAATTTCGGTGATACTTAAGTTACATATGATGAGATATTGCGTCCTGTCGATTTTAGTCTTCTTGGCGGCTTTGTACAGCAAAGACAGACCAACGATGTGCAAAATAACAGGAATTGGACGGAGTATAAAAGTTAAAATCTGATCCAGCTCCGAAAACATTTTTTGTACATTTCCAATACTGTTCAATCTCAAAAGCGTTCCCAAACTGCTTATTATACTGTTTGGTTTTAAAACGTATAGCAATTCAACAAGCTTGTTCGCAATTAAATCGAAATGTTTTACTGCAATGCATTTTGGATCGTTTGCACGAATTGTGGAGAAATTTCTTTATTATTTATTACGTAGCCATTTGAATGTATTAGCAAATGGCTTTTACAGAAATAATTTTAACTAAAATAAATTGAAATAAATAAAAATTTACAAAAATTACAAATTATTAAACGAATGGAAACAAAGAAAATGAATTTCAGAATGAATGTGAAATTACTATGTAGCTATCATACATATTACATCAGTGTAAATGGAATTCGCGTTTTTGTGTGCGAGTATGGAAAAATGGTGAGTGTTATGCGTACAGCCATTTTGAATGGAGTTTTGAAAAATCGAAGGCATTTTTCAAACAATAAACATTACTTCTTTCTCCTTCTTTGCATGGCTATTACGGGAGGGGCGTTTATTCGAAACCTCGCCATTAAAATTCACTATTTTTAGAAAAGGGACCGTTTATTCGAAAGGGGCGTTTAATCGATCATTTACGGTAGTTAAGAATAAAAGGATATTTGAGATCTACATTTCATGCATTTTTACACCGATTTAAACCAACATTTGATAACTCGAGCTCATGATAATTCGAACAAATCTTTCTCCCCCGTGGGAGTTCGAATATGACGGGATAATAGCGGGATTCGACTGCATGTAACTACTGTAAACGAAAAAGATGCCAAATTTGCATTGCAAAAGCGCCATGAAACCATATTTGCTGTGGCATGTCGATAATAGAATCATGAAAATATATATACACACTTTTCATGGTTTCCCTTTTTAAACGATGCTTTAGATTTCTCACAAAGTTTTTCAAGAGGGCTGTTTTAGCTATTCTAGAGGGTGAGAATTGTAAAAGATTTCTTGGCACGTCAGCCCCAGCGATGGTGGGGCCTCCTTAGATACTAACATTTTGCCCCCTCCCCTCCCAATATCAAATTGATGGTTACGGCACTGCAATAGAAGTAACTGGCAAGCGATATGCAAGTTAGGGGATGGAGAAAGTCCCTTGTTTGCTTCACTTACTGAAATAACTTGTGCATAAATATTCTCTTAATTATGAAAAATGTAGTTATTCATTATACCTGGCTGCACCCTTGAGGTACCTTACGAAAATATTACTGATAATTGCCGATTACTCTACAGCGTTCAAGGATGGTTTCGTTTAGCGATTGAACTATCTAAACGTTATGGTATAATTTTTTCCGAAAAATGGCTAGAAACAGAAGATGGTTTTGTCTAAAAGAAAGGTCACTACGAAGGTGACCCCAACATAAACGTTGCTTTCCGATACTCCAATAGAGATATAAGAATTGGAATGTGACTGGATATATCTTGAACTCTAGGACAGGACAGAAAGTTTCAGATTTCGTGGATTTGTAATCATGCGTCATAACAACCTCCGCGACTTTGAGGCTAACCTACTGAAGAAAGTGCGCAATGATGTTGAAGTGAACCCCCCCCCCCCCCCCCCTTGCAGCCGATCAATGGTGAGACGTTTCAGACTCAAGTTGCCAAAGGAGATGAAGCAGGTCTGGACATTCGTGCGAGAGGATTCTTTCGTCACACACAAAACAACTACTTTGACGTACGTGTCGCTAATTGCAGTCATTCAACGACGAATCACAAGGTTTAAAGTCCGTGTTTTTCGTGTTAAACATGAGCTGTTTTGGCATTGTTTACTTTCCTTAAGAACAAAAATTAGGGTACTTTTTTCCGTATTCCCCCCACCACTTCACAAAAGAAACGTTTCTCCACCATTTATTTGTATTGTAACCTAACCCTAATTACAGTCTGATTTCGACCTGGTTTCTAAAAAAACGCGTTCGAGTTATTTATAACTCTATTGTTTTTATGAAACAAAAATATAAAACAAGCTGGCGTGGGAAAAGTTTTCATAATGAAGGAAATATTATTTAAATCTATTGTTGGCGGGGGAAATATTGGAAAGTACCAAAATTAGAATCCTTTACATATCATTCCTTTTGGTGATAAATTTATATTGTTCTTTTACCACAATTTGTTCATATTCATATATCTTTGTTCTGTTAATGTTTCTTCATTTTTGAGAAGTATACAAGACCAAAAATAACATGTGTTTCTATTTCAGCCCTCTGCACTTGACTTGACATGAGTTGCTTTATCCAATGCCAGTAGGCGCAGGTGAAACACGAACAAATTCCGATTACCAGAGCTCTCGATCAGCCATTGCAGCTATCAGCTCAGTTCCTGCCAGACCAGTTTCCTCTTCAATAATGGATTTCAGTGTTACACATGGACGTCAAACTCTCCTTTTCGCGTCTGGAGTCCAAAGTAGTAGCTTTCCTGCTGGTTCATCATGGCAATTAACGTGACCGGCAAGTGCTAGACGTCTCTGTTTCACAATATTAGATGCACGAGGTAGGAAACCATACAATGACTTGTTTGTTGGGTGACTTTTCCAAGAGATGTTGTAGGCTAGTCGAAGCATTCTTGTATATGTGCCATCGAGACGTTTTCGGCGCGACACATTTAGCGTCCAAGATTCTGAGCCGTACAGAAGGATTGACTCTATGCAGGCTTTGAAGACCTTTGTTTTGGTTTCTTTCTTGATTGGGGATTTCCATACTTTCCCTAAAGAATGAAGTGCATTCCATGCTAGCGCGATCCTAACATTCATATCATGTCCGCTTTCGGAATAGCTTCCCAGGTATTTGAAGTCATCAACACATTCAATTTCAAATCCACTTGACGAAAACAACAGTGCGTTAGAAGATCGATTCAGATGCATGTACTTTGTTGAGCATTGAGATATAGGCGAACGTCCTGACAGGCTTTCTCGACGCGTTTCGGTAGATCTTGAGCAGATTCAACACAATCCCCGAGAAGTGCAATGTCGTCAGCATAGTCCAAGTCAGCTAGCATTTCAGCAGGGTGTCTACTGCTACGGCGGTGTTTCAGTGTAAGGCCATCACTACTGGTGATTGATATGCGAAGCGCATAATCGAGAACAATTATGAATAAGAAAGGAGCAAGTGGGTCTCCTTGAAAAACGCCAGTGTCTATCTTAAATGCATCTGTATCTCCTTCTGGCGTGATCACTACAGCAAAAGTGTCCTTGTACATCACATGGATTGCGTTGACAACATTTGTAGGAATTCCGTAGGCTGCCAGAATTTCAATCATTCGGACGCGATTGATGGAGTCGAAGGCCTTACGGAAATCGATGAAAGTTATGACAGCTTCCTTCTTGTGGTTTTTCAGTTCCTCAACAATTCGACGCAGAGCTAGAATGTGGGATGTGGTTGACCGTCCCTTACGGAATCCATTCTGGTTCGGACGCAGAACTTTATCGATGACAGGTCTAATTCTGTTAAGCTGACAGCGATTATAGATCTTGGCTGCTACTTGGGAAAGTGAAATTCCTCTGTAGTTGTCTGTTTTGGAGAGATCATCTTTCTTCGGTATTGGTGTTAGACCAGATATGCCCCATTCTTTTGGACAATTTCCATGGAATGTCTGGTTACAGAAAGACAGCAGACTTTTTTTCACTTTCGGCATTTTCCAAAACTCTGGTGGTAATCCGTCAAGACCGGGTGCCTTTCCGTTTTTTAACTGTTGGACAGCAGTGTCTACTTCATCCTGAGTCAGATCACAACTTTCAATCTCAGTGAAAAGATCAAAAATTTTCTCAACGGATAGTAGATCTGGTTTAGCAGCAACATCGGCATTCAGAAGATTTTTGAAGTGATTTTCCCATGTTTTGAGTCGGTCATCACCTTCGATGAATATAGTACTCCGCGACTTTTTCCCGGATAATGTTTTCACTAGATTCCACGCATTCTTTATAACAGAAGCAGCGGCTGGCGTTCCGAATGAGCGTAAAATGTTATTGATACGTATATCTTCATAGCGATCAAATGTTTCCCGGAGGTGGCTCTGACCAGATTGAATGATCTGAGTTGATGCGCGAAGGGTAGCCTTACGTGCAGCTACGACTGGTTCAATGTCCACTGTTTTTGTAGGTCTTGGTGGTCTTGGCGGAAGCATTTCAGTGCCAATGTTGCAGTTGAAACAAATGATGTATAATCTTGTTTCTCTATGGGCAAGTTGCTGAAGCGTGTGAAGATAGTGTCGTCAATTTGAGCAGCGAGGACGATGTCATTCGTAAGCGCCTGCCATAATAGCTTTTTCTGGACAGGATGAACAGGGCGTCACACACTGAGCTTGACAGTTGCAGTTACCATACAATGATCGCTACCTACAGGATTGTAGGATGAGAAGGCACGACACTCGCGGATGCTGTTACGCCACCGCTTCCGGTAGATGACAAAGTCTATTTGAGACGGTGCGCCCGTTGGAGATCTCTATGTCCAAAGTTTCATTGGTGGCTTTTGGAATGATGTATTCCCAATGACGAGATTATGTTGTTGAAAGAAATCGTGAAGAAGAACGCCATTTCGATTGGCTGTAGTGTGGTAGGAGAAGCCTATATCCACCTAAGCATTCATGTCCCCTCCAATAAATAGCATTGAGTGCGATGGCACGTCTTCAACAACACGGCTCAATTTCAAGTAGAAGTCTGTAACAATGGCATCCTCAAGAGCATTGTGATGAAAGTAGCATGCAATGACAGTGGTCTTCGGATTACCCTTGAATGTAGCAGTCATGATGCGCTCATCGTGTTTCTTCACAGATTCAAGAAGAGGCAGTAGCTTGGTGTTTATCACAATGCCTACGCCATGTATTGAAGCTCCACGGCAGTTACGTATGAGTGATGAAGTAAACAGAGTTGATGATCCAATATTTCGGATAACTATTTCAGGATCGGTATTGGTGTGCACAAAACGGTGTTTTCTGCACTTACTTCTCATCTACTACTTTATCTACCTTCCCCTTAGTCTATGTCTCTTTTACTGATCTCTCTTTCCAATACACAGGACTTTGTTGAGTCATAGGCCCTGCCTCTCCTGTGTATTTCCTTTACAGCAACGCAAAATGATGATGTAAATTTCAAAACTAATATTACTTTTGTATACACCTCATCAATAACTATAACATTATCAATGTTCAATCAAATAACATAAATGGTTGAAAAGTTATAAAGTGCTGATGTTAGCAAAGTTATTTTTAAATGTGGATAATTATACCTATTTAGAATCCAACTACGTTATATTACCTTTCAAATAACGGGTAGAACAGCCTAAAACTAATTCTAGGGAGATCGTAATCCTTTGAGGAAGTTTGAAGTTGCTGACGTCAGCAAAAAATAATCTTTAAATTTTTTCTTTTTTTCAATTGGTCTTTCGAAACTAGGTATTCAGAAGAATATTCCAGCTAAATTTCATCTTCATAGCGTTTGTCGTTCAAAGTTAACCAGGGGCGGTAAGTTTACCCTCCCCCCCCCCCCCCCCCCCAACCATCTAACGTCCACCAAAAAGCCCAACCACAATAGGATTAAACAAGCGTTACACGCTTAGATTTGTAGTACATAACTTATGATGTATTAAAAGTTGCCCAATTTTTGCTTGCACTTACAAGTGCAAATAAACACATACACATTAAAAGATTCTTTATGTTATACCTTTTGACTTTTGATTAATACGGAGATCGCGATATATTTTAATGCACTTCAGCTGACCCTGATTATCCTTAAACACAATAAAAAGGGTGTTTGACATCCTATAAACATTCATGTTTTTCCCGCACCTCAATAAAGTGACTGTTTTAAACCATTTCTTTTAATGACATGCTTATGCCCCTCTCCCTGGACACCAGGGAGCCGTTTATTACGCTTGTACCTCGGGCCGGCCCTCATATATTTAGGAACAAACTTGTCTATAAAATAAACATTATCCCAACTTACAGTTTACAAAGATTCCGCAAGTAATAGCATGATTTATAGTTCCTTTATAAATTTTCATGATTCTCTAATTCCATTGCACAAAACATTGCACAATGATTAGTGATGTCATATTTATTCTTTGTTGCAATTATATGGAAAGATTGTTTTGTCACCCGCGTGTGAGGGAGAGTTGTTGCTTACCTCTCACCCGCGTGTAAGGGACAGTTGTTGTTTACCTCTCACCCGCGTGTGAGGGACAGTTGTTGCTTACTTCCCACCCGCGTGTGAGGGACAGTTGTTGCTTACTTTCCACCCGCGTGTGAGAGACAGTTGTTGCTTACCTCTCACTCCCGTGTAAGGGACAGTTGTTGCTTACCTCTCACCCGCGTGTTAGGGACAGTTGTAGGAGGCATTTCTTATCATAAATGACGAAATAACCACTCGGGGCACTTCTTCGGCAGGCGGCGCTTATTCTGTCATTCATCGTATTGAAAGAATGTATTTAGAAATGTGTTAATAATACAGTAAGTGATCAACATTGGGTTCATCAATAATATTGTTACAAGAATAGCATATTGTACCGTTATTACACATAGAAAAGGAGAAGGAGACGACTTTTTATCAAAATACAAAGATCTCACCCATAAATGATCCCCACAGAACATTTAATAAAAACCCTTTAAAATATTATAGGGATAGATGAATCCCCTTTTTATATGCCTCTCTTACAGATGTCCAAAACTCTGAGAATGTTTTCGGTACCCTGCGTTTCAATATCCACTCAAGGTTTGGTACGAAGCCGTTCATGCTGTTCTGTGACAACGCAAAAATATTGCACGAATTCTCGTCAACAGGAGTGAAGAAATAAAAATTCCCTCCGTTTGTTGCCCTTACTAAACCATCCGCTCCAGGAGGGAAAGAAGAATGTGGCCAATCCACCTGAACGGCCATGTAAGATTTACTTCCTAACCAATCAACCTCAATGCCCTTTGTCGCATACAATACAAAGCTTCGATCATATAAGAACCAAGGCATTTTAACTACTATGTACTTAACATAGCCGTTATCAATTTCTTCTACATTCTTGAAATCTGTAATTGATTTGTCCCACTTCATTCTGATTTCCGTATTGGAGGATGCCCAAAGGCTAGCGCAAACTTCCGCCGGAACATCCAGACTACCTTTCATTAGAACTTTGATCGGAACTTTCTCACCTGGGAATGTCTTGATCCAGAATTTAAAACCATCCTTCTCTGCGGCCATTGACCAGTTTTTACCTGATTCTAAATCTTCATGCATCCATTTGGCCTTTCCCAAGAATTCGTTTTTAAAATCTTCCATGGTTATGTTATAAGGAGACTGTAAACGGAAATCGCATCAAATTTAAAAAAACTGGAGACTGTATAAATAACAAAAATACTTTGATCTGAAATAAAAAAAACAATCCGTACACGTGTCATAAATCCCTAAATAAAATTAATTACCATACACTGTCAAACCCATCTCTTTTATATTTACTGTCTTTATGTACAAGACTTACTATTTTATGAGACTGTAAACGGAATTCGTATCAGATTTCAAAATATCTTATGCAGCATTATCAATAGGTTGCGTGAATATCTGTAACGTGATTGGCTAATCCAGTAGGTTGCGTGAATATCTGTAACGTGATTGGCTAATCACGGGGAAATATATATCATATTTCGGAGTGCAAAACTCAATATTTTTTCTTGATTGGCTAAAAAGGAGTGCAAGATTCAATATTTCTTCTGATTGGTTAAAGCAACTATTCCCGGGATTCCTATTGGTTAAAAACAGAGTGCAATATATGACACGTGCGAATGTTAGAATAATGTAATCGGAAAATCATTGAGTTGTGGCGATGTTCATGTTCACGCTCTCAAAGCATGTTATATAAGATATAATATAGACCTATTGACAAAGTAGTTATCTCGAGATACGAGAAAAATATGTCGAATATTTTTTTGAATTTTTTATGTTTTTCAAAATATTTAACGAGCCTTTAGGCGAGTATTCGGCCATATTGTTCGAGTAACTACTCGATACTACAGGTACAGATACTACTATTCCATTTTTAATTATGCGAAAAGAATTAAATTGGTTTCTTCCGCTTTGCTAGACGCTAAGGAGAAAGTAACTTTTGTAAGGGGTCGCAAATAAACATCATATACAAGCTACATAATTTAATGTTGAAACTAAACAAGAATACGTGTAGTAAACATTGTTGAACTTTGAAGCAAGCAGTGTGCGGTATATATATCGGTACGTATCAATAAAACCCATTTCAAATCATCGGTTAGTGTGACATGCTACAATGATTATAACCAATATACAATAATAATAATAATGCGCTCAATTCGATAAATTTGTACAACTCCTGTCTTCATAATAAAATCCATTTCAAATCATCGGTTGGTGTGATATTCTACAATGCTTCAAATCAAAATCAAATCAAATCAATGTATTTCGTGCTTATCAAGTTTGGGTAAATATCTGTGCACAAATACAAATAGCACAGGAACGTTGCAAATACTGAAACACTACAAAATACACAACGACCTCATATTGATAAGTTATATAACTCAAAAGTAAAAATGCTTACAAATATTAACCGTTCGTTCAACTGAATACGTTAACTCTTGTCTTTATAATAAAACACTTTACAACTGCGCATGCGCTCTTATAGATAAAGGACTGGTAACTAAAATATACTTAAATATATTGATCTAATTGGTTTAAGTTTTTACAATCGTTCAGTCAATTCCAAATTTCGGAGTTTTTTTTAGCATATTGAGTTATTTACTCGCAGTCTTTTCGAACCATGCAAATTTTGTCGCTAAAATCAAAGTAACTATATTTTATGTCTTATATATATATTGTAGGGCGACGTAGCTTGCCTACGAAAGCTTTTCCCTTTTGCTCGTCTTAGAACGGGAGAGGGGGACTTAGGCTTAGGTCTTGAACGAGAAATCAGAGGAAAACAACAGGTTTAAGCTCCAATTTGTACCGTTTAAACAGCTCGCCTATGCAAAAGGGCTGGACAATATTCCTGTCCAGAGCTGCAAAGTGTGAATGTGTGAGTGAGTGTGTATAGAATGATGTCTGCTATTCAAAACTTCAACTTTAACACGTAACAAATTTCAACAGTGTTTCCATTTTAAATCAACAACAAAATTCTCAAATCAAGTGTTCATGGTGAGTAAGTTTTTCTGTAAATAAAAGTCAACACCCCAAAATTAGTGGGTTACTTTACAAATTAGCTAGGGAATAATATAAATCTATCCTAGCCAATTAAAATACGACAGCAATCACAATACAAGGAACATTGTTAGGCATACAAAACATTTAACATTTGGTCAGCAAATTGACATGGTTACTTTAACATAGACAATCCATATAACTCTACAATAACATTAAAAACTAGAACAAAACATTGCATACTAAACAAACGTAGTCATGACAGTAAAGGCATCACAAACTCATTAAAAACATTAATTACATTTAACAGTAATTAACACACATACATACAAACAATAGACATGAAACATTAAAACGGATTAACGACATTACAATGCATATACAGTATATTCAAAACGGATTTAGACACTTATAAAAGAATACAAGTATAAAAAGAGAGTTTACAAGAGAGAGTTTAACATAGAATATTTACAAGAGATTAAATAGCTATATATAACTACAAACACAATATATATATACAGGATAAGCTGATAAATAAATTTCTAAGTCTTACAATTTGTGATATAAAAACTTTACAGATATATCCTATATTTTATATCTTCTTTATATCTTCTTTTTATCTTCTTCTTTATATCTTCTTTTTATATCTTCTTCGTATCTTCTTTAGGTTTTAAAATGTAATGAACTTGTTAACTTTTCAATTTTTTTAATCAAATTTAAACCATGCAGACCCTACGACACATAAATGTGAGTGTGGGGGAGGAGGCTAAGTTACAGAGCACATGTATTTAGTATCACCCGCCGCCCCACCATGGTTGGGGTCAAGGGGGCAGAAAATATTTGAGTTTTTGACCTACATTGCCTTAAAATGGTTTGAAATTTGTTTTTTAAGCTCCTACAATAGCTACAATCTCTAATTAGCGGACACCATTGGGTAAAAAATTTTGTCCGCTAATTGGAAGTGTCCACTTTTTGGAAAATTTCCCATTTTTGTCTAGTTTTCAAAAATTTTGTAAGTTCAAGTATGTATTAGAGGTAGGAAACGTAACGGGCATTAGGGTAACTTTGAGTGAAAAGGAAATATAATGCTATATTGTTAATTAATCTGCATCAACAAAAAATCAAAAACAAACCAATGAAAATGAACAAAATGTGAACAATAAATAATGTTTATAAACGAATAAACGCAAGAAGTAATATAATTAACCCCTTTCACAAATACGTCACACTGTAAACACGAACGTGAAATCGAGGCAACCAATGTAGTTTCATCTCTTGCCTTAAAAGCCAACACGAATCTTTTCTAATCATTTCAAAAAAATTACTTTAAAGTTAAAAAAGAAGCTTAAAATGAGTAGTGGAAATATACCAGATGTTGCTGAAGATATACCTAAGAAGAAAAAATCTTTTGTACGTTGACTTTTGGATGTTGTAGCCATTTTTATAATTCCGATGGATCACGAGTCGGTGTCACAGTAAATAAGGACTCCCGTAAATTTGCACTCCCCAGTCATTAATTACTAGTAAATAATGACTCAAGGGATTCAGTTTTTTCTAGTTAATAATGACTCCCCCAGTAAAATAACGACTCCCTGCGTTTTATAAGTTTTAACTTAACCAGAACATTGCCTACATTTTTAGGGATTTGAACAATACTGATTTTAGCATAAAAGCTAAATTAGATACCTTTGCTTTTACCTCTGACCATTTAGAAAAAATACTCGATACAAATAATAAGGTGTTTATATCCGTCAACATGAGAATTTGGAATAGGCACACTCTGTAAATTAGGGAAGGCCTTTTTAGAAATTTTCCTTGTTTTTGACAATTTTTACATGATAAATTCCGCTACGTCGTTTACAATATTATGCAAATAGAATCTTTTCTATTGAAAAGTTGGGATCTAATGATTCAGTAACTAGGTTTTACACTGGTTTTCCAAACTTTCCTACATTGATGTCAACATTTGAGTATTTTAATCCCAAAGTCTAGCAAATGCAATATTGGCGTGGTAACATGTCTTCAAGAAGCTTGGATAATCATTGCAGCAAGTCTTCACATGGTCGAAAACGCTCCCTCACTCATCTGGAAGAGTTTATTCTTGTCCTGATGAGACTTAAAGTTGGTTTGTTTATCGACGATTTAGCTAATCGTTTTTGCATTTCTTCCAGTCCAGTTTCAAAAAATTTTACAACTTGGATTTGTTTTCTTTACCATGAACTCTCGCTGCTTTTTAAACCCCTTTCTCAAGAGCTGTAGGACAAAACATGCCTGCTCAATTTAAAGATTTTCCAACAACAAGGTTAATAATTGACTGTACTGAAGTCCCATTATCTATGAAAGCACAATCCCAAACATGGTCTGAATATAAACATCACAATACGTGGAAAGCTCTCATTGGGGTATCACCCTCTGGATTAATTACCTTTGTCTCAAAGCTATGGTCTGGTAAGGTCTCTGATAAAGAAATAACTCTCAAGTCAGGTGTTCTAGCACTTCTTGAGGACGGTGCTAACCTAATGGCAGATTGTGGTTTTGATGTGAAAAACATTCTTCCTCAGCTGATGTAACCCTTAATATTCTACCTTGGCAACAAGAGCACAACTGACAGCGAAGGAAATTGAAGCAACTGCTTGTATTGCTTCTGTGCGCATACACGTGCCATTGGAAGGGTAAAAAATTACCCTATCAGGGGCGGATCCAGGATTTATTTGCCGGGGGGGGGGGGGGGGGGGGGGGGGGCAAGTATGCCCCATATATATAAAAACTTAAATATGCCTTTTCGTGCAAAAAATATTGAAAAGTGTCCGCTAATTAGAAACTTTCTATGAGAGTTTGACCAGAATTCCGCCAGGGAAAAGGAATCTGCCCGCTAATTAGACCTGTCCACCTTTTATAGAGTTTGTTAATTGGAGATTATACTGTATAAAGGTATGATTGTCTTAAAAAACATTGTCCAGCAACAAAGTGGGGGGGAGCCTTAATCCCTTAATCCCGGCAACATAGTGTTTGTGGCGAAGCGATGATTCCTTTTTTAAAAAAAAAATATAATTAGCGTTCTAATATTTATTTAATTAATTGATGAATATAGTAATTTTTATCTTTCCAATCATTTTTACAGAATTTATTTTACTATTTTAGTAGTTTAGTATATACATTAATGATAAATAGCGACGGTGTCACGAAAAAACACTGTTTTTTGGTGATCTTTCCTTAACCATACCGTAACATATGGAATGTCGTCTCCGAATATCCTATACCGCATCGATTGTCGCGCGGGTTACCAAGGATCGTGTCCCCCAGTGGGAGGCCAGGCTAGGGTTGCGCGGGTTACTAAGGATTGCGTCCCCCAGTGGGAGGCCAGGCTGGGGTTGCATGGGTTATCAGGGATCGCGTCCCCCAGTGGGAGGCCAAGCTGGGGTCGCGCGGGTTATCAGGGATTGCGCCCCCCAGTGGGAGGCCAGGCTGGGGTCGAAGAATATGTTACAGTGTTCCTTTCAAATCTGATCATCGATTTTTAGCTTTGCATTGTTCATTTCCATTAAAAACGGAAAGAAAGTCGTGTTTTCGTAAACCGTGTATACCCAAGAAACCGTATACTAATAATAATTATTATTATTATTATCAAAATGGATATTTACACAGGATATATACACGTCAACTTTATAAGAAAAATTGCTATCAATGTGTGTCCTGCACAAAAATATAAAAAGTAAAATATATTAAATTGTAATAAATGTGAATTAGTGGTTAAAATAATTATTCAAAATGCTCTTTTAAAAGATGTTTAAAGGTGGAATAACGTTCTGTTGATCTTATTTCTAGTGGCAATTCATTGTACGATTTTGCTCCAGAAAAATAAAACGATTTTCTACCACATTCAAGTTTTACTTTCGGTAGCCGTATTATGCAACTGTTATTTCTAGTTTGAATAGTATGTGTGTTTATTTGGAAGTATTCCGTGAAGTTACTGCATGTGAAGTTTTCGATGCATTTCCGTACTACCAAGCAAGCATTTCGTTTAATAGGTGACTCTCCAGATGGTACTTTTGATTCAGAGCCAATAATTTTGTTAGCACGTTTTTCAATCGATTTCAACGCATTACAATGTGTCATTGTCAAGTGAAGCATTATCAGGCTGTTATACGTTAACATGGGTAAAATCATTGAAGTGTATACTTTCAAACTAGCATCTCTTGTTAGATTACTTCTCATCTTCGATAACAGACTTAATCTCTTACTCACTTTTCTGAAGGAGCTTTGAAAGTACTTGTTCAATGTTAACGTTAAGTCGATGATGCAGCCGAGGTATTTATAACTATCAGTGAAGTTAATGGGGTGATCTTGATAAACTACTTTCAGTGGTCTTGTTTTTGAAAGTCTTCGACTGGTCCCGAACATCATTGACTCTGTTTTCCCCTTGTTTAAGTTTTATGATCAATTCATTTAAACTGAAATATTCAGAAATTTCAAACAATTTTTAATTACTTCGAAACTTTTATCAGCAAAGTAGATTACCGTATCGTCAGCATATTGAATTACGGAGCTCCTTTAGATCGTCAAAAAACATGACAAAAAGAATTGGACCTAAAATCGAACCTTGCGGCAAACCTGACACACATTTATAATTATCAGAGAGATTTTTATCCGATTCGACAAACTGATCTCGAGTGAAAAGGTAATTGGTAAATCAAGCCATCTCTTCATGCATATATTATACATATATAGATATTCGAGAATATCTCGTCACTAAGAGATAATCTCCAAGTCCTGGATAGTTTTTTTTTTATCAAAACTTGATGAACTGCTTGCAGATGAACCTCTTATCAACGATATAAATACTTTTGACCAATCTTTCACAGAACCTATTCGTCAAGCAAGCGAAGAAACGATTCCTAAAAGGACTATTTTGTCTGCACCACCCTGTCCTTGGGCCAACGCTAAACTTTTAGATCTTCTTAATCAGCGAAGAAAATGTAGAGATCCTACAAATCTTCGGCAGTTGAATAAGTCCATCAAATTAATGCGTACGAAACTAAAAAATGATTATTTTTCTAGTCTAGCAAAAGACATAAATTTAGCTAATGAAGCACGAAAGGTGGAGGAATAGTTTTGTTTGTGTAAAAATTACACCATGATTAAACATTCGGATAAACAGCTGATATCCAATGACACACTTTCAGATTTCTTCAAGAACTATTTCTGTGCTAAAACCGTTGAATTACAACCGGAGGTGACCAACCCAAAAATCATCCCCATATTTTACTACCTGGAGACTTGGAAATAAACAGTGGCCCCCCTGAAATTGATGAAGTCCAAGATGTGATCAAGGGCTTCAAAAACGGTAGATGTCTTGGAACAGACTTATTACATTCTGAACATCTAAAATATAATAAATTGAATAGATTTTTGGTTTATTTGATGCATTTTCTAACAACTATTTGAAAAACATCCTCAATCCCGTCTTCCTGGCTTATTTCTTCCATCACCTGTTTATTTAAGAACAAAGGATCGAGAAGTGATGCAGGAAATTATCGTGGATTATCTATTATATCAACATGTTCAAAAATACTTGCACCATTAGTTATATCTAGAATTTGAAAAGCCTATGAGGCCATAATATCAAATTGCCAATTTGGCTTTAGATCTAACAGGTCAACGACAGACGCTATTTTTATTTTACAAAACGCCATCCATGTATGCGATAAACCCCTTTTTCTATGTTTTATAGGTTTAAAAGCAGCGTATGATTGGATTAATAGAGATATGCTATTTAAAATTCTAGATATTTGTTTAAAGTCTCCCCTACTAGTAAATATACTAAAAACATTTTATACCGATACATCGGCAGCAATTAAGGAATCTAAAGTTTTTTCAAAACTTTCTCTGGTTGCAGGCAGGGAGGAGTTGAATCCCCTGTAATTTTCAACATTTATTTGGATTTTGTTTTAAGATGTGCAGAACATGAAGTCCTGCAAAAATTTCCTACCACTGGTTTGCAGTACTCTTTCTTCACCTCTGGCTACTGTTCAACCCGTAAGCAACATAGTATCCATTGTTTCAGTGGTACAGAGCACCTTAAAATGATCATTTACGCCGATGACATTGTCTTCCTTTGTAATGACAGTAGCGTGCTCTCGGAAATAGTTAATATTTTTATGATATAACATTTGCCAGGTTTGATTTAAAAATTTCTACCGATAAAACCGAAACCATGGCTTTTAATGTGGACGAAGAAATTAAAGCCAAATCATCGCTCATTGCTATTGGAGATGTCACATTAAAAAATGTATGTTTCTTTAAGTACCTGGGACACAGGATGAAAAGCACTGAACTGACGACCCATCACACTTTCCGCATATCATCGGCTTTTTAAAAGTGGAACGAGGTCAAGCATATCCTAACTGACCAAAGACTTTTTATGTCAACACGAGCAAAAATTCTAGAAGCATGTGTACGTAATCGTCTCCTGTATAGTGTACAAGTTTGGGAGTTAACTGCGCAAGAACTGAAAAAAATGGAATCTGATTTAATTTTCTTAGAAAAATGATTGTAAATGGGTTTAAACGCAAAAACGTGCCACCTAAATATTTAAAAGCCTTAAAACAATCCAAAGACCGCAGTAAAAAGAAACCCCAGCCCTCTGTACCTAAACCAAATGATTTGGACTGGTCATCTGTTTTCAGTAATCAACAGCTAAAAGAAATAACGAAAACAAAGGATATTGCTAATTTGTGTAGAACGCAGTATATGAGAAGATATGTTGCGCACGTTTCTAGACTCGAAAATAATTCATTTCAGAAGCTGTTACTTTTTTCAACAGACCACAAAAAATATGCCAGTGACCGCTGTTTAAAAATCGAAACAGAGGCTTCTCATCGTAAATGAAAAATCTTTTAATATTGTTTCGAACCGTCAGTTTCGAATCAGCAGTTTCAAAAAGGTAATGGAATCTTATATTGTAGCTACAGTGTTCTATTTTAGTAGTTATTTCCAAAAAAATGGCAAAAGATAACAGAGAAGACAGGTTCTTCAAGAATACACATGGGTTCTACCAACAACAAGATTTGGTAAAACATTTTTATGTGGCTCTCCCACTCTACATATACTGTAAAGATTCGAATAAGCCCCCAGCTTGTAGCACCCAAGGTAAAACGTAAAATCTTTAATTTCGGGTAAAGGCAATCTTTCAAAAAAGTGAATGTTTATCAGGTGCGTCCGAAACATTTAATAAGCGCCCAGGGTAAAAATCAAAAAAGTTAATAAGCGTCCAGGGTGCTTATTCAAATCTTTACAGTATATATTATATTTAGTGTGTAAGCTTTAAGTTTGTTTGGGCATGTAGCTTGATGATGAAAATGGTTGTTAGAAGAAGCATTGTGAAATGAAGACAAATGTTGTATTATATTTATAGACCAAACTATTTGTAATTGACAATTTTCTTGTTTCACTCATATTATTCACGCTAATTTTTCTCTGCGTTTATTTTTGGCTTAGTGTATTGCAAAATGCGCACTATTGCATTACACATAATATTGGAATAGTCGCAGTATATATATATATATATATATATATATATATATATATATATATATATATATATATATATATATATATATATATTATGAACGACTATTTGTTCGATTGACTGAAAATAAATTCCTTTTATAAATTTAGATTGATGAAAGTTTTCTTGGTGAAGTGAAGACATTTTTGTGTAGCAAGTTGGAACTTTTGTATGAAAAACTGACACTTGGTCACATTGATCCTCGCGATACATCTGTTTATACTGGAGTAACAGGTAATATCATTTATTTCTACTTTCTACAGATTCTTACGACAAAATAAAACAATGTTTTGTTTGATTGATTGCAGGTGTAGCGTTGTGTTTCGATCGGTTAAAAGGCTATGTTATTCATAAAGACAGCTTAGTTAAGGACACGCTGACTAATGCGTTGCGATCAACCAGAACACATAAAGGTCTCAGCTTTCTTGAAGGCAGCGCTGGTAAGAATTTTTGTTTGTTTATTTTTTTAACGAGGCTTCCAGAACGCTCAAGCATTATCATAAAGACCTCGACCCAGAGTTTTACTGTATTTAATTGCCCCTATTTGTGCTACGGTTACTTTTTGATTTAATACATACGACGTTTTTATTTATAACCGCTCACTAAACAACTTTGTGATAGCATGGTTTCGAACCCAGAACCTTTCGGTTAAGAGCCGAACGCCATTACCCATTGCGCTATCGCCGGATGAATAAAGATCATTTTGAACTTTTTAGTGTACGCAAGACATTTTTATTTTTAAAGTTTTAGTTTTAATCATTTTTAATCCAAAAAAACATTTATATACATTTCTTGTTTTTTCAGAAACATGAATGAGCTCAACATTTTTTTCAAATTCGAAAAATTTATCAGAATAAAACATTTGTTTGCGTACTTTTTGGAACTTTGGCGTCTTCATTGTTCTTTTTATCTGAAACACCTTGTTTTTTATGTGGTCTGTTTCTTGAGTACGTGCCACACACACACACCATAAATCAATATCCGTGTGCTGTTAGTCAAACATTATTGCACATCATAAAAATACATTGAACTACTATTTTCTACAAAATTTTAGACTTCAGGCTTTACTTGTCAATCCTGCCATTAAATTGGAAGTAGAAATTGCCGTTGTCATCAAGTTTCCACAAATGTTTTCCACAAATGGGTTACCAAATTACTTGCTAGTGCAATTGAATCCTTGAATATTCATAAAGTAATAACAGGTTCATATTTATGTATTTCAGGGTGTTTGGCATTTTCCGCTGTTTTTTTCAAAGATTCAAATCCGACGTTGCACAATGAATGCGTCCACCAACTTCTCGCTCTTGGTTCTGAGCTTGAATCTTGCAAGACTCCCGATGAGATGCTTTACGGTCGAGCTGGATACTTGTATGCGCTTTTATTGGTCCGTAATTACAGTGGGAAAGATGCTGTTTCTGATGAGTTAATTGCGAAGGTGCAACAGTTTGTAAATAAATGCAAGAGCTTGATCAAAAATGTTTATAAACATCAATGGTTCTTATGTTTACATACAAAAACCGAGAAAAACCGAAAAAATTTTAATATTAATATAAAGTTATTGTGAGATATGAGAAAAATATGGCGAATATTTTTTCTCGTTTTTTATGTTTTTCTTAAATATTTAACTTGCTTAATCAATAATCTATATGATATCTTATATAACACGCTTTAAAAGCGTGAACATGAAGGTCGTCACAACTCAATGATTTTACGATTACATTATTCTAACATTCACACGTGTCATATTTTGCACTCTGTTTTTAACCAATAGGAATCCCGGGAATAGTTGCTTTAACCAATCAGAAAAAATATTGAATTTTGCACTCCTTTTTAGCCAATCAAGAAAAAATATTGAGTTTTGCACTCCGAAATATGATATATATTATCTCGTGATTAGCCAATCACATTACAGATATTCACGCAACCTATTGATAAACATTATTAGTCATTGCTCAAACTTCTTTTAGGTAGTGTCAATGATTCTAGACAACGGAGTGTCTCAACGTGGCTTGAACAAACACCCATTGGTTTTATTGTACACCTGGCACAATAAGCACTACATGGGAGCGGCACACGGATACATTGGCATTCTTTACATGCTTTTGCAAGTACCTTTTGTTGTCTTGTTAGCATTTCCTGATTGAATCATGAGAAATATTTTTTAATATTTAACAGATATTTTTCGTTTAAAAAAATTAATTAATAACAAGTGCGATTGTTTATTTTTTTAGTAACAATTTTTTCTTTGAAAATATAACCTTTTATAAACCGCCGGTTTTAAAGTACAAAACAATGGTCGGTCACCATTCACAATTAAATAAACAGTGTTGTTAATTAGGTACTAATTATTTTAGAGCAAGCTTTTAGTGGCTGGCAGTGTCTCAGATGCTCAACTCCAGGTGATAGCGACATGCTTGGATCAACTGCTGACCTTGCGTTATCCTACAAGTAACATTCCTTCTTCTATTGGTAGCGAACGGGATCAATTGGTGCATTGGTGTCATGGAGCCACTGGAGCTGTCTTTTTGTACACACTGGCGTATAAGGTAGACAATTGTATCTACCTTATACGCTCATTTGATAAATGTTAATTTAAAGTGTTTAGGCAAGTTTTAAATAGACAAAGACAGTAGGTTATTTATAAACCAGTGTAGTCATCTTACCAAGTTGCACATGAATATGAAACTCAACGATTTGTCGTCACCTAAAAACCGAAGTTCAGTGTTTTGTTTTGGGGGGAAATACGTAGGTATTTGAGGAGTCAAAGTATCTGATTGCTGCGCATGAATTTGCTGACGTGGTTTGGAACCGCGGAATTTTGAAACGTGGTTACGGCTTATGTCATGGCGTGAGTGGAAACGGTTATGCGTTCTTGTGCTTGTATCAACAAACGAAGAAAAAGGAATATTTGTGGAAAGCAGTAAAGGTAACTTTTCTCTCCTAACCTCCTCTTTAATACTAGATAATCAAGCATCTTTTAATCATCACATTCTTCATGCACATACACGCTTTTAAAAGCATAGACTTGATTCGGCCAGGGTCAAGTATTCTTAACTTTTTAACTCCAAATCAGGCTGAAATATTCTTAGCATATTCTTATTTATTCTACTTAAAATAGGTTTTATTCTTATTTTTTGTTCCATAAAAAAATTTCATTTACTTGTTCAAAAAAGATAGACTGAAGAATTTGTCACAATTTATAAATACATATCTTATTTTCTTCTATCAGCTTTTACAAATTCAGCTATATTTCGGCAAAATATTCCCCAATACAGTAGAATTCTCACCCTGGGCATATTCCTAGAATATTCTTCACAAAAATGCCCATTTTCACCCTGCTATTCTTATAAAGTGTATTCTTATAAAAAGAAAAGCATGTATGGTATGGTAAGAAAATCTTGTATTGATATAAGAAAGTGTATTTTCTCTCTTTATTTCTTAGCTTTAAGTTAAGATGTACTCCTTCATCGTGAATGCAGGGGGGGGGGGAGTTTAAATGGGACCTAAATGTTCTGTTCGGTTTCATGCAGTTTGGAGAATGGTGTTTGAAGTACGGTGAGCATGGATGTCGTATTCCCGACCGTCCTTTCTCTCTGTTTGAAGGTATTTTATTTTAGTTTCAAAATGAGCTTCTGAATTTTAGAGTCTTCTAAAAATCTATGATTTGCATCAAATCCACAAAAGTGTTTTATGTACTTTTTACATGAAAATAAACATTTGTGTTTCATGGAATGACAGTTTAATTTTGATAGAGTTCTTTCTATTGTTACGGTATACCTTTTAAGCACAATAAAGTTATTTGTATTTAGTATTTAAGATTCTACATATATGTAGGCCTTGAATTTTATCACGTGCTTATGCCTCCACACATGCCTCGATAATTTAAGGTGTGCTCTCTACCACGCCCCTAACTGTGTTATTTTACTAATAATGAAATCTTAAAGAACACTTACTTTAACGTAATTTATTTAGAAATATTTTTTTGTTTCAAATTATAATCGATTCATCCTTTTTAAATTATATTAATGTGTAGCTTTATTAAGAAGTTTAGTTTTCTGACCAATGCGGCCAATGAAGTTTAGTTTTCTGACCAATGCGGCCAATGAAGTTTAGTTTTCTGACCAATGCGACTAATGAAGTTTAGTTTTCTGACCAATGAGACCAATGGAGGAAAACTTTCTGACCAATGAGACTAATATATTTAAAAATCAAAGGAGAGTTGACAGCAAGGAGCTGTAATTGTAGGAGGAATTTGAATCCTAAATAGATTTTTTGAAATTTAACATTACTAATTATGAAATGTAAAAGGAAGATTTTCAAAGAAAACTGACAGATATGCTTACACACAATGCTACAGGTTGCTCAAAAGTTCCATTCAAAAATCAATGAGGAGACAATTTAACAATACAGATAGTTTTATTAACTTCACGCTTTTTCCTACTTTTGCAGTCGTATTTTAACTTGTTAAAGCTGTATTTTGCTAGTATGTGCCATGGCATTTAATAACATTAAAAGGTGTTATTTCTTTAGATAGATTGACTGAAAGGAACAGTTTCATTTTTTAAGTATTAAGTTGATAGTGTTTCAAACGTTTCGGTACCCTTAATTCTCAGGCAATGCTAGAATCTGGAAGGAAACTAAAACAAGGAGATCATCAATCTTGCTGTAGATACTCTTACTCTTTGGTTTATGGTTCCCATGTTTGGGGGTTGGACTAGATAGATGTACAACAGACCATGCACCTGCAAGTTTCTTTATGAACAGGTCTGTATATATATCCAGATACTTTCACGTGGAAGTTATTTTGTAGTGTGAGATAAATAACTTGTGAATCCTCACTATTGTCCTTTGACAGGATGTAAGAAACACTTAAACAGCGCGATAAAGTATTGCTTTTATCAATGTGTGCCCTCTTATGCACTGTTTAGAACGGCTATTAAACACAGTCTAAAGAAGAAAGTCTAACTGAATACTGCTAGTCATCGTCCCCATCATTTATGTTTTACACGTCTATTTTCCAAGCTAGCATGGGTTAGACGGGGTTTCAGCAGATGATATTCCCCACAAATTTGTAGGTTTAATCATTTGATGATTCATTGGAGCAGATGTTTTTTACTGCAGGATGCCCTTGCCTTCCTAACGCCAACCCCAATGAGAGGGAAAATAGTAGTGAGTTAACCCACCCAAGATATCAACTTTGCATTTTAACCGCTGTGGTACCAAATTCTAATCATCACAGCTACATCATAAAGTACAGCTCTTTGGCAAAAGAAAAACTTCTGACTTATCCAAATTACACTCACCACTCCTTAGATCCTAGCTACTTTGATTGCAGAAATCACGCAACAAACCACATTCCAAGGGCAACCAGCGGCAACAAAAATTTCATTTCATCTGAGCCATTGAGAGACAAAACAGCGAACCCTTAATAAAGAAAAGGAATATTGAAACCTTGAAACATTCTGGGTGATGAGTGTAGATGATTATGATTATGACTAAAAGTTTTTTTATTAACAGAACATTCAGAGATTCCTTTTTTTACGTTCACATGTTTGAGGCTCATCCATTCCGTTTATTATTTCCGTTGTTTATGTTTAAAAATTAAATTAAATATTTAAACAAGAATAATTATATATAATATAATATTTATACCTATTATAGGTTTGGCAGGCACACTTTGTTTCCTTGGCGACGTGGTGAATCCCGAGAAAGCAACATTTCCGGCTTTTCAGCTCTTCCCATGCTGAAAATTTTCAAAAAGACCCGACAACAATTTTTTTCTATTGCTGATCAATCTTTGAGAGACTATGAGATTTGTACAAACCCAACAAAGACCACTTTATGGATTGTTGTGTAGATTTTGTGGAAATTGGTTTTTAGAAGAAAAGTATATTTATTTGCCACTAATTATTAATACCTTAAATGGTGTATATGTATATGGTTTAATGTTTAATATCCTGATTTGCTCCATTTTTGTTTTGTATTTAACCTTGGTTGCCACTATGCGTTAATTTTTTTCTCTGAGTTTCCCAATTTTTTTCAATCCAGTATGTTCTTTTTATTAGACAGTTTCAAAAGTAAAATTATTTTTTAAAGGCCAATAGAATACGATGCCTAAGGAAAGAGTCCAAAAAAAATCAAGAATTCACACAAGCATAAAGACTGGAGGTAATGTTGTTATTTGTTTTGAAGTTCGATGTTTGAAAGAATTTTTGTTTGAACTTGTTTGTTTATTTACCTTTTGATAAAAAGCAGACATGAAATACGGGATTGTGTAATGCATCTACAGGCCAGTGTAATAATTGTTGCGATAGTTGCTTTATTTTTGCAAGAAATTTTGCATATTAAAGTTAACAATCCCTTTATAAGGTTCTTAAGTGGAATATTTAATAAGTGTTTATTTTAATAAAAATCATTTCAAATGTTTCCGATTAAACGATTGCTAGGAAATATTTTACAAGTCAAATTTAAATGGGCTGGTCGATTGTTACGTTTACAAAGTACCAATTCCAACAATGCTTTTAAAAATTCTTTGTTTTCTTTGTTACTGATTGCTAATTTGCTTTTCTTAGGCATCCAATTCAAACACGAGTTTGGCCAGCATATTCTAAAGAACCCGTTGATTGTCAACTCCATTATTGATAAGGTTACTTTCACAGCTTTGTTGTTTTATATATTTTCTCCGGAGTGTAGTCTTAGTCTTTCTCACTAGATCGATTACTTGCTTCTTGCTCGCTCATTTAAAATTGTTGCGTGTTTCTTATATATTTATGTTGGGTAGGAAACGAGATATGTTTCAATGACCACATAGATATATTGTTGCGTAATATATATAACATAATATGTAGGACGATTAGGAAACGAGATGTGTTTCAATGATCACATAGATATATCGTTGCGTAATATATATAACATAATATGTAGGACGATTAGGAAACGAGTTGTGTTTCAATGACCACATAGATTATCGTTGCGTAATATATATAACATAATATGTGGGACGATTAGGAAACGAGATGTGTTTCAATGATCACATAGATATATCGTTGCGTAATATATATAACATAATATGTAGGATGATTAGGAAACGAGATGTGTTTCAATGACCACATAGATATATTGTTGCGTAATGTATATATATATATATGTAACATAATATGTAATAGATAATAAGAATAACATGGGAACAAACATAAACAAATTATCTCGACAATTTATAATGAATTTTAAATACATTATTAAAAACATATTGGTCAGATATATATGGTTTTCAAATAAGTTAATGAGTGTCAGTAGAAAATTAGGAGATCTAACGATCAACACAAAAAGGTAAAAATAACTCACTTTTCCAGATTATACTAAATTTTAAAAACGTCTTGCCTTGCTTTATCTGAATGGGCGAGGTTAAAGATTCTGGTGTGTGTATTCTTTGTGAGCTATTTAAGTCTACTTTGTAAAGCCATAATGTTTACCTTAATCCATACTGGCAATGAAATGTCTCCACAATCAATGCATTTAAGAATTCTTCAAGAATTCAGTAAAGAATTGAAAGATCATTTTAATTAATTTTAAGCCTTGATTTATAAGGTACATGAGCGGTAATCAAATCAAATCAGTCGTAGCCTGCCCTTTCTTATCTTAGTTGGTTATATCGATTGTTTACACTCTACATGGTATCCTTTGTTTTTAACTTAAGTATACTAATTGTCAATAAATAATATATTTTTAGAATCATTCACCTTTTCTCATGCACATACATACATATATGAGGGCACATATTGATAACAATGTATTTTTCACTGAAATGTTTATCCTCATTGTAAATATTTGTTAATAATAATAATTTTTCCATTTGTGCGGTGTATGTTCATATTTTAATATTATTTCTGCTGTCAGACAAATGGCCTTGTGCATTTAACGTGTCAGCTCATGTATATATATGCACAAGTGCTTTTAACTTATTCAGGCTGCAATAAAGAGCACAGATGTTGTTTTAGAGGTTGGTTCGGGAACAGGAAATATGTCTGTGAAACTTATTCAGAAGGCAAAAAAGGTAAACTTCATCATTATCCAATTTTCGTGTTTATCGTGCTGCCATTGTCCCGGAATCCAGGGTAGGCAAAACAGAACTCAGAATTAAAATAACACTTTTAGTGTTATTGTTTTTATTAAGATAAAATGAAAATTACAGCACTTTAACCCTGTTTCTTTAACCATTTTGAATGTCAAATTGAATCGAATTCTAAATTACTGTGGACATAAACAGTCAACTCCTTTCTCCGTAGAACTTCAGATACATACAGTTGCAATGCTTTGATGAAACAGTATTTATTGATGTGTTGTTGTGATAATGCCCTAGAGCAATAAGATCACACTTTCCTTTTTTGTTGTTTTCTTCATAAGTATTAAGGGAAATTCATTCTGTGGTTCATTCAATTTAGGGTCTGAGTACTAGTTTAGTTCCATCCTCATTTATTTATCCTCAGTTAATTGCATGCGAACTCGACCCTCGTATGGGTTCCGAGCTGAAGAAACGTCTTCAAGGAAGGTACGTTCTCAATGGCATTTTTATTATTTTTCAATAAATCCCTCTCATTGGGGTTGGCGTTAGGAAGGGCATCCAGCTGTAAAAACATCTGCTCCAATGAACCATCAAATGATTAAGCCTACAAAATAGTGGGGAATATCATCTGTTGAAACCCTGTCTAACCCATGCTAGCATGGAAAATAGACGTGAAAAATGTAAATGATGATGATGATGATGATGAAATAACTACTCTATAATTACAACCTTCATTAAACAAACACCTGTAAGATGTATGAAAGCTTACTTTTTATTTTCAGTGGAAACGCCAATAAACTTGAGTTGATTGTTGACGATGTTTTGAAAAGCGATCTTCCGTATTTCGATTGTTGTGTGGCCAATCTACCTTATCAAGTAAAGACGTTTTTGTTGGATTTTCTTAGCTGTTTGTGCATTTGTTTTGTTATGTTGGTTTGTTATGCTGGATGGATTGAAAGGCAGATTCAATGTTTTGTTACATTTTGTGAAATGTTTATGAGTCCACTAGTTATCATTGCAGTCTAACTTTGGACGGTTGAGGGTTGAATGAATAGCATGTGTGGTCTGTTCGTAGGAATTGCACCTCAGCAGTTTGATCACTCTTGATTACGCCTGTTGTGAACTTTGTGTTGGTTTAAAAATACTTAAAATATTTATTTAAAATATTTATTTAATTTATTTAATATTTATTTCCACGTGTTAACTTGTGTATCTTTATTTGCAGTAGATATCCTTCTCTAGATATCTTCACCGTTCGTTTTCAAGCTGTTGCTACATCGTCCGTTTTTCAGGTGAAAGCTTGTATGGGTTCTTGTTACTTTTGGTTTCCCCTTGCCAGGGCGTTGAAATAAAAAACCTTCATTCGAACTTTGTGGTCACATTCACCCTGCCTTTACGTGCAGATGCGCTGTGTTGATGTTTCAACGGGAGTTCGCCCAGCGCCTGGTAGCGAGGCCTGGTGACAAGTTGTATTGTCGTCTGTCAATCAACACTCAACTTTTGGCTCGAGTTGATCATTTAATGAAGGTGCGTGTGGTAGTATTTTTAATTACCCCGTTAATGATAATGATTTTCAGGATGGTGTTAATAATATTATTAATAGTCTGGATGCTGAATTGTTTTGTGCAAGAAGCCATGCGTAAATAGGTTGACTGACTATCCAGTTTTAGACTTTATGGTGCTGTTCCAGACTCTGGGACCATGCGTAAATAGGTTGACTGACTATCCAGTTTTAGACTTTATGGTGCTGTTCCAGACTCTGGGACCATGCGTAAATAGGTTGACTGACTATCCAGTTTTAGACTTTATGGTGCTGTTCCAGACTCTGGGACCATGCATAAATAGGTTGACTGACTATCCTGTTTTAGACTTTATGGTGCTGTTCCAGACTCTGGGACCATGTGTAAATAGGTTGACTGATTATTCAGTTTTAGACTTTATGGTGCTGTTCCAGACTCTGGGACCATGCATAAATAGGTTGACTGATCATCCAGTTTTAGACTTTATGGTGCTGTTCCAGACTCTGGGACCATGCATAAATAGGTTGACTGACTATCCAGTTTTAGACTTTATGGTGCTGTTCCAGACTCTGGGACCATGCATAAATAGGTTGACTGACTATCCAGTTTTAGACTTTATGGTGCTGTTCCAGACTCTGGGACCATGCATAAATAGGTTGACTGACTATCCAGTTTTAGACTTTATGGTGCTGTTCCAGACTGTGGGACCATGCATAAATAGGTTGACTGACTATCCAGTTTTAGACTTTATGGTGCTGTTCCAGACTCTGGGACCATGCGTAAATAGGTTGACTGATTATCCAGTTTTAGACTTTATGGTGCTGTTCCAGACTCTGAGACCATGCATAAATAGGTTGACTGACTATCCAGTTTTAGACTTTATGGTGCTGTTCCAGACTCTGGGACCATGCGTAAATAGGTTGACTGACTATCTAGTTTTAGACTTTATGGTGCTGTTCCAGACTGTGGGACCATGCATAAATAGGTTGACTGACTATCCAGTTTTAGACTTTATGGTGCTGTTCCAGACTCTGGGACCATGCATAAATAGGTTGACTGACTATCCAGTTTTAGACTTTATGGTGCTGTTCCAGACTGTGGGACCATGCATAAATAGGTTGACTGACTATCCAGTTTTAGACTTTATGGTGCTGTTCCAGACTCTGGGACCATGCATAAATAGGTTGACTGACTATCCAGTTTTAGACTTTATGGTGCTGTTCCAGACTGTGAGACCATGCATAAATAGGTTATACTTTATTTTTAGGAACAAGATGAATACACCTTATTATTATTATTACAAATATACAATTTACTTATATATTAATTTTAAATATTATTAAACTCAAGACCTGAGTAAGAATACAATTTATTAGGTCATTTTAATATATTTAAAAATCGTACATCGAACATTTATTCTCATCAAAGAAGGAATTTGGTCCACCACGTATAATATCAATTTGTGTATATCAACTAAACAGTTGTGTTAGTTCTGTGGTACCCTCTTAATATGCCCTATGGTTCACTGGCATTCCTCTATATCAGGTTGGTAAGAACAACTTCCGGCCACCTCCCAAGGTTGAATCTAGCGTTGTGAGAATCGAACCAAAGAACCCACCCCCACCAATCAACTTCCAGGTACCTCCCAAACATTTTATTTTATAGGTAGGTCGTCAATTTATAGACAAACTATTCAGGAGAAGGCTTTTAAACTGTATATACGATTCTGATAATAATTACATCCAATCAGAATTGCCGACATGATTTTTTTCGCGAGAATTAATTTTCGTGAACGTTGTCTTCGAGAATATTTGGCGAATTTGGCAAAAATTCGCGAAAATTACCGCGAAATATCGTAGTCTTAAGGTATTACCTACCTCTCAATTTTGTATTTCGTTGATACATAAAGTTACAATATCATTGGAAGTCTACTCAAAAACGTATCGGTTTCAGTATCAAATTCAACTTAATGTGTATTGCTTTTACAGGAATGGGACGGGCTAGTTCGTATCGTTTTCAGTACCAACTGCAACTTAATGTGTATTGCTTTTTCAGGAATGGGACGGGCTAGTTCGTATCGCTTTTGTGCGCAAAAATAAAACTCTGGCTGCATGTTTTGGGTATGGGAAGTTTTTATTCAGTTTGTGTGCATTTTCTTTCCTTAATTTGCGGGTATGCAGGTCATGTAACATCTTTGACCTCGTGGATATAAGCACCCATGCCCATTATGCACTGCTGTCACGGAGTTTTATATACGAAGTTGTTATCTTGCGTGGGTTAACTCACCACTGTTTTCCCTCTCACTGGGGTTGGCGTTAGGAAGGGCATCCAGCTGTAAAAAACATCTGCTCCAATGAATCATCAAATGATTAAACCTACAAAATTGCGGGGAATATCATCTGTTGAAACCCAGTCTAACCCATGCTAGCATGGAAAATAGACGTGACAAATGTAAATGACGATGAATATAAATTTACAAACTGAAGCATGGAATTTTTAACAATATTTAAACAATGTCTTTTATGAATATGCAATTCTTCCAAATATTTATTATTATGGTATTTAATACTAGCCTGGACACCTGGGAATTGGTCGTGTTTTTAGAGAATTATAAATGTCACCTGGAACTCTTTGAATGTCACCTGGAACTCTCTGAATGTCACCTGGAACTCTTTGAATGTCACCTGGAACTCTTTGAATGTCACCTGGAACTCTTTGAATGTCACCTGGAACTCTCTGAATGTCACCTGGAACTCTTTGAATGTCACCTGGAACTCTTTGAATGTCACCTGGAACTCTTTGAATGTCACCTGGAACTCTCTGAATGTCACCTGGAACTCTTTGAATGTCATCTGGAACTCTCTGAATGTCACCTGGAACTCTCTGAATGTCACCTGGAACTCTTTGAATGTCACCTGGAACTCTCTGAATGTCACCTGGAACTCTTTGAATGTCACCTGGAACTCTTTGAATGTCACCTGGAACTCTTTGAATGTCACCTGGAACTCTCTGAATGTCACCTGGAACTCTTTGAGTGTCACCTGGAACTCTTTGAATGTCACCTGGAACTCTCTGAATGTCACCTGGAACTCTTTGAATGTCACCTGGAACTCTTTGAATGTCACCTGGAACTCTTTGAATGTCACCTGGAACTCTCTGAATGTCACCTGGAACTCTTTGAATGTCATCTGGAACTCTCTGAATGTCACCTGGAACTCTCTGAATGTCACCTGGAACTCTTTGAATGTCACCTGGAACTCTCTGAATGTCACCTGGAACTCTTTGAATGTCACCTGGAACTCTTTGAATGTCACCTGGAACTCTTTGAATGTCACCTGGAACTCTCTGAATGTCACCTGGAACTCTTTGAGTGTCACCTGGAACTCTTTGAATGTCACCTGGAACTCTCTGAATGTCACCTGGAACTCTTTGAATGTCATCTGGAACTCTCTGAATGTCACCTGGAACTCTTTGAATGTCACCTGGAACTCTCTGAATGTCACCTGGAACTCTTTGAGTGTCACCTGGAACTCTTTGAATGTCACCTGGAACTCTCTGAATGTCACCTGGAACTCTTTGAGTGTCACCTGGAACTCTTTGAATGTCACCTGGAACTCTCTGAATGTCACCTGGAACTCTTTGAATGTCATCTGGAACTCTCTGAATGTCACCTGGAACTCTTTGAATGTTATCTGGAACTCTTTGAATGTCACCTGGAACTCTCTGAATGTCACCTGGAACTCTCTGAATGTCATCTGGAACTCTTTGAATGTCACCTGGAACTCTTTGAATGTCACCTGGAACTCTCTGAATGTCACCTGGAACTCTTTGAGTGTCACCTGGAACTCTTTGAATGTCACCTGGAACTCTCTGAATGTCACCTGGAACTCTTTGAATGTCATCTGGAACTCTCTGAATGTCACCTGGAACTCTTTGAATGTCACCTGGAACTCTTTGAATGTCACCTGGAACTCTCTGAATGTCACCTGGAACTCTTTGAATGTCACCTGGAACTCTCTGAATGTCACCTGGAACTCTTTGAATGTCACCTGGAACTCTTTGAATGTCACCTGGAACTCTTTGAATGTCACCTGGAACTCTCTGAATGTCACCTGGAACTCTTTGAGTGTCACCTGGAACTCTTTGAATGTCACCTGGAACTCTCTGAATGTCACCTGGAACTCTTTGAGTGTCACCTGGAACTCTTTGAATGTCACCTGGAACTCTCTGAATGTCACCTGGAACTCTTTGAATGTCATCTGGAACTCTCTGAATGTCACCTGGAACTCTTTGAATGTTATCTGGAACTCTTTGAATGTCACCTGGAACTCTCTGAATGTCACCTGGAACTCTCTGAATGTCATCTGGAACTCTTTGAATGTCACCTGGAACTCTTTGAATGTCACCTGGAACTCTCTGAATGTCACCTGGAACTCTTTGAGTGTCACCTGGAACTCTTTGAATGTCACCTGGAACTCTCTGAATGTCACCTGGAACTCTTTGAATGTCATCTGGAACTCTCTGAATGTCACCTGGAACTCTTTGAATGTTATCTGGAACTCTTTGAATGTCACCTGGAACTCTCTGAATGTCACCTGGAACTCTCTGAATGTCATCTGGAACTCTTTGAATGTCACCTGGAACTCTCTGAATGTCACCTGGAACTCTCTGAATGTCATCTGGAACTCTCTGAATGTCACCTGGAACTCTTTGAATGTTATCTGGAACTCTTTGAATGTCACCTGGAACTCTCTGAATGTCACCTGGAACTCTCTGAATGTCACCTGGAACTCTTTGAATGTCACCTGGAACTCTCTGAATGTCACCTGGAACTCTTTGAATGTCACCTGGAACTCTTTGAATGTCACCTGGAACTCTTTGAATGTCACCTGGAACTCTTTGAATGTCACCTGGAACTCTCTGAATGTCATCTGGAACTCTCTGAATGTCACCTGGAACTCTCTGAATGTCATCTGGAACTCTCTGAATGTCACCTGGAACTCTTTGAATGTTATCTGGAACTCTTTGAATGTCACCTGGAACTCTCTGAATGTCACCTGGAACTCTCTGAATGTCACCTGGAACTCTTTGAATGTCACCTGGAACTCTCTGAATGTCACCTGGAACTCTTTGAATGTCACCTGGAACTCTTTGAATGTCACCTGGAACTCTTTGAATGTCACCTGGAACTCTCTGAATGTCACCTGGAACTCTCTGAATGTCATCTGGAACTCTCTGAATGTCACCTGGAACTCTTTGAATGTTATCTGGAACTCTTTGAATGTCACCTGGAACTCTCTGAATGTCACCTGGAACTCTCTGAATGTCACCTGGAACTCTTTGAATGTCACCTGGAACTCTCTGAATGTCACCTGGAACTCTTTGAATGTCACCTGGAACTCTTTGAATGTCACCTGGAACTCTTTGAATGTCACCTGGAACTCTTTGAATGTCACCTGGAACTCTCTGAATGTCATCTGGAACTCTCTGAATGTCACCTGGAACTCTCTGAATGTCATCTGGAACTCTCTGAATGTCACCTGGAACTCTTTGAATGTTATCTGGAACTCTTTGAATGTCACCTGGAACTCTCTGAATGTCACCTGGAACTCTCTGAATGTCACCTGGAACTCTTTGAATGTCACCTGGAACTCTCTGAATGTCACCTGGAACTCTTTGAATGTCACCTGGAACTCTTTGAATGTCACCTGGAACTCTTTGAATGTCACCTGGAACTCTCTGAATGTCACCTGGAACTCTTTGAGTGTCACCTGGAACTCTTTGAATGTCACCTGGAACTCTCTGAATGTCACCTGGAACTCTTTGAATGTCACCTGGAACTCTCTGAATGTCACCTGGAACTCTTTGAATGTCACCTGGAACTCTTTGAATGTCACCTGGAACTCTTTGAATGTCACCTGGAACTCTCTGAATGTCACCTGGAACTCTCTGAATGTCACCTGGAACTCTTTGAATGTCACCTGGAACTCTCTGAATGTCACCTGGAACTCTTTGAATGTCACCTGGAACTCTTTGAATGTCACCTGGAACTCTTTGAATGTCACCTGGAACTCTCTGAATGTCACCTGGAACTCTTTGAGTGTCACCTGGAACTCTTTGAATGTCACCTGGAACTCTCTGAATGTCACCTGGAACTCTTTGAGTGTCACCTGGAACTCTCTGAATGTCACCTGGAACTCTTTGAATGTCACCTGGAACTCTTTGAATGTTATCTGGAACTCTTTGAATGTCACCTGGAACTCTCTGAATGTCACCTGGAACTCTTTGAATGTCACCTGGAACTCTTTGAATGTCACCTGGAACTCTTTGAATGTCACCTGGAACTCTCTGAATGTCACCTGGAACTCTTTGAGTGTCACCTGGAACTCTTTGAATGTCACCTGGAACTCTCTGAATGTCACCTGGAACTCTTTGAGTGTCACCTGGAACTCTCTGAATGTCACCTGGAACTCTTTGAATGTCACCTGGAACTCTTTGAATGTTATCTGGAACTCTTTGAATGTCACCTGGAACTCTCTGAATGTCACCTGGAACTCTTTGAATGTCACCTGGAACTCTTTGAATGTCACCTGGAACTTTCTGAATGTCACCTGGAACTCTTTGAATGTCACCTGGAACTCTCTGAATGTCACCTGGAACTCTTTGAGTGTCACCTGGAACTCTCTGAATGTCACCTGGAACTCTCTGAATGTCATCTGGAACTCTTTGAATGTCACCTGGAACTCTTTGAATGTCACCTGGAACTCTCTGAATGTCACCTGGAACTCTTTGAGTGTCACCTGGAACTCTTTGAATGTCACCTGGAACTCTCTGAATGTCACCTGGAACTCTTTGAGTGTCACCTGGAACTCTCTGAATGTCACCTGGAACTCTCTGAATGTCATCTGGAACTCTTTGAATGTCACCTGGAACTCTTTGAATGTCACCTGGAACTCTCTGAATGTCACCTGGAACTCTTTGAGTGTCACCTGGAACTCTTTGAATGTCACCTGGAACTCTTTGAATGTCACCTGGAACTCTTTGAATGTCACCTGGAACTCTCTGAATGTCACCTGGAACTCTTTGAATGTCACCTGGAACTTTCTGAATGTCACCTGGAACTCTCTGAATGTCACCTGGAACTCTTTGAATGTCACCTGGAACTCTTTGAATGTCACCTGGAACTCTCTGAATGTCACCTGGAACTCTTTGAATGTCACCTGGAACTCTCTGAATGTCACCTGGAACTCTCTAAATGTCATCTGGAATTCTTTGAGTGGCACGTATTGTCTAAATGCTTACATTTTTCGTAGATCCAAAGCCGTGCTTGAAATGTTGGAGAAGAATTATCGAATTCACTGCTCTATGAACGAAATAGTAAGTTTCCAACTCATTATGATTTTTATATTATTTATTAACAATAGTTAATAAGGCTTCTCTAAATATGCCACAATAGAGCAACATTTTAATGGACCGGTTGTTGTTGTGGGCAATGTAGCATTTTCAGCCTGTCACAAGGCATGCTTCGCGCGCGGGAACGGCGAGTATCAGTTCGCGTAGTTTCTTTCTACTTCAGATGTTGGACAATGATTTCGATTTCAAGAAGAAGATTCAAGATATTCTGATCGAACATGACTTCGACAAGAAACGTGCACGCACCATGGATATTGACGACTTTCTGGAGTAAGATTTCCTTTCCTTTGTAACTTGAACCCTGCAGCATGTACAAATTGTAGAGGGTTATTTTAAATGGTTTCTTCGGTGAAGGGCTCTTTCAAAAATGTTTAAAGTTAGTTAGATTCTAATGATTTTAAACAAAATCTTAAACAACATTTTAAGTAAATATGATTATTTTTCTTTAATAAAAGTTTCCGTTTTAACCTTTTTTCCTAACTTATTTATTTTTGATTACAAACACAGGACACGCATTGATAGCAGTATACTATTAATACTGAAGTGTAAATATGTATATATTAGTTTTTAATTGTACATATTATATCCTGTATAAAGATCCAGAAATAAATAAATAAATTAGCTATAAATGAATTCCGTACCATAGCTATAGAAAGTCTATTGTAAACCAATGTTGTACGAATAAACGAATATTCAAGATTTTCAAATTTAACTATTGAAGAACCAGGGAATGCTTTGTTGAAATAGAATATTCTAGATATAAATCTGAAGAATTTACTGTTAATTTTCTTTATCTGATATTTGTTTCCTTTTTATATATATATATAAAAATATTCATCATCTATTATTTTACATTTCTCTCTATTTTTCAGGTTGCTCAAACACCTCAACACTGCTGGCATCCATTTTGCATGACGTAATCCTGCCATGACATTGTAAAGAGACTGGAAACGAAGTCTGTTTGCACATGCTACAAAGCAACGTTTTAACGGAACTGTTGGAAATTTGAAATTATTCGAAAACATCATATACGCGCGCATTTGACTTAGATTAGATTAATAATGTCGAGAGTACCTACTTTTTGAATGGCCCCTACTATCAGGGGACTATAATTACAGTGGACTCTCTATAACTCGAATCTCTCCTTAACTCGAACGATTTCTGATTCCCTGTGGGTGTTCGAGTTATAGAAAGTCCACTGTATAATATAACAAAATATACAGTTCATTGTTCTTCTCGCAGTTAATGACGTCATATCCTGTTATAAGCTTCACACACTAAAATCACCTAAATGTGATTGACACTTAATGTTGTTTTCGCAATGATCGCACGTGAAGGCAGCTCATCGTTTTGCACATTTTGTTGCACCTGTGAGTTATTCACTGCATTTCTCCATTACGAAATAAATTCGAATTTTTAAACAGTTTTGCAGTTAGAGCAAGCTACAGATATATGCGATACTTTGAAAGAAAATGACCTAGGAAGTCCCAAGAGGTTTTTTTATAGTACTTTTTGTTATTATTGTAGGTGCTCAAACCCCTTAAATGTCATAGGTGTAAAGAGCTACAGGGAAAGTTAAGCAGTTTTAAGATTGCGATGCACATTTGATGTGAACAGTTGAAGTAGTCAGTAGACAGCATGTAGATGGAAGGAGTTCCAAAGTCTAGATGTTCGCGGGTAAAAAGTTGTTCTTATAGAAATCCCTATGACAATTTAGACATCCGTGTGGTATTAGCCGTGTATTACTACTATTTGACTGTATTTCGTCCTATTCAAGATGCATATTTTGTCATCCAAACCCTCTCAATGTTTAGCCCAGAAACATGAAACCAATCAGCCTAGAAACTCTAGAATAAGCCACTTTAAAGGGACGCAATCTTAGCTATTTCAAGGACTTGGCAATGCTCTAACCTGCACCTGTTGGTTACCACGCTTAGCCACTACTTGTTATATTTTAAAGTCCATTTTCCACTACTGCTTAAACTTACTCTGATAATCGTCGCAACGTAAAACAGCTTGCAATTGCCAGCGAAAAGATCAGTGCCCGCTGGAACTTTGATCGCTGGATCAGTTTGCTGTTTCCGAAGTTCCTCCTTGTCTTATCATATATAGGGTACGTATTGTTTATTCTTTTTTTAAGGAGGCTTCCAGAACGCTCATTAAGCATTATGGTGAAGACCTCGACCGGGAGTTTTAGTATATTTAATTGCGGGGGAATGAAAAAGCATCAAAAACCTCTTATTCCTAAATCTTGTCTTTTTAGTTACTTTTTAAAATCATTGATAGAGCTCGTACAACTGAACTAGAGGGGCATTTAGGTGACGTGACGTTGTTTAGTCTAGTGTTGCTATTTCGAAGAATTCAGCTTCTCAACAACGGTTTTAAAATTTTCTTCCTGTAGACTGAACAAAGTGTTAAACTATTTGCTAAACTTTTACATTTTTTGTCGATAATGTTTTAACGTGTGATAAAGTTATTCGTTAACCTATTTATTACATATTTTAGTACTTGATCAATACTCGGTAACCGGCATTTTCAACATGTTTGGAATCGCAAGGTGTGATGCATTTAAATTTAACATTTCAAAATGTTTCCTCGACTAACAATTGGACGAATTTCGATTTCAAAATCCCTGCTATGTTGAAAATTTTATTCCACGCTGGCGAAACTTTAGGTTGCAATTGATTTAAGCCCAGGTATTCTGGATGGCAATTGGAAATTCAACAATTGCGCTATAGCACATGAACAGGTGCCCATAAATAAAATTATAAAAACATCTCTCTCTTTATCTCTTTATATATAGACAGGGAATTCTCCCGCGTAAAAATATGGTCCACGGCGTTTTTCACTGCGTCATCTATCATCGATAGCTCAATCCTTAACAAAAGATGAAGGGGAAGGAAATCCTTTGAAGACCATTAGGGTTAGGCTTAAAAGCGCTCTCAATTGAATAAGAAGGTATCATTGAAATCTCCATTTAAAACCAATCAATACTTTGTTTTTCATTCTCATGTACATATGTGTCGCAATTGAAAAGAAAAAATGCTAATTTTTGCGCGACAGAGATCAAAGGCAAGTTATAGTGGAGTTCAAATTCGATTAATATACATTGCGGGCTTTCAAAACCGCCATCTGCCATCGCAGCTACCATGCAAAATCGTGAAAACCTTTCTCTCGTGTAAACAAAAAATTAACATGTCAGGAATGGCGGGTACGTTTAAGGGAGATTTTCCAGATGTAAAGAACGCAAATCGCGTCGTGATCAACGTGGGTGGAAGCAGGCATGAATGCTACATCAGCACAATTCAAAATTTCCCCGACACCAGACTCTACTGGATTGCAGAGACGGCGCTCAAAATGGCGGACTTTGATCCGGACGCCAATGAGTTTTTTTTCGATCGGCACCCCGGTTGTTTTGAAAACATCATGAATTACTGTAGGACGGGGAAACTGCACTGCCCCAAAGACGTGTGCGGGCCTCTATTTGAGGAGGTGAGTTAATACTGTTCATGTATTAGGCACATTTCAAATATATTGTATAATAACGGTAGTATAATCCCGACAACTCGAACCCCCAAGGGACCACGTAAAGTAGTTCGAGATAACGAATGTTCGAGTTATCGGGAGTTTTTATGAGAAACTATTAAGAAAAGGGAATAGAAAAACAGTTCGAGTTAACGGCGGTTTGAGTTATCGGGATTGTACTGTAGTTCGAGATAACGAATGTTCGAGTTATCGGAATTGTACTGTATATGTACAATTATTCCTGAGTTTATTCCTGAGTTACAGTTGAGTTCTTGAGCGAAACTCATTGCGTAATGCAAGTCTAGCTGAAATAGGTTAGTTGTCTGGTTGAGCGGTTTTTGTAGGCGCAAACGGGCGTCCTAAGTACGCCAGGACTAACCAACAGGACACACAAGGATAACAGTATTTTATATACTATATATATATACTGTATATTATATATATTCATGAGTGTAAAGTATTAAAATTCAACATAATAATGATCTGTAAATAGTTGTCAACTAACTTTCCTCTACAGCAATATGCAGTTTGAATTATAGAGGAGAGAGAACTCACAGAAAGCGTAACTCAGCACATACCATGCTCTCATATGAATGCTTATAAACTACTTTGTAATCACTTTTATCATGCATTTCTCTGTTACCAAGGCGATAACTTGCCTTGAAGTGGCTATCTGTACTGAAAGTTTATTTCATCAAAGAATTCTCGTTTGTCTCGTAAGAAGAAACCTTTCCGGGTCAAGAGTATTCTGCCAAGAAGAAATCTTTTCACCGTAGCAAAGCCATTCAACCTAAGGATCAATGGTGGCAAAATCGTGTTTCTGTTTACTTCGTGATTTTTTCCTTTTTCAATTTTTTTTGCAAGTTGTTTGGATAGCAAAACAAAGTTGTGATATGCCCTTCTATAAACGATTGGCATCGCAAACGCTCTAGTAAAGCTCCACTTTCGGCGATGCTGGTCAGTAGATGGGATACGCCACTGACACGTGTGCCTTATTGTGAGAGACCAGCAGAGATTGAAAAATGATACCCAGTAACAATTCCGAATGTTAGTTGAAATGAAGGATGTTTCGATTCGATATCGCACTTCATTGCGCTAAAATGCGTGATTCGGCAGCTAGAAGAATACCATCTGTTTTAAGGGGAGACCCCTCAGAAATTTGATTTTTTTATTTTAGCTATATTTTAGCTTCCAAAATTATCAAGGAATTCAAACCGTTTTTCAAAATCTTTTTTGGTTTTAAAGATATTTAAAGTTTTGTAGAATCCATCAGTCAAAACTTTCCTTAGCAACACCCCTGGTAACGTTGAAAACCTTCACATTTCTGATTTTTGCACTCTTGGGGGCGTTTAAAGCGTTTTTTTATTCTAGAGCTCTACTTTGGTTACCGGAAATCATTGGTCATATATTGAAACTTCATTTTTTCTTTATGCGTTTTTTTCTCAGAACATGCATTTTTGAACACCGGAATAAATATCTTTAAAACTGTTTGAGCTTTTAGACTGAAATTTTCAGTGATAGCTTAAAACAATAAAACCTACAAAGTGACTGGGGAGATTTCTGTTTTTGGTTTACTTCAAATTTTATTCACATAATGGTGTTGAATTTCTGAAAATTAAAATTTCACACTACGGTGGGGAGCATGAGAAAATCTGTTTCATTCACTTTGTCAATGTTCCAGTAAGGTTCTCTAAAAAACTTAGCTTCCATAATGTGTTAGTTAAAGGACAAACCATATTTTTTGGCTATTTTTACGATTCCCATGGTAACGGTCAGCCATTTTGTAATTTTTTCTTCACGCATGTTTTTCTTTTTTAATATGTTATCAAACTAAAGCATTGAATTTGTTTCAATAACTGTTTGAATTTTTGAGGGGTCTCTCCTCTTAAGGCAATTCGTAGGAAGACGATCCTGCTATTTGATCTGATCGTTTTTACAACAATGTTGTATCTTCTTGTACGTATTTTAAAACATAGTAAAATGGCTAAATACGAAATCCAATGAACGATAACTGTTTCTAAAAGCTTTACTCTCGACTACAGACTTCATTCTATTTTATTCAGTGAAGAAGAGTTTTAAACTTGATATTTGACGTACAGAGCACGAGAGTTTCACTCATGATATTTGACGGACAAAGAATGATAATCTCACTCATGATATTTGATGGACAAAGAACGACAGATTCACTCATAATATTTGACGTACATAGCACGGCAATTTCACTCTTGACATTTGACGTACAAAGCACGATAGTTTTACTCATTATATTTGACGTACAAAGCACGACAGTTTCACTCATAATATTTGACGTACAAAGCACGACAATTTCAATCATTATATTTGACGTACAAAGCACGGCAGTCTCAATCATGATATTTGACGTACAAAGCACGGCATTTCCGTTGTAGGAGCTCACCTTCTGGGGTGTAAATGAGCTGATGATGGAGGCTTGTTGTTGGGCCAGCTACACAGAACACAGACAGGTCACTAAAAACCTCGAGATCTTTCATGACACGGACAACAATCTGGATGAATCCAACACCAGATCTTCGGAAGATGCCAAAGAAACGGCCAAGGTTCTGATGAAACTCATCTGGAATTTGCTAGAAAGACCACAAAAAACGTCTTTAGCCAAGGTGCGTCATTGTTTTTTTAATTACAGTTACCCTCCAAACCTCTTTATTCCAAACCAACTAAGTTTATTACGTTGCCGTTTTATACGGGTGTTTAGCTTTTAACAAACTCCAAGCTGAGACACGGTTTTTTTGAAATGTACTCTCTGCATAAGATATCAACACTACACGCTTTACTTTATAAGCAACTTACTCTAGACTAAAATCTGTTAAGTAACAACACTGTCAGTCTCGATTTTGTATCAAGGGTATCAGTTCGAAAATTGAATATAGATTTCCTTACAATTCGCTGTGTGACATTTTTACCGGCTTTAAAACAAATCTTCTAAGCCACATCTTCGAAAGTTGTAAGCTACACTGAGGCTGAAACGAACAAAGTTGTAAGCAACGCAGATGCTGAAACGAACAGAGTTGTAAGCAACGCAGATGCTGAAACGAACAAAGTTGTAAGCAACGCAGATGCTGAAACGAACAAAGTTGTAAGCAACGCAGATGCTGAAATAAACAAAGTTGTAAGCAACGCAGATGCTGAAACGAACAAAGTTGTAAGCAACGCAGATGCTGAAATGAACAAAGTTCTAAGCAACGCAGAGGTTGCACGTTAAAAAAGCGTTGCTTCCAAAGAGAAAGCTCTTAACTGCACATATTAGTTATTCTGTTGTGAGAAACGTCAAAGTGAATTTTAATTCTCCCGATTTCAGTTGTATACGATGGCCCACATAACGACCATCCTACTATCGATCTGCATATTCTGCTTACAAACGGAGCCGCATTTCGCTGACTTCAACTCGTCCTTCAAAGCAACAGAGATGTTTTGCTCTCTGTTTTTCTCCTTTGATCTTCTACTCCGTTTCATCAGTTGTCCATCCCTTGCGAAACTACTCAAAGACAGTCTCACGTGGGTCGACCTCATTACGTTGGTGCCATTTTACACGGGATTCTTCGTGCACATCGACGCCCTCAGTTTTCTGCTGACACTGCGTTTAATACGCATCTTTCATCTGCTGAGATTTTTCAAGAGTCTCAGGGGAATGTTGGTGATTGGTGAAACGTTGAAGTCGAGCGTGGAACAACTCTTACTGCTCGTGCTTGTTTTGTTGGTTCCCATGGTGATATTCGCCACCATGATCTACTATGCCGAAAAGGTTGGTAAGAAGATTCATATTAGCTCTTTCTTCGTTTTCGGTTTTATTTTTTATTGCTGACATGGTCATTTCCACATCACGTGGAAGACGGAATATGAATTCTGTAAATTACACACTTCTGATGCGCGAAAAAAAAATGCAAATATACAAGGAATTTATTTATATATATTTTTACCTACCTTAATATTATGTGCTTTAAAATACAACGACATTTGTTTATTCTTTATTCTTTTAAAAAATTAAAAAATCGCTATATAACAATGTTATCAATAAAATGCTTGAGAAATTAATTATTAGTAAGTAAAGTGCCCAAATTAACCTTAATGTATAATGTATGTACACGAGGGTGTCTATCATGAACTTTGTTCAGTTCAGCATCTGCGTTGCTTACAACTTTGTTCGTTTCAGCATCTGCGTTGCTTACAACTTTGTTCGTTTCAGCATCTGCGTTGCTTACAACTCTGTTCGTTTCAGCATCTGCGTTGCTTACAACTTTGTTCGTTGAAATTGAAATGCTAAAAATTCTTTCACATAGCGATCAAAGAACTCCAAGTTCAGCAGTATACCCAGATCGTTCTGGTGGGCTATCATTACTCTAAGCACAGTCGGTTACGGTGATATGACACCTTCGTCACCAGTCGGCAAAATGGTGGGTGCCATGTGCGCATCATGTGGAATACTCGTGGTCGCACTACCTATCTCGGTTATTGGCAACAACTTCTCATTTTACTACGCGTACGCCAAAGCAAGGATGAAGCTACCCAAACGAAACTACGACGCAATGGTTAACGCTGATAAAAATCTCCTTAGTAAGACACAAGGTACAGTTGCTATGGGTTACTTCCATCTTTCTGGGGGAAAGCAATTCCATACGCTATAACATATTTTTTGGAAAACATTTTTGTTCTGTGAATTTTTGTTCGGCAGAATACATCTGAGATCTTGACCGAACCATCAAAACACACTCTTTAATTATTGCAAAAATATATCAAATAGCAGCGTCAAAATGTTATGGAAATTCTAAAAACCTTCTCAATACAATAAATAACACTGTTTTCTTTCAAATAAAACTAGTGAATTGTTTGTGAATTGCTCGTTCATTGTTTGTGAATTGCTTGTTCATTGTTCGTGAATTGCTCGTTTATTGCTCGTTGATGCAATCAAATAAACAACTTTCATACGCCATTCTATCCAAAATTGAACCCCTATTATTATTAAGAAAGGTTTATATAGAAATGTTTTGCACTGATACAAGGGTGGATGATCAACAAACAAAAAAGGTTTGCCAAACACGCCTATTGACTTTCTATTTTCTAGAAATCCTAATTTTTAATGATCCCATTGACCACTTTCATCTTTTTTAATTACACTCCTTCTCACACACATCAACATGCCCGTCACTCATAATTTATGCGATCTACAAGAACACGTCACTCATAATTTATGCGGTCAACATAAATACGTCACACATAAGTTATGCATACGACATGGCACGTCAAACATAATTTATGCGATCTACAAGAACACGTCACTCATAATTTATGCGATCAACAAAAATATGTCACACATAATTTATACAATCTACATAAACACGTCAAACATAATTTATGCAATCTACAAAAACACGTCACTCATAATTTATGCGATCAACAAAAATACGTCACACATAATTTATACAATCTACATGAACACGTCAAACATAATTTATGCAATCTACAAAAATACGTCACACATAATTTATGCGATCTACATAAATTCGTCACACATAATTTATGCATACGACATGCCACGTCAAACATAATTTATGCAATCTACAAGAACACGTCACTCATAATTTATGCGATTAACAAAAATACGTCACACATAATTTATACATTCTACATAAATACGTCAAACATAATTTATGCGATCTACATAAATACGTCAAACATAATTTATGCGTTCTACATAAATACGTCACACATAATTTATGCGATTTACAAGAAAACGTCACTCATAATTTATAGGAAGACATTAACACGTCACTCATAATTTTCTTTTACTTACCGAAGAAGGTGAAGAGACTCCATCACGAAGTCGACGTTTCGCGATCACGCCAACTAAAGACCATTGTTCGCCTGCACATTCATATCAAGACGAGCCCTTCTCCTCTACGCTTCTACATCCGTACATCAAACAAAAGCCGATTTATAAGCAGCCCACAAAAGATCGCAACGATGAGAAGCCATCTGTATTTAACCTCAATTCCACGCGTGCGTTCTTCTCATTGAAACGAAAGAAGTCGGAATGGCATGGAAAGTGCAAGAGACGTCAAACGATCACCGAAGGGTATAACGAAGTGCTGACGACAGCAGAAATCCCCTTTCCGTTGTCACAATCTCTCGATCTCAGCGCAAACAAAACAAAGCGCGTGCTGCATCTTGATATTCAGCAATACATGCCGCTGCAGTTTAGCTCAGTCGATCGGGATCTAGCGCGCAGACGCGTTAGTGTCGGTCAGCGGTTTATTAAAGAATTGAAAAACGGCGAATGCGATCATCCAGAGATTAAACTCTTCAGGGAAAATACCATTGAGAAGAACAACGTCTGTTTAAACGTTTGAATATTTATTGATATCTTGACGTAGTGAATCAGTCAAGAGAATTGAAGTTTCGTATTTTGTTTTGTAAACATTCAAAGATAAAATAAATCTGTTTTGAATCGATGAATAAACAAATCTGGTCTTGCTTTTTACTCGAAAAGTCACATCCGCGCTACAAACGGAAACAGTTTCAAACCCTGAAGCCCATTCATATATATATATATATATATATATTCGGGTTTTTAATGGGAATTATTTATGGAGGAAACAGCGTTAATATGGTTTATTCTCCGCCCTTACTTCTTTGATAATGTTAAAATGATATTTCCCAAAGAATCCAGAGAGGTTCTAGGATTTTTTTTTTGATTTGATTTGATACAAAAAAGGATTATTATGAATGAATGGAGTTAAGTAATAAATATATGAAATAAACTTGATAAAGATTATCTAAATCTGGCGTAGGCATAGACCGTTTGCGAGATGGCAAATTTTAAAATGAAAACAAGGCTCAAGTTGAGCTTCTAATCTTAGTTGAATTGTCAATCATTATAAACATCCTTTGTTAGGAATGGTCGTTAGGGAATTGGTACCTCGCAACGGGGCTATTTAAAAAGAATTGAGTCCAATCATCAGCGATAAAATCGATGAATGTTTTCAGATAACAACAATGCATGTATAATGCTTGAATAATTTACGTGCGATCGAAACGTCGCTCGTAGCTCTCCGTTTAATAATTCACCGAACAAATTGTTGAGAGTGGCTATTTTCGGAGATGAATGATTTATGAATCAATGATTTGTTCGTTATCCATGGGTTGTTTGAAAGCTTCGCTAGTTCATCGCAGAGATTTCCCTTTCTTTACAAAAGTTTGCTTGCACATATGGCTATGAGGTATCCGGAATGAGGAGACAAATATGACACAGGTTCAATAAAGATGATGCCAGGTTGGTTGTAGTACATTTTTTCAAAAGTGTTTTGTGATTAAGTAAAAATTCAACTTTCTTTGCTCGCTTGTGGAAAACGTTAATGTTTTTATTTCTACATATTTAGACGAGGTATAATTTTCCATTTGGAATAGTGTTAGTGACCGCAGTTTAGATCTCTTTTCGCACAAACATTGAGCCACGCAAATCAAACGAGCTACAGATTGTTGACTCACGCAAAGCATTGTGTGACATTATTTACTCACGCAAAAAGCATTATGTGACATTTTTTACTCACGCAAAGCATTATGTGACATTGTTTTCTCACGCAAAGCATTGTGTATAGGAAGGATTATGCAATTTAACTTGCAATTTTACCTGCATTCCCCAGCCATTATGAATTACTGATTTTGTCAGTATTTACAGCGTCAAAAACATTGTCCAACTAGAATACAATTATGTAGCTAAATCGAATGCTTAGAATACGTTCAACATCTGATAAATACGCGTCTATCGAAAACGTTAGCCATTCAAGTGTCAACAAAGCAAAAAAATAAATCTTATTAAATCTTTAAAAAGCGTTACTTTGTAGCAGTTTTTTGTGAAACACTGTTTTTATTGTGCTGTTTTTATCTTTCAGTTGGGCGATTCTTAGCTATCACTTGAAACCACTGCTTTATTTGGTGGCGGGAAAACAACAATAATTGCGAAGTTAGCTAACAACAATCCTTTTCGCTGTGACAGTATGTAGGCATTGACAACAAATCAATTATGAAAACATTTTTCTTGATGTTTTTCCTGTTCTCCCAAACTAATTTACAGCTTTTTGAATAAGAAACAACTTTATAAATTTAGAAGGGACCCTGACTGACCAGAACTTTTAGAACTAAGATAATAATCCACATTTCTAAATAATCACTTTTAGGGAAACCAACAATATTCTGCCGAACAAAACACATTGATAATGCTTTGACTTAACGTTTAAACGAGCCTTAACAAAAAAAGAATTTGATAACATTGTGAAAAACGCCTTTTCAAAAAACAAAAAAACAAAAGACATGTCCATATTTATTACCGTCTTCATTACTTGCATTGGTCCTAGTATTATTACTTGCTACGGCCCCTGTCTTCATTACTTGCTACTTTCCTAGTCTTTATGACTTACTACTATCTTAGTCTTCATTACTTCCTACGGTCCTTGTCTTGATTACTTGCTACGGGCCTAGTTATTATTACTTGAAATTTTGATACTCTTTGATACTAGACCTTTGGATTTTGAAATCCCTCGCTAGTTTACGGAGTTAGTTGGCGGCGGTAAGTACCAATACACGGATCTATTTCTAAATTCCGCTGATGTTGATAAGACAATGGAGAGAAATCTTCCATGAAACGAGGTTCTGGGAATCGCAATGTGGTACATATCTGTTCGTGCTGAAATGTTTGAAAGCTTTAAAAATATGTGGATTAATCACTCCAAAAAAAGAACGCAACAATCGATGGATGTCAAATGTGACATTGAAGGATAGGAAGCCTTCAAATGAGTTAAGAGAACGCTGTGGACTAGAAAGTGTTAGAAAATCTTTGCAAAGGCGTCGGCTTAGATGGTTTGGACATGTTGAGAGAATGAATGATAATAACTGGGTTAAGAAGTGTAGAGATTTAGTTGTAGATGTAAGTGTGGCAGAGGCAGGCCACGGAGAACATGGAGCCAGATTGTGAAGAAAGATCTCGTTGATCAACATCTGTAACGTTGCAAAACCAACCCATGTCGTTGTCATGTTGCAAAACCAACCCAATGTCGTTTGTCAGTTTTGTCGGACGTCATTTTCCTCTTGTTTGCGTTAGGAAGGGCATCCTGATGTAAAAACATCTGCTTCAATAAACCATCAGATGATTAAACCTACACAATTGTGGGGAATATCATCCGTTGCAATCACGTATAAAGAAGGTTGATAATGATTTCAAAACTTTAGATTTAATGCTTTTCTACTATCTTTCTTTTTTTTACTTAAATTGATTTGTTATCAATTAATCTGACTGACTGGTTTTCAAAATGCACATTTCCTTGGACAATTTAATATTTAGACATGTTTTTTCGGTAACCAAACATTTCCCCGACCGAAATCGTTTTAACGATTACGTAGGATCACAGTTTTCATCCATTAAAGTCTTTTAAACCAAGTTCCTGGATTTCTAGTCTATTTTTCGAAATAAGTTGAGAAAGAGTTTCATTTTCATTCTGGTAAAAACGAAAATCAAAAACAGTTTTTCCCTATTATTTGTCCTTGTAACTAATATATTTTTTTGGATTCCTCGTTACATTTTACGTACAAAAGATTTAAAATCGTGGTTAGCAGAGCATTCAGTTTTCATGGCTGGATTTTATGGTTTCATGACTGGATTAGCATTTTTACATAAACCCAACTTCCGTGATTCAATACTTTGTGACAAAATTTTAGTTTGTACAAAATCAAGGTCATCAACCTTTGCCGGTGTTAAACCTTGCCGTAACTTTACCATATTTGATAAAAAAAAATGGTAGTCTTCCTTTAAATGAGAACCATTGTTTGGTTCAGTAATGGCATCCACCCAATGTGAAATGAGAACCATTGTTTGGTTCAGTGATGGCATCCACCAAATGTGAAATGAGAACCATTGTTTGGTTCAGTGATGGCATCCACCCAATGTGAAATGAGAACCATTGTTTGGTTCAGTGATGGCATCCACCCAATGTCAAATGAGAACCATTGTTTGGTTCAGTGATGGCATCCACCCAATGTGAAATGAGAACCATTGTTTGGTTCAGTGATGGCATCCACTCAATGTGAAATGAGAACCATTGTTTGGTTCAGTGATGGCATCCACCCAATGTCAAATAAGAACCATTGTTTGGTTCAGTGATGGCATCCACCCAATGTCAAATGAGAACCATTGTTTGGTTCAGTGATGGCATCCACCCAATGTCAAATGAGAACCATTGTTTGGTTCAGTGATGGCATCCACCCAATGTCAAATGAGAACCATTGTTTGGTTCAGTGATGGCATCCACCCAATGTCAAATGAGAACCATTGTTTGGTTCAGTGATGGCATCCACCCAATGTCAAATGAGAACCATTGTTTGGTTCAGTGATGGCATCCACCCAATGTCAAATGAGAACCATTGTTTGGTTCAGTGATGGCATCCACCCAATGTCAAATGAGAACCATTGTTTGGTTCAGTGATGGCATCCACCCATGTGAAGTTGCATATTAAAAATATGTGTCGTTATTCTTTTCCGGTGTGATTTTTGTTTAACAAAAGCAAATTTCAAATACAATATTGATGTGGCTCAACCTACTTTGTGTATTAACGCTGTTCACGTGGGCATGACACGGGTATTCACAGCATGACGGAGCATGCGCAGTGGAGAACTCTTTGCTCAAATACTTAGATAATCATCGTTTCAAAGCATTCATTTTTAACTCTTTTTTTTTAACCATTGGAAAATATATATTTTTAACTTTTTTTTTAACCAATGGAAAATATATAATAAAATACTCAGCGCTGTTTCTATACCGGAAGGCTGCCGGTTCACAAGTGCTAAAAGACGGACAAAAAGAATTGTTTTCACTTAATTAACTCGACTAGTTGCTTCCGCGATTTCAATGTTTGCTGTGTCCGCTCATGCTGACCCGATCCTCTCCGATACTTGAACGAACGCGGACACAAATGGCACGAAATGGAAAATTTTTATTTAAACATTTTCTTTTTTAACTATTAATTTTATACTTTTTTATTTTAAAAACTGTTTAATTACTTGTTCCCTACCTAAAGTATTTCAATGTACAGTGACTGGCTGTCACTTTCGTTTTAAGATTGGATATATTCCAAAAACCTCTTTTTTTAAAGACTATTTTCTATTCCAGTGAATTTAACGTCATGTCTATTTTCACAGACGTAACATTATCGTCACTATTCATTGCAAAATTAATGTGATCGTCAAGACAGATTAAAGTTTAAATTGAAATTTTTTTAGTTTATATTCATAGATTAATGAAAAATCCGTCTTGGTATTGGCATCGTGTAATTTGGGATTTAATACGTTGCTGTATTGTTTTTAGCAGTCAATAAATACAAGGTGACATTACCGTCACAAGGATTGCATTTCATTATTAAATTACGGCAATATATTTTAGGTGAGGCCATGGACGAACAAAATTTCGTGGGCAACCTTCGATTCTCGAATAAAAGTTCATCAAAACAAAGGGAGAGCGAGAGCGCAGATTACCAGTCATCATATAAACGTATTGATGTCGATTCAAACTCATTGGATACTCTGTTTAGACATATTCATCAGCGGTCTCATCCAAGCCGTCTGAGTACTAGCGATCGCTACTACGTCCCTCACAAGGTCAAGAACTACGCTGAAATAAATTACAATGCGTACCGAAACGCACCGACTAAAACAAGTTTAAACGGACCAATCACAAACCCGGAAAAACATTTTAATGTGAATGCCGAGAGTCCCCGTGTCTCCAGGATAAGAGACATAGATTTCCGTGCCTCGTACCAGAGTAGAAACAGTAAACTGGACGAGAAGAGAGCTCAATGGAAACGAGACAAGATGCAGCAAAAATCGAAATACGGTGTCACAGATGTGCAGTATCGATCACCGTTAGGTACACGTAATCAAAAGATGGGCACTTACCGACTCTCCTCGGGTAAAGTTACGAAAACCGAGAATCACGATATTTGGAAGCCGACAAATCTTGGTTTGTTGTACACGAGCACCGACCGTTTGCGCGAGAATTACCGGCAAAATCCCGATAACGTCAAATTAGAAGAAGGCATTGATAAGAATTCTTTTAAACGTTGCTTAATGGATTCACCGGATCATGAAAGATTCAACAGAGTGTATGAGCAGAGAGAAAGTGGTATTCAGACGAGAATGAATTATTCAAAGATTGCCGAGAAAAGAAAAGATATAAGGAACCTTCAAATTGCAAAAGCAATGCAAGAGAAACAAATGGAGGACGTGCGTAACGGTTTAGCTGCAAAAAAAGAAGATCTTAATTACGACGACGGATACTCCAGTGGTACAGGCCGAACTAGCTGGTACAACGAATCCATGGTTAAACATCAGCATGATATGCCTATGTACGCGGTCCACGATGTTAATATAAGAAGTGAGGACAATGGCAGGGAGAGGCCGGTTAGAAAGCACGAGGTGTACCAGATCACTCAGGAAGAGTTGGATATGAAGCGAAGTATACATGGCAAGTTGGAGACTCTTTTGAAAGAGAAAATAAACACTATCAGTGGAAAAAAGAAAGCTCAGAAGCCCGCAATTTCAACGGATCATGATGTGAATGCAATGCTGCCCCCAAAGCCTCCTGCCCCTCCTCCTGCGGAAGTTGAAAAAGCGTACGAGCCCGTTCAGTATTCCTCCCAAAGGTCCTACAGCGAGTCGAACGGGCATGTGTATACGAGACAAGAGAGCCGGGGATCGGCTTCCTCAGCCTACAGGTTTTCAGGGGGTGGCGATGATATTGACAAGAAGAAACGGGATTCTCTTATGTATGAAATTAAAACGGCAGTCTTCAGTCGATCAACCGAAAATCTCTCTGTAAGAGACGCAACGGCGTTTGCTAGTCGGCCGCCTTCGCCAAGCATGAAAACTCCGATCGCTAACGACAACTACGAGATGCTGGCGGTGGACAAAGTTGGTGAAAAAAACGAAGATTACAGTGTGATGACTAGGAAAATATCAGACACGGCGACAAATGGATCTGTAGAAAACAGTCCAAAACCATCACGTTTTGCATGGGACAATCTCGGCACCAACGAACCACGTGCATCTAAAACAAACAAATTGACATCCAATGGTATTGATCTTGATAAATTAACAATTTACGGCTTGAAAACTAACAGTATTGAGGCGAATCCACCGCAGCGCGCACACGTGGAAAAGACGCCCGACGAAAGACCGATTAATAAGAACGCCGTTGCCGAGATGCTCTCTACGCATTTGGTTGATAAAAATGGATGGGATCGATTCAGAGAAAGCGGCAAAATTCAAATAGAGAAAAAGCAACGTGCAACCGAAAGTCGCACTGATGCAAGCGATGAAAAATATAGCAGTACTGTGCCGTTTAGGGGCCTCTATACGCCCAGGAAGTTCAGTTTGACGGATTCGGAGTTCGAGATCGGCCGAAAGGTATCAAGCGCGGGAATATGGCAGCGGAGTACGAACGATGATATTGCTGAAAGAAATGGGAAGAACGAAACCGACACGGGGAGCGACGTGTCGGGTACGATATTCGAAGAGTCATGGGTGCCATTGAAAGACGAACCAACGACGTCAAGTGGACTTGTTAAGGACGTGATCTTATCTCGTTCTTCATCGCTGAAAAAACCGAGAATTCTAAGTGTCGTCTACTCGCCAAAAGCCTCCACCAAAGAAACGGAATCTCTTAGAGAAACCCTACTTATTGATTCTGATATCGAAATGCCAACGAATGAACCTATGCAGGTTAATAATGAGAGATCACAATCGAAACAGGGAACGCCGGCATTGGAAAGATGGCAAAACGAGGTATACATGACCACGAAAATCGGTAAAGTAGATATCCCTGAAAGTTTTAAAAGTCTTCAAAAGGTAACCCAACCTGAACCAGAAAACCAACCAATCATTGAGGCTGACAACGTCTCTACGGTCACAATGCAGAGCGAAATTCTTTCATCTAAATCGGTGACACCAAGGCGCATCGCTGACAGATTTAAGCAGCTCTTTTCGCCTGGCCATAAACGCAGAGAGAAGTCGAGAAAGGGCGTGGACACCAGTGAAGACTACGTCACGCGGCGCAAACATATAAACAAAACAGGAACGTTTGGATTTGACACGGAGACTGTTTCGCAGTTGAATCAAAGCGAAGATGATATCGATGAAGATTTCTTCAGCAATGAAGAGTGGATCGGTGCTAACAACACATGGAAAGAGAAACATGGAAAGCAGTTTCTACTCGACAGTCTGCGCTCTAAAGATCCTGATGCGTATACAGCAAAAAAACCGCCTAAGGTACGCAAAGAGGTACTAACTAGCGACGCCTTTCAAACCGAAAAACTGGTTGGAAAGATCATATTACCGGACGCGTTCAGAGAAAAGCATTTCGGCAAGCGAAACAGCACATTTCACATTGCGTCGAATGCGCGTAAGATGGAGAAATCACGAAAACAGAAAGCCGGTTGGAATAATGGCGTGTTGCTAACTAGTTTGGATGTGAATAAGGAACATGCAGGGTATAGCCGTAGCTAACTTTAGAGGTATTCGATATCTAGGGTAAACCTATTCTATTTGAACAGCGGAGAGAAACTTGCAACTTTTTCATTGCACTTGATGTTGCAGTTGCAGCAGGGTGGGGGAGGAGCCGTTTACATGAAATTTTCCACAGCAATTCATTACATATTTATCGTTTAAATGATAATAAAATATTTAGAGTAAGTTGTATGTAATTCGTAGTTTTTGTGCGATTCACTCGCTAATTTTAGTTTAGCTGAATTCAATATAGATATAGTTTCTGTAGGCTTGTATGATTGTAACACATTTTGTTTATAAAAACTTTTATATCTTTTTGAAGTGTATGCGAGCGAATTTGGACCCATGAAAATACAATTTGCCTAACCATTTTCTTTGTGTTTCACACTTAAGCGGTACAAAAGCTAACGTGAAGGTAAAAAGGTAAGGTATTTGTGCAATCTCTGACGCTAGACGCAGTTACCCCCTTGGAAACGCTGCTCTTTAACCCTGGATGCAGTTACCCCCTTGCAACTCCTCATTCTTTAGCCGTAGATCCAGTCACCTTTTCTCCAAACGCTTGCCCTCTAACCATGGATGCAGGTACACCCCTTGCAATTCCTCACCCTTTAGTCGTAGATGCAGTCACTTTTTCTCCAAGCGCCTGCCCTCTAACCATGGAAGCAGTTACACCCCTTGCAACTCCTCGCCCTTTAGTCGTAGATGTTGTTGCTATTTTGCAACCTCAAACTTTTATTTGTAAAAGAGTACCGATTTTCTAATCGCCGATGCCATAGAAGCAACTGAAATCATTCTTTTGGATCCGCATTCTACTTCACGCTCATAACCGCCAACGTATAAAACCGTTCTAAAGCTGTTCTACACCTTTCTTTTATTAATGTTTCGCTGTAAATTTCAAAGCGGATTGAATGAATTTGAGAAACCAATCAGCTTTCAAGTTCACATCGAAAGATTCGATTTGCGCGAAATACTGCGTATAGATAGTAAAATGGAAGTTCGCGTGATTAATACCCAAAGCAATAGACCATATTGGATAACTTTTTTTCCCGAACTAGCGCATTGCATTGTGGGAATGTTTTGGTGATAACAAGCATTATTTTGCGCTAGATCATTTAATTTAAGCAGTGGAGTGAGTGAACAAGCAGTGAAAACAAACAAGAAAAACAAATAGCTATACTAATGGAAAGAAACAAGTTATTGTAAAAGTTTAACGAAGTGGGATTAAGCTGTATGGAAACAGTGAACTTTTTCAAGTGGAAAGTAAACACACTGAAAGAATTTCTAGGCAACAGATAAACTTTGTGGGTTCAGTAATGCCAACAAAGAAGCACTTGTTAAAAAAGTCGCGGCTACATGGGATGAACTTTGCAGTGTTGATCAGTCTAACTCTGATGAAAAAAAATGTCCTGACTTTTTAAAGTGGACAATAAGTGATTTGCATGGTTTCCTTGGCCAGAGAGGGATAAACAGAAATGGCAATAAACAAACACTTGTTGTAAATGCACGTTTTTGTATTTTAATGATAACCCCCAGATGGTTTGCATTTCTTTATTAAGTATTAAAAATTTACACACTTTAATAGAATATACTTTCTATTTTTAAAAGGAATATAAATACATGAAAAAACTATTTAACATGTTGTAGAAATCTAAAATAATGCACATGATATATAAATAAATATTATAAAGGTACAAGTAGGGGTGCTAAATTAGTTAGTGCAGAACAAATTATTAAAATATCATCCAATTTGTCTTTTCTTGAAAGTGGAATTGTATTCTGCAATATTTTGAACTCCTTTATTCTGCCGATTGCCCTCTCAACATGAATGCGAGCTTTTGCAATTTTTGAAGTTTTTCTTGCATTGTTTGGGGAAAATTTCCCCTTGTCTTTTAAAAATGGTGGAATGACAAGTTTGGCGCATTTGTTAATCAATAAGTCACTGATATTGAACCCTTTATTTGCCATTATGCTATCTCCTGGATTTATTTTCTCCATAATACCACATGTCTCAGTTATGTAACGGTCAGATGCACATCCTCCATATATTTTAGAAACAAAGGAAACTGTACCACAAGGTGTTATGCAGATCAAAACTTTCCAAGTGTTCTTAGATTTGTACGTGGAGTAAGTTTGGGCTTGAGCTCTAGCTAAACTTGGCTTCTCAATTGCACCCTCTGTACAATCAATTATTCCTATTATATTAGGGAAATTCTTGAAGCAATCTGGGTATGCATTTTCATTATCTTCTCTTGAAGGCCACAATATAAATGCAGAGAATTGATTTGATAAAAATGGTAACCACGAATTTAAAATAACTGACACAGTACTTTGGGAAATTGAAAATCTATATGATAAGTCATTATCGCTTAGCCCAAGTCTAAGCTTGACAAGTACAAGAAAAAATGTTTTTCTTGAATTCAATTTGCGACTCATTCTTCTTTTTTGGTTTGATGATTGGTCATAATATTTCAGACTTTCAGCTTTCTCCATAATGAATTTGTAAAGCCAGTCAAAAAGTTTTGCATTTTGCAAGCCAGTATAAATTTTCACCAATTTTTCACTTATAGCTTATGTCATCAATGTCAAATGACTTTCCTTTCTCTTTTGCAGTGTCAACACCATTCTGCAGTTGGGATATACGGCTTTTCTGGTTATCAATAGTTTTAAGAAGTTCTGATATCATTTTGTCTTTCGAAGAACACTGGGGACATTTAACAAAAGGTTCACTTCTTGCACTACCACTGCTGCTGGGATATGGCAAAGTGTCATAGTTATGTTCGTTTACATGTGGTGTGGTAATCTCGGGTAGATTTTCTTCTGCATTTTCATCAAAGCCATTACGGTAACAAACTCGTTTTTTCCTAGGAGGCGATAATATGTTGGCTCGATCAAGTAGATGCTTCCGTTTAGGCGGTTCTATTTCCTTGTAGCCATTCAAAAATAAAGTTGGTATTGGACATACATCAGAACAGTATCCAGCAGCAAAATGATTAGAGCAAACCTTTGTGCTCATTGACGTTTTAAATCCCCCTCCCCTGTTCAACATGTTTTGCCATAATTGCATGTCCTTCTTAGATCGAGGGCTGTGCCAACGAAGTATGCCAATATGATCTTTCCTCACTAGCCTAAAAAGAAACAAAATGAAAGTTATAAGATACATATACTGCTAATAAATGCCAGGTAATAATATGATATTAGTATTTTATAGTACCTTACTTCCAACCACTATTAGAAATAAATGAAAACTACAAAGCTACAGTTTAGCTAATAGCTCTTAAAAATTAGTTTATAATGTGATATGAAATAACCTTTCTGGCTGATTCCGACTGTTGCTGCATCCATAAACAGCACAATGATCATTTCCACCCATATAACAAGTAAAGAATCTTGTAAATAAATATAATTTTCCTAGCCACAAGGTTTAATATTTCTAAAACTTAAACAGCTGTTCCTTAACCAGTTTTTGATTTGAAATGTTCATACGATTCGTAATAGCGTTTTTTTTATCACCAGAACAATCCCACAATGCATTGTGAATTTCGGTTCAAAAGTTATCCGATATGGTCTATTGCATAACAATTGAATTATTGAATCTACATGTTTGGGAACTCCCGCGGAACACAATAATCAGGTTAAAAAATTGATTTATGTTCCTTCTTCACCTGAATAAATTCAAAGAATATTCTTTGAAGCATTGAAATATAAGAGAGTCTTTCGTTTTAACAATTCGACTAAGTTTTGGATACTTTCTTTATGAATTCGTTATATATAGTATATACATGATGAATGAATTCCTAGCCCCTTTCAGAGTTCAACTCCACTCTATTTATTTGTTTTAATGATGGTACAACTGTGATTTCTTCTCTTTTATAATTTTTAATAATTAACAATTAATTTTGGTGATGTTCGCAATTGGAAGGTTTTAGAAATTGAAATTTAGTTTTAGAAATTTTTATTGGTAAAATAAAAAATAATAATAAGTAAGTTAAGTTTTAAATTCTTTAATTTAAATAAATAGTTCATAGCATTTTTATATTCATTGATATTGCTATATGCTATATCATAATTCATGTAGTTTTTCCTTGGTTTCATCAATATATATAGATATATAATGACACTGTAGCTCAGTGGATAAATTTTTCGGTTCATGAAACTGAACAGCGCTGGTTCGAATCTCACCTCCGGCAAATCTTTATTTCTGAGTTACAGTTGAATTTTTGGGCGAAACTCGTTGCGTAATGCAAGTCTAACTTAAATAGGTTAGTTGTCTGGTTGAGCGATTTTCGTAGGCGCAAATGGGCGTCCTAAGTACGCCAGGACTAACCAACAGGACATGTATGATAGCAGTATTTGGTACTGAACAGTTTATCCTGTATAAATATTCACTTTAATAATAATAATAATAAAGATCACATAAAAATTTGCTAAAGAAGAAAAAAAACGCTTGATGTAAAAATCCATGCTGAGTTGTTCTTTGAAAGTCTAATTTTGACATTACAAACTACCTATATAGGAACTAATACCGTTTTTCGAAAAGGAGTTTGCTAGAAAAAAATAGAATATTCTGATGGTTTTATTTAGAGGTGGAACTCGTGCAGCGCCTCATTGCAGAAAGAGTTGCGCCATTGTATCAAAAATGGACCTATGGCATTGCGCTTCACTGACTCTTCCTATCTTTTTATACCATCTAGTAATGATAAATTGAGTGTAGAACAAAAGTAAACTAAAATATTTTTGGTGTTATTTACATGATTATTGTATTTTTATTCAAAATTATTTTAATACACTGAAAATTAAATGAAAATAATACAAACAAAATGTCAAGAAGAGCAAAATTTCCACGTATTTTGGCTGATGATGATGATCCGAAACATTCTTCAGTTTGTGGAGCAAGATGATTATAATTATGATGATAATTGTGATGAAGATGAAGACTTCCAGGATGATTTGGGAGAAATACAAAATGTATTGGGTAATATATTTACCGATAACGGATAAATTTATGAAACTTGCTGTGCAGTCCGCAAACAGAAATCTAGACAAACCTTTCAAAACCAGCCGCCAACAACAAACGTGGTAGAGGAAATCGGGAAAATATCATCTCAGGTCAAATAGGGCCGCGACGAAAAGCACCCAGCACACCAACTCCACGTGCAGCATTTGAACTATTTTTTTACACCTGGAATTGTGCAACAATACACATTCATTATTCATTAATATTAACTTTCATTAGGGTCAATATGTCTAATTATGTTATCGGTAAGTCTTTCAATGCTATAAACGGCAAGATTTATTTTATGGACAAGTTTTTTAATATCGGATATTTGAGCATTGTTCTCGATAGATTGATTAGCTCTATTAATGTATCGTGTTAGCGCTGAAATGTATCCTTTTCTACTAGGGAACGCGGATTTTAATATGATTGATTCGGGGTTCGTTTTGTTACCACTTTCAGACATGATTTTCTATTAAAAACGTTCACTCTAAAAACTATCCCAACGTGTAATTGCGGCTTCGGGATATATGTCTATTTTAATCTCTGCGAACGATGTATTACGTAATTGCATTACTATACATAATAATTAATAACAAGTTTTGTATCTGTGGAGAAAAGTGTCAAAACCTTCTATAGAATAATTAATCCAATGGGAAATACAATTGTCGATAATTAGTTTTATATCGGTAGACTGAACAGTGAACGTGGACAACCTTTGTAAACAATGTTTGTGTTTAACGTTTTATACGGTGAATAATATAACGGTATTTCAATATAGATTCGATATGTCATGAAATAACTGTCCAGTGACTTTATAAGTCAATACTTTGAACTTTTTGTTAATGCGTCCAGAGAATAGACGGTGATTCAAATCCCCTGTTCGGTAACAAATGCAACAAGAACAAACAATTCATAGCTGAAATAAACAAACAAATTCCTATTTTATACTACGTAAATATACTATATAAAACGCGCGACCTGGCTGCCAGAATGGACAGATGAAACACATCGCAGCGCACGCATGAACAATAGTAATTTGGCCGCAGAATCGGAACAAAAGCCTAACCAAATACACCATAGAAAACGCAAACTTACTATTGTTCCGCCAATATAGCAAGCTTAATAAAATGCGAAGTCGGGATGCGAAACCCAAAACACTGAAGTATCACTACAAACGGTATGCAGTGTATGCACTAAACCGCACGATGTTATATATATATATATATATATATATATATTTTCGATTAAATCGGTTATTTTCGGTTTATTTCCAAAACGCTTATCGTAACGCGGATTCATCATAAAAAGTTTTTTCTTCCTATCAAATAAACACAAATAGAAGTTTCAGCCGCGCTCTCTTCCGTTGGTGCTCTGTTCTCTCGATCCGCGAACAACTACACTCAAAAGAATTTCTATAAATGGTAAGACCAACTATTATTATTATTCGACTGTACTACGAAATTAAACATGTTTTCGCCACAATTTTGGTTCATTGATAAAAAACATTATTAGTGATGGTCATCACCCCTTTAATGTCACAGGATTTAGTACAGAAAATGTTCAGTGTCTCGGATGATTCTTGTCATATTTATTTGTTGTTATAGACAGCAATTGTTTGTCGTTTTGTTCCAGGATGATGTCAGCTCTGCAAGTCAAGTGGCTGAATAAAGCACTTACAGCCATGAAGCATGCGTAATTTGCAACTCACCTCTGTTCACTATGGATGATCCTGGAGTAAAGGCTACGAAAATAGGTTTTAAAACTCTCATCAATGCAAGTCAACAAAGAGGAGATGCTGCACTTTTCAATTATTTAACAGCTCAGATAAGAACCGAACCAGTAGAAAAAGCATTAGTCCATCGGGGGCATCGAAAACAGTATATTGACCTGCGAAAACTGAAGAAGCAGCAAGATGACTCTCAACCATCACCAAAGAAACTCAGATCATGTACAACACAATTTGAATGGAAGACAGACTGCTTGTTTTGTGGAAAGCCAGCAATTTTAGATTATTCGCATCCTGATAGAGATAAAACGTCCTGCTGTCAAACGCTGGAACTCCGCGAAAGAATTCTGAATCATTGCGAGACAAGGAATGATAAATGGAGAAACGAAATCAGACACAGAGTGTTAATTGCAATGACTTGGTTCATGTTGAGGCAGATTACCACAAGGACTGCCACGTTAGGTTCTTTTTAGATAAAGAAACATTACTTGTTTCTCCACCTAAACCAAAAGGAAGGTCACAGGATCCGGTACTGGTAAAATCATTTGATCAACTCTGCGCTTGGCTAGATGATAGCACCGAGCTTTACACGATGAAAGAGTTGCACAAAAAAATGCAAGAGTTTGCAGGTGACACTAATACATACTCTGTGAAATGGCTGAAAACCAAGTTGAAGGACAAATTCAAAGATCATATTTGCTTTACAGAGAAGGACGGCTGCAAGATTATTGTCTGCTTTAAAAATACAGCAAGTCTTGTGATCAATGACCAGTGGTATGCTGATCGGCCTGCTGATAGTGAGAGCGAGATGGAGAGAATTGTGCTGTCAGCTGCGAAAATCATCATACGAATAAATGCACATGTGTACGGAATGGTATTAGGTGCGTTTCATCATGCGGCGACTGCCGTGGGGCAAGACTGCTCCAATAGTCAGGTACGCAATGTAATAGTAAAGGAATAGCTTAAATGGTTTTGTTGCATTTTAGCCTCAGCGTGTGCTTAGCATATTCTGTTTTTACCAGAAAATAAGATATTTGTTTTATATCTATTCAGGTATTCGATGTTGACATAGTGCAAAATGAAGCTTCCCTAGAAGAAGATGGAGATGACAATATTTTTGACCTGATGGACGCGTTCTAAGCTTGTGAACTGCAGAAAGATATTAACAATTATATCTTTGTTTGTTGTGATGTGATATTAAATCTAGAAATAATCAGCTGTTAGTAACTGATTGGGTTTTCCGGCTCTTACAAAAACCAACCTTCCCCGCAGTTTCACATGACGTAAATGACGAAACTTGTAAAAAAGTGCACATACAACATTCTGAGCCTTAAGTAGACAAGCTTTAGTTAGTTCAACAAAAAAGTGAAATTTGAACAGAGACGGCCAAATTTTATCTATTTTGAACCCATGGTGGCTTAATATATATAAAAAATAACACTTGTTTTGATTCCTTTAAACTAGACAATCATATCAAGTCATCTTATGGTCCAGAAATATATTTTAAAATTTAAAATTAAAGACAAAATCAGTTTTTATGCGTTTTCGGTAAAATTTGCGCTTTTTACCTCATATACTCAAACGTCAATAAAAAAAGTTCCTCAAAACCTCTCAATGGGGACTTTTAGTATGTTATAGAAGATGAACTTGCGCTTCTAGTACCATTTTATTCCCGGTTCAACCCTGCAACCCTCGGACTAATTATGTTATGTTATGTAGTGATACGAGAAAAATATGGCGAATATTTTTTTGAGTTTTTTATGTTTTTCAAAATATTTAACGAGCCTTTAGGCTTTTACCAATGAGAAAAAATATTGAATTTTGCACTCCGAAATGTGATATATATTTCTTCGTGATTAGCCAATTACGTTACAGATATCCACGCAACCTATTCATAATCTTTATTTTCGAGTGCGAATGCATGTGTCCTCTATTTTTCTATAACTACGGTGGCTGAGCATGTATTTCGGGTACAAACTGCGGGACAAAAATGAGTTTCGGATGATGTCTCCCCTACGCACAATTTCACATTTCTGTTGTTGTTCTGTTTCTGGCGTTATTTTTGTCCCTGCGCTTATAAAGTTGTGATCACTTAATTATGGTCATCATTAGTTGGAATTATCTTTGTCTTTTGAGAAAGTTTTAACCTTTAAAATTGAAGGATTTTATGCACTATCAAATAGATATTGACATACATTTGAACATTTTGAAACAAAAGCAAAAACACAATATTTTTAGAATCAATACAGCAAAAGGAGCTAGTGTATATATTAACGACTTTCGGCTCCAACATTAGGAATAATCGATAACATATAGGAAACTTTTTGTGCATTTTCGGGAAATAGTCACTGCTAGTTAGCATTGCTTTGGTGCACAAAAGCAAATCACAGTTTATCGCAATGGAAAACTTTGGCGTGACGTCATGAAATGGTCTACGATTTATTAACTAATTGATGCTTGCCGATTCACGAGTTGAATGATGAGTAAGTTAATAATTGATCGGAAAGATTATTCCGCTCTGAGCAATCCTTATTTACGACAGAGGCGCGAGAGATTTATTAACAACGGCTCATAGCCGGGGTGAGATTTTTTTTATTTCACACGCAAGTATTGGCGTTTGTTTGTGCTAAGGCTGGATGATGAAAAGGATTGTGGAATGAAGGTTGTCAATTACTAATATCTTTGTTGTCTTCATTTCGCAATGTCTCCCGTCATCCTTTCATCATGTTCCAACAACATGATTATCCACGGTATCTCTTATAATCCTTTCTTATGAGGCGCATAAGATCTGCGGCGAAGCGAATGAACAAAACTTTTTTCTAAAAGAATTTTGAATATCAAATTAGCGTTTTCCGATGATCTAGTTGAGTTAGATAGCTCGACAGTAATATATTCTATTGTGATGGTAACGAGATTTACTGGGACGGTTAACCTTTCTACAACACATTTGTTTTCGGTGTTTCACTATTGAGGGCATTGTGTTGGAATATCACTTGAAGGAGGGCATTGTGTTGGAATATCACTTGAAGGAGGGCATTGTGTTGGAATATCACTTGAAGGAGGGCATTGTGTTAGAATATCACTTAAAGTGGTGAGAAAGAAATACCTTTTTTCTAGGTTGAATTCCTATTACTAAATGTTTGTTTTGGAATAACCAGGTAAATTACATCATCATGGAACTGTAATTTCTCGTGAACACCCTTATTTTTTACCTTATTTTAATTGCTGGCGTATTCTTTTGCAAGATCTTCAAAATTAAAAATGTGCTTTTGGTGGGTTTTAGTTTCTTTAAATACTATTTTCTAAACAGATGTCGAGTTAATCAAATGATAGGTCAACGTGCGACCAGGCCATTTGTTCATACGTTATTAATGCAAGTTAACGTATGCATATAAATCTGAGTTTAAATAAAAGTGAAATTAAATAAATCTATAGTGATTTAAAGAGACAAATTATTTGTAAAACACTTTTTATTTTTGTTATTATGTTTCGGCTATATACTAGCCGCCGTCAGTATGTAAGCAAAATATCACTAGAACCATTGCGATTTTATTCTCAGCACACGTATATGTATGTATATAGTACAATCCCGATAACTCGAATTATATAGTGGAGATTTTTTGTGAAAAAGTAAAACAATTCAAAAAATAATTTGATATTGTTCGCGGCTTCCATGTAGTTACTAGGTTCGATTTTCCTATTATTTGAGCTTTTAGTGATATTTGTTTCATACAATTTTGTAAATATCCTAAAGCCTGTGATTTGGTGGTTTAAATCGTTTGACAGCCTTTGAAAAACATTGACTGCGTTAACGATTGATGATTAAATCGTGACGCAATGAAAGTGTCTTTTGGTGGTTTTCGAGTCGAGAAATTGATCAACGAAAAAAGAGAAATTTTAGTTCATAAATGAGAACTCTCCTTTGATGTGATAGGAAGATAGAATATTCCGGAGACCGGAGTTCAATTGCAGAATTTATTTATTGATTACAATGTTGAAATGAATACAAAACATGGGCGAAAATGAAAATGTTTCCTGTTTCGGATGATTTCAGGGGACTCAAGAGGCAAACAAATCTTTTGATCCTGAGAGTGAGGTCGAATTATAGACAGTCTACTGTACATACACGTTTTTTCTATAAGAAACCTAAGCAACGGGCTGAGCCACGAGTTTTTTAAAATTTGGTCATTTTGAGGCTCAAATTTTTTTTAAATTTATCTTTTCTGACCCTCAAAAATTTCTTAAATTTAACCTTTATTTTGTCACGACCAAATTTTTCGTTGTTTATGTATACATATACTAAGAATAACAAAGGTTTCTTAACTTTTGAAAGGTTTCAGCCTGCCTAAGTTTCTTAAGAGTTTCTTAATTTTTGGCAAACCTGAGCCTCCAGTTTCTTATAGACTGGTCTCTTATAAAAAAAAACGTGTAGCTTTGCGAGTGACAAAACAAAATTCTCAAAATTAAATACAATTTGATATATTGTATATCTGACAAAGAAAAACTATAGAAATTTAAAAAATCAAACATAAAAACAAACAGACATCAAATGTAAATATTGTAGGCTTCATGATCGATTGCTTGCATTACCGAATTTAATTTTATTATTTTTAAATAATTATATCGTCATTTTAAGGTTATTTTCGTGTAAAACTATTATTTGAATGGCAATGTAGTTGGAGTTAGATATTGTGTTGAAGGTTTCTTTAAAAATGCGATTATTTTCAACAAATCAATTAGTGCGCATGCTCAGAACTAACGTACGTACATGTGGCGTTTGAACATTTTATAGATTTAATTTGTTCTTGTAATTTCTTGAATGGCATTTGTGACTTTTGTTTATCGCTAAACTATTCGAAACACGTCTGTAAGTATCACCCTTAAAACACGTCCGCAAGTATCTCCCTTAAAACATCTCTGCAAGTACCACCCTTAAAACACGTCTGCAAGTATCACCCGTCCTTAAAACACGTCTGCAAGTATCACCCACCCTTAAAACACGTCTGCAAGTATCACCCTTAAAACACGTCTGCAAGCATTACCCTTAAAACACGTCTAGAAAACAATACAGACATTATAAATAAATTTTCTTTCAGAAGTAACATTCAAAATAAGGCAAATAGATATGGTATTGGAGAGTAACCATGCCTGCATGTCTTCTTTCCAAACTAATATCCCCACCATTACCTTCAACAATAATAACCACAAATCGAAAGATCGCGTCGTAATCAACGTGGGTGGGAGCAAGCATGAATGCTATATCAGCACAATTCAAAATTTCCCCGACACCAGACTCTACTGGATTGCAGAGACGGCGCTCAAAATGGCGGACTTTGATCCGGACGCCAATGAGTTTTTTTTCGATCGGCACCCCGGTTGTTTTGAAAACATCATGAATTACTGTAGAACGGGGAAGCTACACTGCCCTAATGATGTGTGTGGACCGCTGTTTGAACAAGTAAGTGTAATAAACTTGCTTACTCTTAATAAATCACCGAAAAAAACTGATCACAAGTTTGTACGTTTCATGCTACACATTGTTTTCATTTTCATATATTTTTCTACTCAGCAATTTGCAACAAACGTTATGAAATAAAATAAATACTATTATGCATATAATATAAATAAAAAAGTAACAAAGATATAGGTTACATGTACAAAAAATTAATATTTTTTGAAAAACGTTCAACCAAGCCTGTGTCAAAGAAGGAGACTTCTTAAAATCAAATTCTCTGTTTTCTGGAGTTTTCGTATTTTTTGAAGGAGCCATAAACACTATTATTTTAAAACACAGTAAACAACGTCTTGAAATTCAGTGCTTGGGAAGGTTGTGTTAGTTTGTAGAACATCTAGTACGCGAGATTGAGTTTCCCGAAAGATACGTCGTGGTACTTCATAAAATAAGAGTATTTGCACAACTGTAGTTTTTCTGCTTAGGAACTAGCGTTCTGGGGCGTGGATGAGCTGATGATGGAACCGTGTTGTTGGGGTAGTTACACGCAGCATCGAGACGCCCACAAGAACTTGAAAATGTTTGATACAGCGCTGGAGGAGGGTGATGAACTCGATGAGGAGGAGAGAGAGAAGAGACAGTTTCTATACAAGAACATGTCTTGCTGGGAGAAATTCATCATGACGGTCAGACCGACCATATGGGCCGCTTTGGAGAAACCATTTTCGTCAGGATATGCGCAGGTATGTTAAGCCAGGTGACGTGAGATATGTTAGGCCAGGTGTTGTGAGGTATGTTAGGCAAAGTTTCGTGAGGTATGTTAGGCCAGGTGACGTGAGGTATGTTAGGCCAGGTAGCGTGAGGTGTGTTAGACCAAGTTTCGTAAGGGATGTTAGACCAGGTTTCGTGAGGTATGTTAGGCCAGGTAACGTGAGGTATGTTAGGCCAGGTTTTGTAAGGGATGTTAGGCCAGGTTTCGTGAGGTATGTTAGGCCAGGTAACGTGAGGTATGTTAGGCCAGGTTTCGTAAGGGATGTTAGGCCAGGTTTCGTGAGGTATGTTAGGCCAGGTAGCGTGAGGTATGTTAGGCCAGGTTTTGTAAGGGATGTTAGGCCAGGTTTCGTAAGGTATGTTAGGCCAGGTAACGTGAGGTATGTTAGGCTAGGTTTCGTAAGGGATGTTAGGCCAGGTTTCGTCAGGTATGTTAGGCCAAGTGACGTGAGGTATGTTAGGCTAGGTTTGTGAGGTATGTTAAGCCAGGTTTCGTGAGGTATGTTAGGCCAGGTAACGTGAGGTATGTTAGGCCAGGTTTCGTAAGGGATGTTAGGCCAGGTTTCGGGTATGTTAGGCCAGGTGACGTGAGGTATGTTAGGCCAGGTAACGTGAGGTATGTTAGGCCAGGTTTCGTGACCCTTACATAAACTCCCTTCCTTCTAGTTAGAGAATAACTCTAATAAGGTTCGTAAAAGTTGTTGAATCACTTATAATTGTCACGTGAACTTAAGAATTGTCGCTTATAATCGTGAATCTGAAGCTGCTCCAGATAATGTCTCACGAAAGCTTGTCACAATGGTTGTACGGTGGACTGGAACAAAGGGGAGATTTCCCTCGCACTTCTTACGATGACAATACGAGGTCCATTGCAAAATTTTAAAATTAGCTTTAAATTATATATAGCTAATTCAATTCTTATCTTACACAGTTCACCGTGTCTCTGTGGAGTACTTCGTTTCCGAACAAATAATACGAATATTTGCAATCATAAAGTCATTTCATGTTAGGGTTAAAATACCTCATGTTTATAGATCGTGGCGGTAATCTCGATGTTTGTCATCATTGTATCCATAGCAACATTTTGTTTGCAAACAATGCCTTACTTCGACGAGTACAAGAATTTCTTCGAGATACTCGAGTACATTTACTGCGCGATCTTCACGTTCGAGCTGCTCATACGCGTCGCTTGTTGTCCATCATATAAAGCTTTCTTCACCAATCCATTGACGTACATCGATCTCATTTCCACCCTTCAGTTCTATATCGCCTTCTTCGTAAAAACTAACGCCTTGGATTTCTTGTTCGTTTCGCGGCTCATTCGCATCTTCCGTTTGTTTCGCTTCTTCAAACAGCTCAGTGGGATGCAGGTGATTGCGCAAACGTTGAAAGCGAGCATGAACGAGCTCATGTTGTTGATGCTGATCGTGATGATACCCATGATCATCTTCTCCACGCTCATTTACTACGCGGAACAGGTACGCGTGTATTCCTCGATAAGGTTCTATGCAGAACAGGTACGCGTGTATTCCTCAATAAGGTTGGTAAGCGAGGGCTTTTTATGACAGCTTGAACAGAATAAACGAGATAGGCCAGGAGTTTTGTAAAATAGACCCATTTTTAAAGTTAAGCACTTTCGGCCATTCCCAACAAAAAAAGTTCGTAAAATGATTGATAATTCAAGCCTAACTAACTAACAAAGGGAGCTCAACCAAAGCCTTGTTTTCATGTAAAATTTGCTACATCGCAAACTGTGTAGTGCAGCATTGAACTTAACACTTAGGAATAGACTTCATCTTATCTAAGTAAAATCCGGAGGCTCCCCTTCGCCGTTTGTTAGTAGAAGTTGTGTGTGTTGTAATATAAAAACAGTTTTGAATAAAAATAAGTCTCCTCGCCGCCGTTTACAAGAAAATCATCGTAAGAACGCTCTACATGTCTGAAAATATTCAACCGTGTCAACAGAAGGTTAAGTGCCACTGGCATCATCGCGGATGTACTGCCGTATTTTAAAGATTTTTTCGTAGCTTAACTAACTTTTTAAGGTGGAGAGAAAGTTGACTAAATCATTTGTGGAAGATAATGACGCCCAGAAAATAATAGCAAGGCCATCATTTTCAAAATCAAAATGCCATTGGTAAAAGTAACAGATTTTCAGATCCAAATTTAAACTTTGTAATCTTTATGACGTTGCGTTATTAATTAAGAAGACGTTGAAATTAAATATTGTTAAAGGTTTCCAATAAAAAAATAGTATTATTACATATTGTAGTCTGTTTCCAAGGTTACTACTTGTAAACAAACATTGTCGACTCTTTCATAGAAAAACACGAAAAAGAACTTTCGCAGCATCCCAGAGTCATTTTGGTGGGCCATTATCACTATGACAACCGTTGGCTATGGAGACGTGGTGGGTTTCTAACGTTAGCTTTCTATTAATGCCTCAATGACTGAAAGGCAATGAAAATGTCAGAGTAAAAGGCGTTTGACGTTTATTTTTTTATTACTTATTTAAAACATATTTATACAGGGTGGCCCCTTCAACTTATAAAATAAATTGCTATCAATGGGGGCCCTGTTTACTTAATTATTAAACTCTATTTCGACATGAAAATACATAAATACATATTGTAAATACCTTATCCATCGCGTTAGACAAGAACTCATACAGTATTGGAGTATTCCTTGACTTTTCAAAAGCATTTGATACGGTTAACCATAACATACTGTTAGAAAAACTAAAGTTTTATGGTGTCAATAAACTGAACCACAAGTGGATCATAAGCTATCTTTCGAACAGATCTCAATTTATAGCATACGATGACTCATCTGAAACAGACCAGATTTCAATAACTTGTGGAGTTCCGCAAAGTTCAATTCTAGGACCTCTCTTATTTCTTATTTATGTTAATGACATTTTTAAATCTTTAAACTACACTCAATCTATCATGTTTGCTGATGACACTAACCTTATTTACAGTAACAAAGATATAAAAACTCTTTTTTTAAATACTAACAAAGACTTAATAAGTAAAGATGAATGGTTAAAAGCTAATAAAATTTCACTTAACGTTATCAAAACTAATTTTATTTTGTTCCATCACGTTAACCAGCACGATAATATACCTTTAAAATTACTGGATCTTGTTATACGTAATAATAAAATACAAAGAGTTAGGACTACAAAATTTCTGGGTCTTAACATTGATGAATATCTAAGCTGGGATCATCACATAAGCTACAAAGAAAAACACTCATTCAAAATATTGGCCTTACTTTACAAAGTAAGATTTTTTCTGGACGAAAGCTGTATGAAACAAATATACTTCTCTTTAATGCATAGTTATCTATCTTACGGTAACATTACGTGGGCGAGTAATTATAAAACAAAACTGACTAGACTTCTATCTATGCAGAAACATGCGTGTAGAATTATAAAGAAAAAAGCAAAATGGAACATGCTTTACCCTTATTGCGCGAATTAAATATTTTAACGATTTACGATATTAATATTTACCAACATCTTATATTTATGTACCGTTTCAAAACTGACAATTTACCTGTCATTTTTAATCACATCTTTTGTAGAATATCAAACGACAAATATAACCTTAGATCTCACGAATTATTTAATTTTAACAGTATATCATTTAAAAAGAAGAAATGTGAATTTTGCATATTACATAGAGGACCTCTCATTTGGAATAACTTTGAAGAGCCACTAAAGAACGCAACTAATATAATCGTTTTCAAATCTTCAACAAAGAAATCCATTTTATTAAAATATAACTAATTCTTTGTCTTTTTTTACGTTGATAATATCTAGTTGACACAGAATTATATATATTACATATTGTATAATATGGGAAATTGCTACAGTTGATAAACAACAGTGGGTTTTATGAAAAGGATTGACTGACTTGTCAGCAAGGCCTTCTTTAAATCCACGCCAATAATTTCCTACACTGTACTTTATACGATTTTAGCTACAATTTTTTTATTGTAACATTTTATATACTAACAAACTGTTGTACATTTTTATTGGTAAACAAACAAGAAAAAAAAAATCTATATATATATATATAAAGACAAAAGGTGTTCCAAAGGGTTATTGTTCAACGAACACCCTTTCACAGACATGCCAGCGGGAGACTCCCGATTTTTACACTAATTTTTTTCTCCCACCGAATTAAACAAAATACTTTCAAATCTCCCGATTTTGATAATTTTTTCCACACAAGAAAAAACAACCAAATATTAATTCAAAACAACATGTTTCTGACTCAAAATAATGTATAAAATACGAGCTAACACGCGCGTTTCACGATACATGTTTATTATTATTAACCCCAAACCCCCCAAACCCCCAGTTCTCTTCGTGGCTAAGCTTCCTACCCTAAACTCCCCCTTCAAATTTCAAAATGTTGCCATGTCTTCATCATTTGAAGCAATAAACATATATATTGAACTTTGTCAGGTTCCAATGTCCGGTCCGGCCAAGATCATTGGAGCAATGTGCGCATGCTCCGGCGTTTTGATTGTTGCTCTTCCCGTCTCAGTAATTGGCAGCAACTTCACACTGTATTACTCGTACGCTCAAGCCAGAATGAAGCTGCCGCAAAGAAGAAGCCCGGCTTTGGTGTCTGCAGATAAGGCTCTTGTCCATAACAACAACAACAAACAAGCAGACATTGAAAGCTTGATAGGTGCTGTTTCTATAATATTTTTAAAATATATTTTCTAATCTGTTTTCTTTTCTAAGTTTCCTTAAGAAAAATACAATACTATTGACGATAGCTTTAAGATTGTCAACGGAATTTCGTGTTTTTAAGTGTGAAGAACTTAAAGCAGAGAAAATCATGTTTTCGAACTTGTTCGATGTTAACATTTAAAAAAACGATTGTCTTAACCAATCCTGAAAAATACATTGTTTTAAGGACGCGAAATTCTCTAAATACCGATGACCTGGTTTCCACATATACACATTTCAACATCGTGAAATCGTTTACTTTTTAGACACAAGCAGCAGACCAAAATCACCAAAATCACCGAGTCGTAGAAAGAAACCAGCTCGAAGTAACTCAAATCAAAGTAAAGGTACATTAAAACTGTTGCTCATCTTAGCACAAAGTAACGAATTAATTCATGAGAACGCGGGAAACATGTTGTTCTTAACTATTATTACTGCTAATTACTATGAAATTTCTTAGCGGAAGGTCTTATGGTTAAAAGTATGCAAGAGTCGGCTGCCGTAATGTTAGATGTGGTCGTTCCGATAAGAGAGAGACGACACGCAATTCAACCGGCGATCAATCCAATCCGCAAATCGTTGAAAAGGAACGGCAAAACCTTGAGCACCGCGTTGGCCACCACACTCGATATGTCAATGAACGCCATCCCGCAAGAGGACACTACAAGCGATTTTGATGAAGCTAACGAGGATGTTGACTGCAATGAATGCTGCACAGCTGAGAGTATGTCTTCCTTTGCTACAAACGCCGACTCTACGCAAAGCCTAAACAGCATCGCGCAATCCGAGAACTCGATAAATTTCTCCATGACGTGCAAGAGTATCGGACACGCGGGGCACGCGGGCAAACCTTTGAGAGTGATACACGCCGATATTTCATCCTACGTGCCGGCAAAAATGAGCCCGGCTCAGATCAAAGCCAGGCGAAAAATGAGCGAAGTGCCACAAGTGCACAATTTACTGCCAGAGCACAACTCTGCGCTGACTGCACGCAAACAGTCCGTGTTCAAACTCAAGAAACTCAGTGAGCCGAACATCATTTACACAAGGAACGCAAGGAACTCTAGATATCGGAGCTACTCATCCGTATCCAGTGAGAAACCTTCGGAAGTGGCAATTACCCGTTTCAGTGGAGAGCCGCGGCAACACGCAGAGGTCACCGAACGACTTCTTTCTACTCAACCTATATAGAGATTTACTACGATTCTTGAGTAATTTTAAGTCGTTTTTTTTTCTACGCGAATATTGTATATATAGAATTTGAAATTTCGTGAGAAAATGTTTTGCTTTTTTAACTTGATTGTCTACCTGAAGTTAATACGTTTTATTAAGTTTTTTTTTTCTGACAGATCCCGTATTTCCATTTAGTGCCACTGATTTTCGGCATTTTCTACGAAATTCGTTCTAAAAAAATAACAATTTTTTGGAACTTAAAAGTCCTCTAACTTTGCTAGCGCGGTTCAATTTCAACAAATGACCTCTCGTTTTGTTTATCTTTTTGTATTCTATGCTACAGTAATAGCAATGATAGTATATCTGTAATTTGAAAAATCCTTCGCGATCCCTAGGAATGGAAATTGTTTAAGTTTCACACCATGATGAGAGGGAGGTCTTAACATGCGGACAAATCACAGCGCTGCATGAGTTTTTCCTATGTGCGCATGTGCACGATTTGAATAAAACTTACGCACTTCTTAGGGGTCTGGGGATAAGTAAATTGCGACACGTTTTAATAGTCGTCCGTTTTCAACTAATATCATATTTCGCGAAAAACAATTGCTTTTTCATTTAAATCACAGGTGCATTCTGGGTTCAATATGGCAAAATAACTAAGAAGACAGGGCAGCCGAAACAAACTTTGAAGAAGGGGCCCCGAAGTGAAGTAAAAGGGGCATATAAATATGATTTACAAGAAAATTTTCCCATTACAGAAGTTCTAAGACGTTTATTTCTGCACCATTCTTCACTGCATGTTATTCAGCAGTAACAGCATGATTGTACCCTCCCCACGGCTCCGACAGCGTGGGATTCCTGTTATTACGTGCCTGAAGATTCCCAAAGACGTCATACACATAGGAGCGCTGTCACAAAAGGAACGGAGACTGTATGATTGGTTAATCTGGGAAGTATTAGGAAACTCTATTTAGAGCGGATATCAAATTGAGGTTAATGACGATAACATTGTTATTGGGATTAAGCTGTCTGTGAAAACGTTTAAAATAATATTCGTCCGAAAAACCACCTTTACAAGAATTGAAAAATTAAGTTTTAAAATCGGGAACAGTGCGAAAAATCTTTCCCTTTTTTCCATTCGTGCTTCACATCTGCCAGATATTATCAACTGTTAGTTAAATAGTTTTCCGGCATATCGTAAATGACATGTCCCTTGTCGATCTTGGAGGGCGGAAGATGTTCGACGCTCTTGTTGGGGAGGGGCGGAGGTGGTGCGCGGGGTTTTCTGGGCCCCGGTTGACTGGCGGCGTGTTGGAGAGTGGGAGAGTTTTGAACAAGTGAATTCCTCTGAGATGAGGGCAGGGAATGGATGGCCGGTTTGGCAGCTATGGTGGGTTTAGTGGGTCGTTTCTCTGAGTGCGCTCGCTCTACGGAAACGTTCGTGATTCGGTTGGACGTAGAGTAAGATGGCGGATCAGAGAGTCTCTTTCGATCAAACACATTTACTTTGTCTCTCACGTTGCCGCCCCGCACCTCCACTTCCTCTACCTCGGGTATCGCGGTTAAACGCGTTTCGTTCAACGGTTGATGGTCGTCGTTTCTCGGCGCTTTCTTTGTGATGTTGGGGCAGAGGTTACCGCAAACGTAGAAGAAATACATAAGCGAAGAAATAATGCATAGCAGCACGACTATCGCCAGAAACACATACAATACCACGTAAACAGCAGCCATAATGGAGCAAAAGTACAGACCAGATAAAACTTGGCTTGATAAAATGAGAAACTATGATAGTGCGCACGCGCGATTAATCAGACTTTCTCATATCCATTCTTTCATTTCGCCAGTCCTAAAAAATCTTTTTTATTTTTTCTCCTGAAATGAAAAAAACCAAAGCAGTATACTATTCAATGTTTATTATGTTATGGCGCAGCTATGCGAATAAAAAACAGCTCAGCAAAAAAAGAAGGAAAACCAACAATGCTTTTGTGCTGGGATCACAAATAAAACAGCAACATCATATCGAAACATCGCTGTGTCACTGTACAGAAACATCTCTTCAAAAAGCCCCTTCACAATAAAATAAAAACTATTTGCGCACGATATGAACGGTTTGGCATGAATTATGAAAGTATGCTGTTGCTAGGTTATCCACAAACGTGCATAATTAAGAAGGAGACGTCATTGTTTATTTAGGATGAGTTATTTGATGAAACGTTTTTGAGATAGAGCAATTCAAAGAGGGAAACATTAGTCTATAGAAAACCCTGGCATATGGAATTCGCAGTCTTCCTGATTTTTTGTTCTTGTCTATTTATTTGTTTACATAATATTTATACAGCGTTTTTCTTCAGTTTTTATAACTGTTATCAATGAAATAGCTGTTTTTAAAAATGTACAATAAACTAAAAATTATAAAATGTACAATAAACTAAAAATTAAAATTAGTAAACAAAAGTAGTTTGTGAGTTGAGTAAATAAAGCAAGTAATAGAAGTGAAAGGTAAACAAACAAAAAGAAATGAATTCAAGATACAATACATCGACTGAAAATAGAACCATACTCTTATGGCAAATTCCGTGGAATACATTAAAAATAGCGACTAACTACTAAAGAGGTCTCCTCTTAACAAACATGAAATGAAAGGAAGCGGCCTTCTTTCGTCATGAAAAATACCTCCGCGAGTACCTTGGGAATTAGGAGAGAATCTAAATTGCAATAATGGACGTTTTGTCGGCCCCTTGCAAGCCTGCACTTTAAAACACTCGAGATATAATAGCATTATGTGAGATTATATAACTGATATCTCTAATACCGACAAAACCCTGCTTCGGATTAACTAAATTCGTCACTATTACAAGTGACGTAGGCATAAATTATAATACATTACCACATAAGAATCACCTCAATTACAAGTGAAGTAAGCATAAATTATAATACATTACCACATAGGAATCACCTCAATTACAAGTGAAGTAAGCATAAATTATAATACATTACCACATAGGAATCACCTCAATTACAAGTGACGTAGGCATAAATTATAATACATTACCACATAGGAATCACCTCAATTACAAGTGATGTAAGCATAAATTATAATAGAGTATTACCTTATTATACAAAATTAACGAATGATAAAATTAACGCCAAAAAACTAACGCGAGAAAAAATTAACGCGGTCCAAAATTCATTTTGCTTTAAAACTGACAAAATTAACGCAGTTTCCTTAATTTTTACCTATCGCAGAAGAAAATGAACGCGGTCAGGAAATTTTTGTAGATTTTATATTTTTTCTTTAAAACCCTTTTCTGTAAAAATTACAAAGTTTCTGCCGAACTAAATGGGTTCAACGGACTCCCGATGTTACTTCTGGCATCTGCTACTGCCGTTTTTTACATTTTAATCCTAAACGGCTTTTTTGGCGTTCAGGTATCACATTACTAAAATTTTGGGATTTCCGCAGAAAATTAACGTTGTTAAAATTAGTGAACACAAAAATTAAGGGATGACTAAATTAACAAATATCAAAATTAACGCGGGTATGAAATTAACGCGGATAAAAAAAAACCCGCGTTAATTTTATCATTCGTTAAGTTGTATAATAAGGTATATTTGTAACCACATAGGAATCACCTCAATTACAAGTGACGTAGGCATAAATTATAATAGATTATCTGTAACCACATAGGAATCACTTCAACGGAGAATTAGGAATAGAAAATAAAAAAGGAAATTTTGTGGTTAGAGATTTTTTAAATGTACACAAGATTTTACATGGTCAGAATATTTTGAAATGGATAATGTAAAACATGGATTTACACTCTGATGCGCATGCGTCAACCGCGTGTTTCAGCTGTCGTTGTTAAAATACTCGTAGACAGATAAGACGAGACAACTCAGAGCTTGGATCTGCTCAATGGAAGTGCCAGGACTCAACACCTAGGAGAGAAGACGGGAATTAAATCACCATCATCACCATCATCATCATGGGTTAGACGGGGTTTCAACAGATGATATTCCCCACAGTTGTGTACGTTTAATTATTTGATGATTCATTGGAATAGATGTTTTTTACAGCTGGATGCCCTTACCCCAGTGAGAGGGAAAACAGTGGTGAGTTAACCCACCCAAGATATCAACTTTGCATTTTAACCGCTGTGGTACCAAATTCTAATCATCACAGCTACATCATAAAGTACAGCTCTTTGGCAAAAGAAAAACTTCTGACTTATCCAAATTACACTCACCACTCCTTAGATCCTAGCTACTTTGATTGCAGAAATCACGCAACAAACAACATTCCAAGAGCAACCAGTGGCAACAAAAATTTCATTTCATCTGAAAAATTGTCGGCGCTGACTGAACTCATTTCTCGCTTACATGGAAACCCGGTTCAAACGTTAAAGCAATAAAACAACGTACGATTTCTGTGTGCACGGCCTAACGGTGCTTGCATTTCTCTTAGCGGGAACCATGGGCTGCCTTACCCGACATTACTTTTTGTGGAAGCAATTATCTTCTGCCAAAAGCCCCTTCTTCAGTATCATGTCCCGAAAATCACAGAGTGTTATGTGCATCGCAAAATTCCAGCTGGGGGTCGGGGGGGGGGGGGGGGGGGGAGGGGGGGGGCGCTGATTACATTAAATAAATTTTTGTTAAAAAGTATTGGAATCGCTGTTAGTGCTTACTTGTCATAAAATGCAATATGCGGGAGGAAATGCTGGAGTTTTTCAATGTTTACAAGAATGCGGGAAATTTTCCCCAATTTTCACTGTGTTGGAGGTTCCAATCACAATGCTGGAGCCTCCAGCAGGATGCGAGAGGGTTGGCAACCATGTTATAAACATTAAAGGTTTAACTTCAATTTTTCAACTAAAAATTTCCAAATCGAATTCGAAAATTACACCACGCTTTTCAGAATAATCGCAGGTAAAAACACCCGCTGTGAACAGAAAAAACACGCCATGTTTCGAAACAACCTTTTTATCTATAGCGCTCTATTAACACTTTTAAGTTACACCTTGTTTTTTTTTCTAAGAAACTTAAGCATGGGCTGAGCCTCGAGTTTCTTAAAATTTGGTCACCAGTGGTGGCTCATTCTTAGTCTTTTCTGACCCTCAAAAATTTCTTAAATTTTACCTTTTATTTAATTTAATTTTTTCGATTGTTTAAACACGTTAGATCGACGCAATGTTTAAACAAAAAAGATTTCGTCCAAATTTTGTCACGACCAAACTTTTCGTTATTAATGTATACATATACTAAGAATAATTGAAGCTGTACTGTTGCATAAGAAAATATTTTTCATTTTCATTTTCGCTCTAGAAAAGTTTCATAATCTGCCTAAGTTTCTTAATTTTTGGCAAACCCTACAGTTTCTACGGTACCTAATTTCTTATTAAAAAAAACCAACGTGTAATGTTTTTTTTACCTCGTACCATTCTTTACCACTCTCGGTTGCCGGCATTTCGAAAGCAGTCGTTTGAAATGCAATATACATGCAAGCCACTGCGACTTGTTCGGGTTTATGGTCGATTAAGAGAGGTAAGAAGGAAGAATCATTGGCAAGGTTGAAGCAAACCTGGTGGATCTTCCATCTACCCCATTCGCGTCTCGGGTCCCCCCAATTCTCTGCTAACTCCAAAAAATGGACCAAATACTGAAATGATAAGATGTGAAAGGTGTTGCATATCGAGAAATATGTTGTAAATTCAAGGACAATAAGATATCATGAAGGAGGAATTAATCCCGCTAACCAGTCAAACGAGTCCTTTTCAGGACGTTTTCGGGACTGGTTTGACTGATTTGCGGGACTCGTTTGACTGGTTTTCGGGACTCGTTTGACTGATTTGCGGGACTCGTTTGACTGGTTTTCGGGACTGGTTTGACTGATTTGCGGGACTAGTTTGACCGGTTTTCGGGACTCGTTTGACTGATTTGCGGGACTCGTTTGACTGGTTTTAAACACGCGTTTCGTCCTGCAAGAAGCGAATCAAAACGTTTGATGTAAACTTATTCACGAATTTTTCGCATGAACAAAGAATTCATGTTTCCAATCGAGCGAAAAAATGTTGATCCGTGTAAAGCAAGATTTAAGGCGGAATTTCTTTCGTTCGTGGTGCGTATATTTATGTTTTTGATATAACATTAAGGTCCGGCCCTATCTCAATTCTTAATCAGGAAACATGAAACAAATCCTAGAAACTCCAGAATAAGCCACTTCGCTGAGAAACTTCCAGGGATGTGTCAAGATTCGACCCAAGTGGGAGTCGAACCAGGGACCTCTTGATTCTGAGCGCAAAGCTTAGACCGCTTTGCCACTGCTGCTTTGAGAAAATTGAGGAAGCAAGACCACTGCTTAGACCACTGTGCCACTGCTGTTTAAGGGGGGAGACCCCTCAAATTCAAACAGTTATTGATACAAATTCAATGCTTTAGTTTGATAACATATTAATAAAGAAAAACATGCGTGAAGAAAAAAGCTCAAACCGTTCTAAAGATATTTATTCCGGCGTTCAAAAATGCAAATTCGATGTTTCCAGGGGCGTTGCTAAGGAAAATTTTGACTGATGGATCCTACAAAATTTTAAATATCTTTAAAACCAAAAAAGATTTTGAAAAACGGTTTGAATTCCTTGATAATTTTGGAAGCTAAAATAAAAAACTGGAAAAATTGAAAATTTCTGAGGGGTCTCCCCTTAAATGTAATTGAGTTACGGATTTGATTTGAACAAGCCCGTTTTGGTTCCTTTCAGAACACAACAAACAAATTACTGGCATGATAATATCAATATGTGAGTAGACAACAAATCAACCCACCTTTAAAGGAGGGTCAGTCGAAACTCGAAACTTCAACAACCTTAAAAGGACAAGTTCGCATGTTGTGATACTGTCACGAAGATTCCAATAAGTCTTCCCAATCTCCAAGGAATCACCCGAGGGGTGGTACATCCTGCATAAAGAAATACTTGCACGTTGGTGGTTTGTTCTGTTAATTATCAATCATCTGACATTTTTACTCATAAAAATAATCTATCATGACTTGTTTTTAAGGAGGTTTCACTTTTGCTTCGATTCACAAAAGCATCAGGTTTAAATTAATTAAAGAGCATCATAATTCTGGTTAAGGATGCTAAGACCGAACTTCCTGGACACTTTAAAACTATATTTAACGGCCAATATTGAAAACAGATTTGCTCATAGGTCATTGCAACCATATTGGAGTTTGAGGTTGTCATAGCAACCATATTGGAGTTTGGGGGTGTCATAGCAACCATATTTGAGTTTGTGGTTGTCATAGCAACCATATTTGAGTTTGGAGTTGTCATAGCAACCATATTTTTCACACAAAGAGGAATGGGGTTGAGTCTTAAGACGTCTGTCAAAATATCTGATAAACTTGTCCCTCTTTCAAAACGATTCATCGTCTTACAATCCTCTATAATGTATACATCCAAACTTCAAAAAGACTTTGTGTTTATACTTTCATATCAGCAAAGTTGACTGCTTTGTGGAAAAGTTGTTTGAAAAATATACCTGTAACAAATGTTAACAACATCTCGAATCTTCTGTGGCTCTTCGTTAATCTTTGCAGCAAGATGAACGCAAGTTGCCGCGAGTAACTAAAAAAAACACTAACCTCACAGACAGAAAACAGACAGCTGTTGTGTCCCTCATATATCATCTTATATATACATATTTATAAATAAATAAATATATGAATCAATCAAACTGTTTATTTTACTTTTTTTAAATACAGTACAGTATGCATCTGCTACTTCGAACAAAGGACAAGGTAAGGTAAAATCAAAAAAAGATGTTTTATTTGTAAATTATCCCTGATGGAGGTTTGCATCCTTTTGCGCAAAAATGTTGGTCAATTTGGTTTCCAATTTTCTATTGAGGTCTCCACAAGTGCAACTTCAGTCTAACAGCCCTGCCTGCTACAATTTCAGAATCAAGAAAAACTGGGCATTTCGCCAAAATTGTTGTCACCAGGTTGAAGTTAAAGGCAAAAGAGAAAACCTTGACATTCTTGGGGAAGAACTACAGATTCCTTGCACACTTATGGCGAACACAATAACGAATTGAAAGATATTTTATTGACATAAAATAAAATTGTAATTTTTCCTTATTTTAATCCCCGCTTGTAATCTTGAGTTTGAATTATCAGAGTTCGAATTAAGCAGCATAAAACATAAGCAAACTCAATGAACCTAAGAATTTGTTCGAAATAGCAGATGTATACTGTATGCTTACGTTCAGACTTTATGTTGCTTTGTTTCATTTCTTTAAAGGAAACATAAGTTCCTCTTACGTGTTCTTCAATAGCTTGCTCTTTGCTTCTTGCTTGCAACCAGATGGCTTTGTGGTAGAGGTTACAAGCGGTGGCCTGAGATCCTGGGGAGAGGGAGAGGTGGTCGCAAGCCCCCATGAGGGAACGTACAACATTTGAATGTTGTTTCAAGTAACCTTCCATCACATGTTTTTATTATTGTTACCAGAATGAATATAAAATGAAGAGATTTATAGTGAAGTAGTAAATATAGGAAATCTATTGCAATTTAACGTAAAAAATTCAAAAAGTATCATCACAAATACATAAACATGGTCAGTTTTAATTTTCATAAAAACGTAAAATTTAACATTAATCAAAACAAGAATAATAAAAAAGACAATGAATTAACTATACAAATAAATAAATATTTTAAACACACACACATATATATATATATAATAAACAAATGTCGGCACCAAAACAAACATAAACTAAAAAACATCAAATGACGTCACGAAGTTATTGCATTGTAGCATTTATATTTTGACGTTTTTAACGCGGTTTCAATTCACTGTAGTTAGCTGATGATTGCGAAAGCATGAAACTTTAAGTACTAACAACAAAAGTTGTTTTTCATTATCTATAAATTTATTCGCTCCTCATGTTGAGCACTCTATGAGAAGAAGTTTTACAACTATCACACATATATATATATTCATTTTGAATAATTAAATCTTAAATTTGATGTTACCCCAACCCCTCTCTCAATTTTCAAACCATAAGCACTAGAACTCTAGAATCTAGCCTGAGAATCTAGCCATTTTCCTGAGAAACAAACCGACCATACCAAGGCGAGGTTCTGCAGGGAAGGGTAAAGAAAAGAAAACACAATTTTGAGAATATCACCATTACATTCAAATTACATGAAAGATTCTCTCAATAAAACCAAACCATTGACGATCTAAAGGAAAACAAAAACGGTATTTAGCTAGCATTGACAGTAACAAATATCAATCATAAAATGACTCTTTAAAAACAGTATGTTGTCCATAAATGCCAGCTGATAGACCGTATTACTTGGAAATATATTGGCAAAAATATGAAAACTACGTAACGTTTTGTATAAAAACAATCAAAACTTTTAAGTTTTCAATAACTTTCAGAAACATTGTTTCGGAAAAGGTTGTTGATAAGAAACACAAAAGTTTTCAGGAAAACAAACCAACACCATGAGAATAAGTTTCCTACAACCGGGATACAGACCTTGTTCTATACCTTTATTTAGGTGATAAAATATAAGTTTTAGATTTTCCTTAAATTTGGCAAAGAATAGTCAAGAACAGATATTATGGGAGTTCGATAACGTAAATAACAGTGCTTCTGTTGCCTTACTGTACCAATCACAATGTGTCTCGCTTGACCAATCTATTTTTTCCCTGAAGACTTTGGTCTAAACAAAAGACGATTTATTATTACAACACTAAATCTAAATTTCTATTTATAGACGAGTCTATGAATCTAATTCCTGTAGATATGTATAAAATTTATTTGAGACAACAAACTTTGGTGCCACTGAAATCGAAAACAATTGGTTGAAACAACATGTTAAATTCATTAAAAATGGATGAATTTAGAAAAACAAATCTCTATGGAGATGAGCTCTATGTCGTGCATACGCCGAAATATTAACTTTGTCTTATTATTATTACTATTATTATTTTGAATTTTTATACAGGATATTTACACTTCAGTATATAAAATACTGTTATCCTTGTGTGTCCTGTTGGTTAGTCCTGGCGTACTTAGGACGCCCGTTTGCACCTACGAAAATCGCTCAATCAGACAACTAACCTATTTAAGCTAGACTTGCCTTACGCAACGAGTTTCGCTCAAGAACTCAACTGCAACTCAGAAATAAAGATTTGCCGAAGGTGGGATTCGAACCGGCGGGTTTGGTTTCGTGAGCCGAAAAATTTATTGTGATATACATAGACGCTGTAGCTCAATATTAACTTTGTCTTAATGTCACAATCTATGCCAAAACTCTCATCATACAAAGATGCAGTTGAATTTTATACTAAAGAGAGTCACCTTTTGTCTTCTTGCGAAGAGCTGCTAGACGAACTGCTCGATCTAAAGATGAATCATTGATCAGCATCACAGTGTGTGACAATTTGAACTGGCCTAACCCTTAAAAGGACTCTACCGAGCTCTACTAAGCAATTCCAACCAAGTGTTAACAGGAGGAAAAGGAAATTGAAAGAGTTTGGAAGATGAACATGTGATTGAGATGGAGAGATGACGATGGTGTCGGAGAGATGATGATGGTGATGGAGAGATGATGATGGTGATGGAGAGATGATGATGGTGATGGAAAGATGACGATGGTGATGGAGAGATGATGATGGTGATGGAGAGATGATGATGGTGATGGAAAGATGATGATGGTGATGGAGAAATGATGATGGAGAGATGATGATGGTGATGGAGAGATGACGATGGTGATGGAGAGATGATGATGGTGGTGGAGAGATGACGATGGTAATGGAGAGATGACGATGGTGATGGAGAGATGACGATGGTGATAGAGAGATGATAATGGTGGTGGAGAGATGATGATAGTGATAGAAAGATGATGATGGTGATGGAGAAATGATGATGGTGATGGAGAGATGATGATGGTGATGGAGAGATGACGATGGTGATGGAGAGATGATGGTGATGGAGAGATGATGATAGTGATGGAAAGATGATGATGGTGATGGAGAAAGGATGATGGTGATTGAAAGATGGAGATGTTTAAATACCTTCTTCGCTTCGGTTTCTCCTCAACATCTTCTCCGCGCCTGAAACAAAAAACCGGTTAATTTCCGTTCCAACATTTTGTAGTAAACAATCGCAAGATCATACAGGTTTAGCTTTAAATAACAAAATGTACCTTTTTAAGGATTTAGGTGATGTAGCGGGGCTGAAAAACAACATTCAAAAATAAATAAAGAACTAAAAACAGTGCAAGATTATTGTTTATTTGACATCCATCAAGCAACTTATAAAAGTTTATCGCCCTAGAAAACATAGTAATGATACCTGTTATCATCGTCATCGTCATCATCACTTAAATCATATTGTGAGATGTCCACTCCATCATCATCATCATCATCATCATCATCATAGTCATCTCCTTTCTGTAAAATAAAACAACAAATCAATCTTCTGCTTCAACTTTATACCTCAGTGAAGTGATGTCATGTTTCTGAGGTTAGGGTTGAGAGAGAGAGATGGAAACACTTTTAAAAGTCTCTGGAAGTACCACACTCAACTTTATACCTCAGTGAAGTGATGTCATGTTTCTGAGGTTATAGGCCATGTTCTTAACAATATTTGCACATTTTACTGATAAATAATGGGAAATTTTTTAAAAAGACACAAAAAACATACATCTGACGGCTGATCTGTTGTGTCTATTAGACTCTAAAAGAAATGTTTAAATTAAAATGAAAGTTAATAAATATACATAGTAAACAGAAAAATGGCAATAAAAATAATACCGTGACAATTGGCACCTGGCCACGCAAATGTTTCTTCTTCCGACCGAACTGAAAAGCGCATCATTGGATGTAAAAAAAGAATTTGATTAGATAATTGGATGTAAACGAAGAACTTGTTTGGATCATTGGATGTAAAAGAAGAATTTGATTAGATCATTGGATGCAAAAGAAAAATTTGATTGGATCATTGGATGTAAACGAAGAACTTGATTGGATCATTGGATGTAAACAAAGAACTTGATTTGATCATTGGATGTAAAAGAAGAACTTGACTGGATCATTGGATGTAAAAGAAAAATTTGATTGGATCATTGGATGTAAACGAAAAACTTGATTTAATCATTGGATGTAAAAGGAGCTTTTGATTGGATCATTGGATGTAAAAGGAGCTTTTGATTTGATCATTGGATGTAAAAGGAGCTTTTGATTGAATCATTGGATGCAAAAGGAGCTTTTGATTGGATCATCGGAAGAACTTACCTCGTCGTATTCTCCATCTGAATCTTCTTTCTCTTTGTACGAAACGTCTGCATTTTCTTTGAAACCACCACCATAGCCTAGTGCACAGGTGTACAATACGGTATAGATCATCAAAGATTTTTAATTATTTCAATGGAAATGCGTAAATATACCGATGATTTATCACGTAATAATTTTTATTTATAACAAAACAGTTGTTGGCGAAGACCTCTGGATTTCAACAGCATCCAGAGGGCAACACAACGAACAAAGGTGATTGATAGAGAAATAGAGCAAGGAAGTTGGAAGCACAACAAAATATCACCTGTTCGAATTTCGTCAGGTCCAACTTTCGGAGCATTGCACACATTACAGGTGGATCTACGGGCCCAGTTGACGTTGCCACATCTTAAGAACATATACTTTATCAATTGAGGAATAAAATTTTTATATTTTATACAAAAAAAAGATGTCCAGCAGAATTAAATTCATTATGTAGGTCTTACTTGTTGCATTGCCAGTCCAGCGCACTAAACAACCCATGGCTTTTTTCTGCAAATTTCTCTCCAACCTCATTTCCATTCTTCTTCCGTTTGCGTTCACTCAATGATTTTTCTGCAAAAGTTTAACGGTAATTTGAATAAAAATTTTAATTTATTACTTGTGTCAGTCATCATGCTTCGAATACAATCAAATCAAAGATGGATTGCTAGATTCTGAGAAGCTGCGTCCCATGTCACAAATGAACTTCATTCTGTAGTGATAATAGAGGGTGGGGGGAGGGGGGGGGGGGCAGGAGTAGTTTTAAAGTGGACTTTTCCTGTATAAATTTTTCTGAAGGAAATTTTTCCGACAGCTTCACAGTATGGCATATTTGAATTTTGCTTGGTACGTTGCGATTGCAAGAATTCATTGATTGATGATTGCAATCAGATTGATGCTTATTTGTTCTTCAAGCGCTATTTTGAATTAAATGAAATACCGGTTCCACATTTGTTGCACCTCATCCGGCGAGCAAAGTTGACATTTTGACAACTAAAAATGAATGAAAATAAAAAGAATGAGATCCAAGTACAATAATACCATGCATGAAAAATACTCACTGATGCACTTAATAAAGTGCCAAATGGTTTTTATCTGGGCACAGAAAAATGATGATGATGTTGTATACATACAGGGAGAGGATTAAAGATTATAAATGAGAGCAGACAAATGCAAGCCAAGGTAGCTGATGATTAATAGAAACTATTGCAGACTTGCTTTGTCATGCTTGCTAGTGTTCGCTTCCAAAAATTAAGCAGCATGCTATCACGGGTATGGGGGTCATGTAACATCTTTGACCTCATGGATATAAGCACCCATGCTCTTTATGCACTGCTGCCACAGAGTTTAAAATGCAAAGTCGGTATCTTGCGTGGGTTAACTCTCCACTGATTTTCCTCTCACTGTGGTTGGCATTACGAAGGGCATCCAACTGTAAAAAACATCTGCTCCAATGAATCATCAAATGATTAAACCTACACAATTGTGGTGAATATCATCTGTTGAAACCTCATCTAACCCATGCTAGCATGGAAAATAGACGTGAAAAATGTAAATGATGATACTGATGATACCACACATCACAATTAACTAGATAGGTCGCATACCAGATATTTTAAGCATCCCCAAGCCTGGTATTTCTTTCGTGTTTAAACAAATCAAATCAATTGTGTGGCCATGGTAACAAGAACACAACGAATGAATTAACTAAGAGTATAGGTCTTTTTGTTTAATGATAGACTATATATAGAAGCTCCAACATGCAAAGTTTCATAAAAATGACTAAAAATTCCTAGGCTCACTAAGTGAATGTAACTTGAATTTTTTTCCAACAGGTCATTTTTCAACAGGCTGCTACAAGTGTTTAAGTCACTTATAATGCTTATTTTTTTATTTTTATGACAAATGGTTACCCCAAGTAAACAAAAGTAAGAAAGGTTTGTAACAGTTTGCCTATAGTTGTGGAGCTGTAGCGCGTCAAAATTTGAAAAGACCCCCCAAAATTTGCAATATTTAGCAACTTTGAAGCACATTAACTTCATAACCATTTGAGAAATATATTTCAAGCATAACTTTTGAACAGATTGGTCAATTGAACTGAAATTTTCAGGGTTGTGTTTACTCCATTATATCTGTGTGTGGTCAAAATTTGAAGCAAATCTGAGATGGTACCCATGGGCAATTTTAAAAAACTTGGTGATTTCATATGGAATGACCCATTAGCATTAATTGAATCAACAGAAGCACGACAAAAACAACTGCAAGCAAGATGAAAAACGCTCTTTGAACTCTTTCAATATCAAAATACCTTAAGAAAGTCAAATAACTCTTTAAACATTGTTGCATCTTCCAGACCAGTATAAAAAGCAAAGTGAGCATTTTTCATATGTTAAAAGTCTAATGGAATAATGTTTATCTTTAAGTCTTTAGTACTAGTAGATATATCTTTTTTCTCTGATTCACATTCGTCAGCTGTATCTGTTGTCTCTCCTGTGTAATCTTCTATTTCTTCCTCTCTCACTTCTTGCTTGTGTTCTTGGCTGCTGAAATCTATAAATTATCTTTTCGGAGGTTTCCTTGTGGATATTTTAGGTGTACATTGTGCATCTGTTGTTTTAGTTTAAAAAGAATTTCAGATCAGGATTTTCTGGTGTTGGTTTACCATCAATAAAGTGATTGGAACAAACCTTACAAAATGTTTAGGAATTGTAAAGTTTGCCATTCCTTTCGAAACCACGGAAATCCAGGCTGTCCTTTGTATATTGTTGACAGGAACACAGGTTTATCACCGGCAACATTAACTGCAAATGATCATTTTGTCAGGATAACAATTATCATTATCGCAGACACCAATAACACAACGATCGTTCACCATCTTTCTTTGTTATTCTTGAATTTTCAAAAGTTTGCCCTACTTCCAGTATGTAAACAAACGGATTAAAGATGGTAACGTTACTCCAAAATCATCTATTCGGTGATACACAACTAATGAGCTATTCGCTAAATTTTGTAATGTGACTATATTCTTTAAACTATTATAATATTTGCAGATAGCATATTTCATATCAAATGATGCAACAAAAGTGGAGTATAAAACTTTTTATCAATATCGTTATGAAAATCATGCCATTATCTTTGCACTTTCACTCTAGTTAGCTCAGTCAGTGCACCTCTCTTACCCTACTCAACAGGCATCAACATAAAAATAAATTTTAATAAAATTCTTACTCAGTTTGATCACAAATCCAATCACCTTCAGACATCCGCAATTTTCCTGACATTTTATTTTTAGCTTCCTTGCTGCTAATGAAAAGGTTGAAACAGACATATCTTAGCAACATTGTATGAAACATACAAATCAAATATTGTAGCTCAGTTAATGTTCCATGATATTGAAATATTCAGAACATTACACATTCTAACACTGTCTAATAAAAAATGCATAACATTTTTGGAACATTATTGTTATCATTTTACCCGCTATCTTCATTTAACAAACTTGACCTACGAGAACTGAAAGCATTTTTGCCCATGGCTGATTGCGCCCCTTAGAATATTTGCAAGATTCTTTACGCTAAACCTGATTCTGACGTAGAATAAAATCATTGAATGTCAAACTATATTTGAATATTTTACGGAACAACAACATTATTTTTTAGTGCGGATGCGTGTCTCAAATAAAAATTAGTTAGCAAGCTATAAAGAAGTTTTATCAGCCGCATTAAGTAAGAATTTTATATAATTGTTCGATTGTTTTGTTCAATTATGTCCATTGCGCTAATGACTGAATATATATAAAATCAACTCAACTCAAACATTTGCAAGTGTTGATGAGCTGTGAAATTTTTAGAGGTTTAGGAAAAGAAGCGTTTGTTTTTGCTGGTTTAATATTATATAACATTGCAATTTTGACATCTTTGATATTTTCAAGTACGATTATTTGTAGCTGTTTCGCTATGGTAATTTGTCACCCATTATTGCACAAAAGGAGTTTCTCATAAAGGAGTTTCGTGAGAAAAGCATCTCGACATTAATTCGTTTTTTTTTTCTTTGCATAACTTTGTCCACTAAGTTCACACTTGTTCATAAGAGAGAGAACTCTCTTCATGGTTATGGTAAGAGAAGCTTTTCGTTTTTCAGCGGTGGCACCAACTCGTTTAGATAGAACTGCCTTCTTTGTTCTTCGTTTGGGTAATTTTGTCGTGATTTGACTTTTGTAAGTGAAGGTCTTACTAAGCCCAATTTTCCAATTCAAATCCACCATCTTTTATGCATCTATGAAGCATACTAAGAAGCTTCTCTTCAACATCATTGTTGACATTATCGAAAATTAAATAGAATTTGGTTCATGATCTCAGAACACAACATCAAGATCTTCTTGGATATCGTTTCTCATAAATCAATTGGTTTGCCAATGATAACTTCAGAATCCAAATTAAAGTACGGCGATGAAAAAAGCAGAGTAAAAGCAAAGTTGTCGAATTAAACCGTAATGTTAGTAACGGGCGTAAACGAGAGTGTCTATCCTCTTTTCCTTAGCGCAAGAAGTTGGGTGTAACTGTTGAGGCGGGCGCCATTCCTACCACCAACACCCGTACTTTACCGCATCGAAATGCTACTCATTCGCTGAGTCGGCGAGGCCGGGAGGATTTGAACTCGTAACCTCAGAATCCTCAGAAATCCGAAATTGCAAGCGCTCTACCAACTGAGCTATCCCGATCCTTAATTAACGGCAATGAAGTGTATGCGTTAGGTAACGATTCCCATCCCATCATGCCGTCATCTTTCTGAAATATTGCAACAGCATGCTTACATGGCGTGTGTGTCATTCACCAGTCGTAGCATTCACACTCGCACATGTTGTTCACACCACCAAAAGTCATCAAATACCTTTCATCGACGTTTCTAGCACTCTGTACGTAAAACATGTCCACTCCCGCTATCTTTATCTGAATTCACCCTGAAAGAGTTCCATCTCATGTTTAACACAAATATTGTTTATATATAAAATATTGGACCTTTTTCTATTGTTAGAGCATTAAGGAGCGCGAGTCAATACGGGACTAAAACGGAATTTCCATCCATTCTCATGGACCTATCGTCATACTCTTTCTAACATGCAAAAGAAACCTTGCAATGTTTTCGATGTCTTGGATAAGAGTTATCTTCTCGATACAGTGTTTTGTAAACGCGTATGGTTTGTTACACAACAGTAGGCCTATCAATAAGGGGCGCGCGATCGCGCACGCTGTGGAAAACAGAATTATAGGTTCAATACCATGCGCGCGCGATCGATAGCGCTGGTAGAAAATATTCATTAAAAGGCCTGGTTTAGGCAGAGATTCATTGTAGCAACGGTAACTAATAGATCGACGAATGTCTTGTTTAATACAACTAAAGGTAGCAGGGTATTCTTTATGGCGAGCATTCAATCTTGAACTGATTATCCACAAGCATAGCAAAGACAGGAATATTCGCATACACATGGTCCAGTCAATATGGAGCAGCACACCAAATTATGGAACATTCAGATTCGAACAGTTTAGGAATATTACTGAGGCCGAGAAGATCTTGAATATATTCAATGATACATGTAAGCGATTCGGTCTCACAATATCTTTCAAGAAAACCAAAACACAAGTTTTCAACAACAGCGAATTAGCAGAGTTACCATCGTTATTCTCAATTGGTGGAAATGTCATAGAAAACGTTAGTGAGTTCATGTACTTAGGTCGGATCCTTAGCAACAAGAACCGTGTGATATACACAGAACTATGCATCTCCAAAGCACTTGGAAAATTTCATGAAATGGGTAATGTGTTCAGAGACCACAATATCAACATGAGAACAAGGCGTAAGATTCTAAAGGCGAGTGTAAGATCGCGGCTCATCTATGGAACTCAATCGCTGTATGTTCATGAAAAAAACCTAAAGAAGCTGGAAAGCACATGGATAGAGTTCTTAAGACATATTGTGAAAGGAGGGTGGGCAAGACACCATCAGACATCAGGAAATGTGGAAGGAGAGTATCGTTTTAAATATAGAATTACAGATATAATCTTGATCACCAAGACGAACTGCTTATACAATGTTGTCCGGGCCCAATATCTTAAATATATTGGCCACATATCCACATGTGATAACAGCATGATGACGAAGAAAATGCTATTTGCAAAATCCAAGAGACCATACCACCGAGATCCCTGGATCAATATTTCAAAGATGTTGGGTGTTTCTTCGGAGCAGGCAAAGAAGATGACGCAGGAGAAATTTGGTTTTGCGACGTTCATTGGATCTCGATTCAATGGCGCAACTCCATGGCACCTAGAGTGCTGAAAGAGGACAACACAGACAGACAGACAGACAGTTGTAAAACATCTTGCTACCTCTAACGTTTTCTCCTTGACAGTTCGAGATAGCATGGTTCGTCTGTATCTCAAAACACGAATCTGACCTGTGTGCCATTTTCGATCCGCTACTTAAATACCGTTAGGGTTAAGGCATCCGGAGGGATGGGGGGGGGGGGGTAGGGTTAAGGCATCCGGAGGGATGGGGGGGGGGCTATTTACGAGCTTTCTATGACCTAATAATCATAGAGTAATACACATCAATTGATAAATTGTAATCAATTTTCAATGAATGACGATAGATATTTTGAAAGTTTGAAGTAAAACAAAGAAATCATCCTGTTACTTCCCCTTGCTCTACGATTCGAAAGAAACTCTTCTTTTTCCAGAAGATATCAATGAAGTAAAATCTCTCCATCCTTGCAGAATGAAGGAGTTAAGCAATATGTAAAAATGAAGAAAGAAAAATGTTAGAGAATTAATTAAAGAAAGTAAAAAGATAAAAGAAAAGACGGTAGCAGTTGTCTGCGGTTACTATCCACGACCTCATAAATCACAACCCACAACCTCATAAATCATGACTGATAGTAAATAACAGCTTAAACAGCGACCAACATTTCGACAGAGGAGAAGAAATTGTTACGAAATAAAGCGCTAAAAACAGCTCATGACATACTTGCTAAGAGAGATTTATGTTGAAAGAAGATTCGGTAAACGTAGAGCTGTAGAGATTTCAATTCTCTCATTAAACGCGCCAAAAGACATCGAGAATGCTTCTCTAAAACACGCTATCATTGTCTCACGCTGTATACATCCAACAATTCTTTCACCTCTTCTCTTGTGATAAATTTATTGTTTGCCATTTCGGTTTGAAAACCACGTCCGTTCGCCACAAGTTCTCGAATTTGAAAGATTAATTTGGAAAGAAATTTTCGCGATTGACAGGTCTAAAAACTGCGAATTTCGCGGTGGGCAGAGTTTAGGAGAATATTTAGTACTGTATTTTTTTATTTTTTTAATTGCATGTTAAGTGACACTAAAAAAACGAGAGAAAAATTGAATTTCGCGGTATTTTCATTAAGTTTCGCGATTTGGGGCCAAAATCGCGAAAGTTTCTTCACGCGAAAATTTCTTTCTTTAAAGTAGTTAACCTAATGTGTGTCGGTTTTTTTCAATCAAGGTTGCTTGTGACGCCAATGTTGCTTACTACATAGTGGCTCAAATCAGCATTTTCCGCCTTTTCACTATAGCGAAAGAAAAACAAGCTTATTATAAAACATAATTTCTTTCTAAAAAATAACTCATTTGCGTATATAATTTCTCAAGCATTAATATATGTATAAAATTCTGAATTTTTTTTAAAAAAAATGGTTCATCGCTTAAAAATTAAAAAAAACTCCACAGTGTACAATACAATATACAACTTAAAATTGAAGAAAAGAAATGTTTGGGTAGATAGCGACAGTGAAATGAAATATGCGCACGCGTCATCAAATATCAGAAATTTTTAACAGTCATCAAACAAAAATCTATATTTTTTCTAAATCACGTGGATTATATTGGAGATTTTCAACAGAAATATTTTAACAGCAACAGTGGCGGAATCACTTGACAGAATCAATCGTAAGCATAAAGATTTCGAACCGTGTTGGCTCTAAAACGAAAATAAACATTTCGAACCGTGTTGGCTCTAAAACGAAAATAACCAATTCGAACCGTGTTAGCTCTAAAACAAAAATAAAAAATTCGAACCGTGTTGGCTCTAAAACGAAAATAAACAATTCGAACCGTATTAGCTCTAAAACGAAAATAAACAATTCGAACCGTGTTGGCTCTAAAACGAAAAATTACTTTTCAAACAATATTGGCTAAAAACGTAGAGTAGTTAGAAGTAAAATAAGTGGAGAGAAAATCATTTCCGTATCACCAAAATGTTGCATAGAAGGGAGAAGAGAGCCTCGTTCATCCAAATCACATCATGAGAGAAAGAAAGAAAGCATAATGGGATGAAAAGACGCAAATAACTCTCAGTAGATAATTAGATACGAAAAGCTCTGTTGAATATTTGAAAGAAAGATTTCACCACAACCCGTTTCATATTATTTGAAAAAAGATATTGAAATGAAAGTGCCTACCAAATCACCCCAGAAGATTGAAAGGGTCATTTGGATTGACAATCTTCACTGCAATGTTGTTATTGGTGACTTGTTTTGTGCCGGTCTGGTTGTCTAGAAAGGCAAATGGATCACTTCCTGCGCCCATTTGCGTTTTTCTGACATCAGCTCTGGGTGCAGGAGACGGTTTGGTGACAGTCCACCCTGTGTTGGAGGGAGGCGGTACGGAAGTAGACTGCATGAAGGGGTTGGAAGGGACAACAAGCGGGGGCTGACTGACTGCTGCTGATATTGGGTTGGCGCCTATGAATGGGTTGTTGGCGGCGGCAGGTTGCATGCAGGGTATGGAACCGCGATGTTGCTGTTGAGGAGGGAAGGCGTTCTGCTGTGGAGTGTACGGATAGCTGGGCTGTTGGTAGTTGATATTTTGTTGTTTGTGAATCTCATTGATGTTCTTCTTAAGTTCGGCGAACGGATCACTGATCAACAAAGGTGTGTCCGCGCTCTGCTCCTCGACCACAGAAGGTGCCGCTGGTGGTGGCGCAGAAAGCAACGCGTACAAATCGTTGGATGTTGAAGTTGAGTTGCTCTCCGCGAGTTGTTCTTCGCCTGTGGTTAGTGAGTTGACGCCAAAGAAATCAATCTCCGAGACTGGATCAGGTGGACTCGAGAATATGTCGTGATTTTGTTGCCTTGTGTTGGGATCGAATGTATCATCGCCAAAGGGGTTTTGAGAGTCAGCCGCAAAACGAACGTCAGCCAGCATGTCTGTAGAATCTGCTCTTGTCATGCCACCATGCTTAAACAAATAATAGCTTCCATGAGAGACAAGATAAAATTAACGAATAAATTCAACAAAAAATAACACGTCATTGAAGACGATAATAATAATAATAATAATAATAAATAAATATGAATAAGTAAAATTTAATATTTCCAATCGTTATAAAAAATTTATTTCTTGAGAATTTTTCTCAATACACTTCTTGTCAATAAGTAAAGGCTTTTTCAAGAATCGCTCGTAAAGATGTCTTCACTAAATTCCCACAGATTTTCAAGATTGGCATCAACAACCCTTTGCCATCATCGCTTACATTTCTACAAGTGAACCAGTTAATTATAATCATTTGCATGTAGATTATCTGTAACTTTTGAAATATCGCTTGTCACTCCTACATCTATAACATTCAGTTTTCTTCTGGGCCTTATAACTCTTTCTGTAAAAACATACACACAGATGTTAACAAACCATGAACCATACCTTGTGCATGACCTCTATTTGTTCGTTAAGGGTGTCCCAATTCAACAGTTCCCCTTCCGTGTCTTCCTAAACACAACCAACATTCGTTTCAATGCAAAGAATACAACTACATGCACTAGAAGTTAGTGTATGTAGCTAGCCTCACGAATTTATGATATATATAAAAAAAACTGATTATCAATTTTTACAAGTGTCAAACTTAGGGCTGGCTGGCGAGAAAAGATAAGGTATGAACAAATGGAGAAAAACAAAATTTGGAAAATAACGTTCTTTCTATTATTACATTATTATTATTATTATTATCAAATGTTTATACAGGATGGATTCCTCAGTCGTAAAAATATATACAATATATATACAATATTTACACTGTTATCCTGGAATGTCCTGTAGTAAAAAAATAAGAATATCATAACAAAACATAAATAAAGAAATAAATAATAAACAGCTAGATACAGTAAAATCAGTAAAATCAGTAAAATCAGTAGAAAACAAATGGGTTAAACAAAAGCAGAGATAAGAATCGGAGTTAAAGATTAAAATCAGAGCATTGTAAAAATCAAGCTAATCAAAGAAAAACTTTTTTACTTTTACTTTGAATTTTGCATTGTCCCTTTCAGATCTAATTTCACGAGGAAGTTTATTATATTCAAGTCCACCTTGAAAGAAGAACGATTTCCTTGCAGCCTCTAGTTTCACCCTTGGTAGACGTACTAGAGTTCCATTATTTCTCGTATTGATTTTCGTTTCGATTATGTTGAAATAGTCATTAAAATTCTCGCAGACTTTTTTTGTGATGCATTGGTGGACCAATGTGACAACTCTTCTTCTTTTTATCGTTGCTGAAGTTGTTGAAGTCGAAATTCCGATTATTTTCCTCGCACGATTTTCAACACGTTCGATTTTATTTTCTAGGCAGGATGGTATAACGTTGCAAGTGGAGTACGAACAATAAGTCAGAAGAGGTTGTATCATGGCTTTGAAGATTGCGTCGGCAGTATTAGAATCCAGCAGTGGGCGCATCCTTTTAAGAAGGCTGATCCTGGATGTAGCCTTTTTCAGGGTTTCATTAATATGTTCTGTCATATTTAGAGTCTCATTTAATGTCAAGCCTAGATATTTGTAGCTTTTAGTGTACTTGATAGGATCAAAATTTTCAACAATGTTAATAGGTGGTTGTGGAAGTTTTGCTAATCTTTTGCTAGTTCCAAATAAAGTAACTTCCGTTTTGCCTTTTTTAGTATTAATTATCAACTCGTTTTGCTTCAACCAGTTTGTTAAAGAGGCATATTCACTATTAAGGACATCTTCAGTGACTTTGATGTCTTTGTGTGCGAAGAAGATGACTGTGTCGTCAGCATAATTTACTATCTTTGCTTTCGTGAGTGCGGTGGAGATGTCGTTAATATACATCACAAACAACAGAGGGCCTAAGATTGACCCTTGAGGCACTCCACATGTTATTTGTAGAGGTTCAGATAATACCTGTTGAAAGGATACTTGTTGGTGCCTCCCAAACAGGTAGTCAGCAATCCATTGTTGTGGCAGTCCTGTGATGCCAAAATCAGGAAGCTTGTTGATGATGGTTGCATGTCCCACCGTGTCAAACGCTTTACTCAGATCTACATAGATAGCACCGGTCAACTTTCCCGCGTCCATTGATCTTCGGATCTCGTCGGTAAACCATACTGTCGCAAGTTCAGTGGAGCGTAGTTTTCTGAAACCGAATTGGTTTGGGGATAACATGTTGTTTACCTCAAGGTGTGAAATGATTTGAGAGTGTACACATTTCTCAACGATTTTAGAGATCACCGGAAGTACGCTGATTGGGCGATAGTTGTCAAAGTTATCGTGCGCACCAGATTTGTATATTGGTACGACTCTTGCCCTTTTGAAATCAGCTGGTATCGACCCATTTTGTAGCGAACAGTTTATAATGTGCGTCAGGGGTTTCGTGATAACATAAGCAATATCTTTCAAAAACGAAGATGGAATTTCATCAAGTCCTACGGCGCACTTACGATTTAGCTTTTTTAAGTGCTTTAGGACTTCTTGTTCCGTGACAGATTTGAAGCTGAATTGTTGTTTCACAAAGTTCACGTGCGTAGGTCTTGCTCTCCATATAATTTGTGATAAAGGAAATGCTTTTCTCTTTAGGTTTACAGCAACGTTCACAAAAAAGCGGCAGAATCCATTTGCAATACTCAGTGTATCATCAAGTAGTGTATTTTCTGAGTTTAATTTGAAGGTTGCCGGTGGTTTAACAACCTTTGACTTTGTTGGAAAGATTTCTTTTATGGTTTTCCAAAATTTGTCGGGTTTTGCTACATTTTCTTTCAATTTTGTTTGATAATAAGTTCGTTTAGTTCGTTTTATTTCGTTGTTGACAAAATTTCGTTTACGGCGGAATAACGACCAGTCCGATTCTTTTTTCGATTTCCGCGCTTTACGTAGAAGTTGATCACGAGAGTTCATTTCCGCTTTGATGTGCGCTGTAATCCATGGTGATGGTTTTCCCTTTATGCGCTTTTTTTTTGAAAGGCGCATACTTGTCGAGAGTTGTTAGTAGTATCTTTTTCATTTCCAACCAAGCAATTGTAGGTGAATTCGTGTGATAGATTGATGACCAATCAGTATTCAGTAGGTCAGTGTTAATTACATTTACATCGTAATTTGTGTAATCGCGACAATGAATGTTCACGGGTTCATATTTAACATTGTTCATTTTCCTTACACATGCTGTAAGATCGTGATCACTGATACCACTTGGGATTACGGCTTGATGGCTAATGGTAATGGGGTTGTTCGAATGTATCACATCAATTAATGTTTCTGACGTTGATGTTATGCGTGTTGGTGTCTTGAGTAATTGTTTGAAGCCATTACGTTTGAAAATAAATTTTAATTCATCATGATCGTCTTTCATGTAGTCGATATTTGTATCTCCCATGATGATTGTTTCTTTGTTCTCTTTGTCAATTAATTGTAGATAATTTGATAATGTGGAGTTGAAATCTTTTGATAAATGCCGTGAAGAATCAGGGGGTTTGTATATGATACCAAAAATTATGGGTTTAGAGTTTTTTGTTTTTAATTCCACCCAAATTGATTCGTATTCAGCGTCTTCGAGGTCTAATCTTTCTATAAAATGAATTTCGTTGCGAATGTAGATACCTACACCTCCTCCTGTACCACTTCTACGATCGCGTTTGATAAACGTAAACCCCGGAATATTAAATGATGAAATTGGACTGATTTTGTTGACAAAAGTCTCTGTAATGCCAAAAATATCAATTTTATTATGTTGAAGTAAATCTTTCACCAAATCAAAGCTCCCTTGTAAACCTCGAATATTTTGATGTAATAGTTTTAATCCTTTCATTGAGCATACGTGTTTTAAATCAGATAGGACTCTGTGAGGTCCAGGTTGGCTTTCTATATCTCCACAAACCAGTAGCAAAAGTAAACAAACATTCTTCGAAGAGCTTTTGAGATAAGAAGTTTTCTTGTAAAGCGAAGAGAAACAAAAACTTTCATTCTCATACAAGTCATTTTTGTTCAAAGTGATACTAATACCATCAGGCTGGTTAAAACAACTTTTCTTCACCTTTAAGGTCATAAAAAACAACAAAATTATAAGAGCACGTAAACATACGTCTTTGCTCGCCGCCATTTTTAATTGCCAATAAAATTGCACATAAAAATAAGATAAGAAGTGAAAGTGAAGTATATTTAGAACTATTCTTTAACATTTATCATAGTCCATATCAAGTTCAATCATTGTTAAATAGTTCAGTTAAAGTGGTTCAAGAATCAATGCATCAATAATTCAAATTTTTTTCTACTTCGTCGTCATTTTTGTGACCACCGCAACAGGTGTAAACTTAGATTTTTTTAACTAGATTTTTTTAAATGAAAATATAAGCATATACATAAGCATATATTAAGCCTGAAATTGTTAAAATGTTAAGCATAAATAAGGCTGGAGCCGATTTTCCCTCATGCTTATAAAAAAAAGGTGTACACTAAAAGTCTCTTTTCCCAAGTTTCGCAAAAAATATATAGACAGCGATTTTATACGCTCTAATACTAAATTTTGTTACTAGTTATGAATTTTGTTAGAAGGATGGATGATAAGGGAAAGAAAGAGAATCACAATGGCAATCGTTTATGAAATGTAGGATTGGGTAAATTTTACTTAGCGTTGTGCATGTTTATTTGAGACCAACTGTTGACGAAAAATTTATTTGACTAATACTGGCGTAACTTCACACAATTTTGTAACCTTTTAAAAATACAGCTAAATACCATTAAAAAATTTATGTCATTATTAAATATTTAATTAATTAAGTTTGTTTATAACTCAATACTGCATTGATTGGCAACTCAAACTTATTCAACAAAAGAACGTCACATATTGATTGACAACTCAAACTTATTCAACAAAAGAACATCACACATTGATTGACAACTCAAACTTATTCAACAAAAGAACGTCACACATTGATTAACAACTCAAACTTATTCAACAAAAGAATGTCACATATTGATTGGCAACTCAAATTTATTCAACAAAAGAACGTCACACATTGATTGACAACTCAAATTTATTCAACAAAAGAACGTCACATATTGATTGACAACTCAAACTTATTCAACAAAAGAACGTCACATATTGATTGACAACTCAAACTTATTCAACAAAAGAACGTCACATATTGATTGACAACTCAAACTTATTGAACAAAAGAACGTCACATATATTCACATTTATAATTAAAAGTGTGAAAAACTAACATTTTACTGCCATTATCTTCACCAATACAAAAGCAAATTAGTTTTCTAAACAATAGATTTAGAACATCCAATCGTACCTCGATGACGGGAGATTCTTCCTCCTTTTCTTCAACTTCCTGTGCAATCTCCACACTAGCGATGCTCCCTTCGTTCTTCTTGTCTTGGTGGCGGTCGAACACAGCCTGAAACAGCTCCTTCAATGTTTTCGTTATCAACTCCGCCTGCAGTAACACAAATGAATCAAACCTTATGCAGATATCAAGTGGCTCCATGTTTCATGGTACAAAAGTCAACCTTTTTATAAAAGTGCACCATAAAAAACTGCATACTCCAAAGCAGTGGGTTTGAACTGGTAAGCAGGTAAGAGTTAATAAAAGAGACTTTAGCTGTTGACACGCCATTCACACTCCAACCATAAACACCTGTACTTTACCACATTAAAATGCTACTCATTCAACAGATTTGAACTAACAACCCCAAAAATACAAAATTCCAAGACCTCAATCTATCAACTGAGCTATCCTGACTTAAATGTATGACATCAACTTTCAGATTTGCCAAGAACAGAGAATTAAGGTTGAAGGTAGTTTATTTACTTAATGGTTCTGACCTCTTTTGGAGTGCGAATTGCAAACAATTTATATCCTTCCTTCGTTCCAACAATGTAGCCAAACGTCCGCTTGTCGTCTTTGTCATGGCTGATGAATGAAATGCGCTGGATCGGGTGGCCGTATTCAATCCGCTACGATAAAAGTGTAAATGGAATACAGAGCATTATCAACACAACAACATCTTCAATGCTTTCTAGTGGACAAAAAAGCAGGGACCACACCTGCGAAGCCAAACCTGAAGTTTAATCATTCATTAGAGCAGTTATTTTTACAGCTGGATGTCCTTCCTAACGCCAACCCCAGTGAGAGGGAAAACAGTGGTAAGTTAACCCACACAAGATACCAACTTTTGCATTTTAAACTCCGTGGCAGCAGTGCATAAAGGACATGAGGTCAAAGATGTTACATGACCCGCATACCCCAAACTTGCAATTCAATTTATCTCAAGAACCTTCGTTTCAAAGTCGTTTTTCGTTTGGATATTTATTATAGATTCCCCGATAGACAAATTCAACCCTGGCATGGTTTTAAAGTATTTTTCACTGATCACCGTTGAATGGCTGTTGACTATTATGATTGTTTATATTTACTCTAAATCACCCATTTTTAAAATTTTAATGTCTATATCAGAAATAGCACCACATCATATTATTGCTAACAACACGATTAATGAATGCATGGCGTAAAATATAATTTGGAATATTTCAATATTTTTTTACTTAATTAACAATTTATTGTCTATTGTCTTCAATATTTATACTGCCCAACTGATTCAGTAATTTCGACTCTCACTTACCTCTGTCTGTTCATCTAGCAGCCTGATCCCTTTGAATGTGATGTTGACTGTTATTCGTTGCTTATGTTCCTTCTTCTCTTTGTTCATTTTAAGAGCGTGTTGCTGAAGAAGAAAACACGAGTAAACAAGCAAATGACGCATTTATGGTGTTGCTGAAGAAGAAAACACGAGTAAACAAGCAAATGACGCATTTATGGTGTTGTTGAAGAAGAAAACACGAGTAAACAAGCAAATGACGCATTTATGGTGTTGCTGAAGAAGAAAACACGAGTAAACAAGCAAATGACGCATTTATGGTGTTGCTGAAGAAGAAAACACGAGTAAACAAGCAAATGACGCATTTATGGTGTTGCTGAAGAAGAAAACACGAGTAAACAAGCAAATGACGCATTTATGGTGTTGCTGAAGAAGAAAACACGAGTAAACAAGCAAATGACGCATTTATGGTGTTGTTGAAGAAGAAAACACGAGTAAACAAGCAAATGACGCATTTATGGTGTTGTTGAAGAAGAAAACACGAGTAAACAAGCAAATGACGCATTTATGGTGTTGCTGAAGAAGAAAACACGAGTAAACAAGCAAATGACGCATTTATGGTGTTGCTGAAGAAGAAAACACGAGTAAACAAGCAAATGACGCATTTATGGTGTTGCTGAAGAAGAAAACACGAGTAAACAAGCAAATGACGCATTTATGGTGTTGTTGAAGAAGAAAACACGAGTAAACAAGCAAATGACGCATTTATGGTGTTGTTGAAGAAGAAAACACGAGTAAACAAGCAAATGACGCATTTATGGTGTTGCTGAAGAAGAAAACACGAGTAAACAAGCAAATGACGCATTTATGGTGTTGCTGAAGAAGAAAACACGAGTAAACAAGCAAATGACGCATTTATGGTGTTGTTGAAGAAGAAAACACGAGTAAACAAGCAAATGACGCATTTATGGTGTTGCTGAAGAAGAAAACACGAGTAAACAAGCAAATGACGCATTTATGGTGTTGTTGAAGAAGAAAACACGAGTAAACAAGCAAATGACGCATTTATGGTGTTGCTGAAGAAGAAAACACGAGTAAACAAGCAAATGACGCATTTATGGTGTTGCTGAAGAAGAAAACACGAGTAAACAAGCAAATGACGCATTTATGGTGTTGTTGAAGAAGAAAACACGAGTAAACAAGCAAATGACGCATTTATGGTGTTGTTGAAGAAGAAAACACGAGTAAACAAGCAAATGACGCATTTATGGTGTTGTTGAAGAAGAAAACACGAGTAAACAAGCAAATGACGCATTTATGGTGTTGTTGAAGAAGAAAACACGAGTAAACAAGCAAATGACGCATTTATGGTGTTGCTGAAGAAGAAAACACGAGTAAACAAGCAAATGACGCATTTATGGTGTTGCTGAAGAAGAAAACACGAGTAAACAAGCAAATGACGCATTTATGGTGTTGTTGAAGAAGAAAACACGAGTAAACAAGCAAATGACGCATTTATGGTGTTGCTGAAGAAGAAAACACGAGTAAACAAGCAAATGACGCATTTATGGTGTTGTTGAAGAAGAAAACACGAGTAAACAAGCAAATGACGCATTCATGGTCTTGCTGAAGAAGAAAACACGAGTAAACAAGCAAATGACGCATTTATGGTGTTGCTGAAGAAGAAAACACGAGTAAACAAGCAAATGACGCATTTATGGTGTTGTTGAAGAAGAAAACACGAGTAAACAAGCAAATGACGCATTTATGGTGTTGCTGAAGAAGAAAACACGAGTAAACAAGCAAATGACGCATTTATGGTGTTGCTGAAGAAGAAAACACGAGTAAACAAGCAAATGACGCATTTATGGTGTTGCTGAAGAAGAAAACACGAGTAAACAAGCAAATGACGCATTTATGGTGTTGCTGAAGAAGAAAACACGAGTAAACAAGCAAATGACGCATTTATGGTGTTGTTGAAGAAGAAAACACGAGTAAACAAGCAAATGACGCATTTATGGTGTTGTTGAAGAAGAAAACACGAGTAAACAAGCAAATGACGCATTTATGGTGTTGCTGAAGAAGAAAACACGAGTAAACAAGCAAATGACGCATTTATGGTGTTGCTGAAGAAGAAAACACGAGTAAACAAGCAAATGACGCATTTATGGTGTTGCTGAAGAAGAAAACACGAGTAAACAAGCAAATGACGCATTTATGGTGTTGTTGAAGAAGAAAACACGAGTAAACAAGCAAATGACGCATTTATGGTGTTGTTGAAGAAGAAAACACGAGTAAACAAGCAAATGACGCATTTATGGTGTTGCTGAAGAAGAAAACACGAGTAAACAAGCAAATGACGCATTTATGGTGTTGCTGAAGAAGAAAACACGAGTAAACAAGCAAATGACGCATTTATGGTGTTGTTGAAGAAGAAAACACGAGTAAACAAGCAAATGACGCATTTATGGTGTTGCTGAAGAAGAAAACACGAGTAAACAAGCAAATGACGCATTTATGGTGTTGTTGAAGAAGAAAACACGAGTAAACAAGCAAATGACGCATTTATGGTGTTGCTGAAGAAGAAAACACGAGTAAACAAGCAAATGACGCATTTATGGTGTTGCTGAAGAAGAAAACACGAGTAAACAAGCAAATGACGCATTTATGGTGTTGTTGAAGAAGAAAACACGAGTAAACAAGCAAATGACGCATTTATGGTGTTGTTGAAGAAGAAAACACGAGTAAACAAGCAAATGACGCATTTATGGTGTTGCTGAAGAAGAAAACACGAGTAAACAAGCAAATGACGCATTTATGGTGTTGCTGAAGAAGAAAACACGAGTAAACAAGCAAATGACGCATTTATGGTGTTGCTGAAGAAGAAAACACGAGTAAACAAGCAAATGACGCATTTATGGTGTTGTTGAAGAAGAAAACACGAGTAAACAAGCAAATGACGCATTTATGGTGTTGTTGAAGAAGAAAACACGAGTAAACAAGCAAATGACGCATTTATGGTGTTGCTGAAGAAGAAAACACGAGTAAACAAGCAAATGACGCATTTATGGTGTTGCTGAAGAAGAAAACACGAGTAAACAAGCAAATGACGCATTTATGGTGTTGTTGAAGAAGAAAACACGAGTAAACAAGCAAATGACGCATTTATGGTGTTGCTGAAGAAGAAAACACGAGTAAACAAGCAAATGACGCATTTATGGTGTTGTTGAAGAAGAAAACACGAGTAAACAAGCAAATGACGCATTCATGGTCTTGCTGAAGAAGAAAACACGAGTAAACAAGCAAATGACGCATTTATGGTGTTGCTGAAGAAGAAAACACGAGTAAACAAGCAAATGACGCATTTATGGTGTTGTTGAAGAAGAAAACACGAGTAAACAAGCAAATGACGCATTCATGGTCTTGCTGAAGAAGAAAACACGAGTAAACAAGCAAATGACGCATTTATGGTGTTGCTGAAGAAGAAAACACGAGTAAACAAGCAAATGACGCATTTATGGTGTTGTTGAAGAAGAAAACACGAGTAAACAAGCAAATGACGCATTCATGGTCTTGCTGAAGAAGAAAACACGAGTAAACAAGCAAATGACGCATTTATGGTGTTGCTGAAGAAGAAAACACGAGTAAACAAGCAAATGACGCATTTATGGTGTTGCTGAAGAAGAAAACACGAGTAAACAAGCAAATGACGCATTTATGGTGTTGCTGAAGAAGAAAACACGAGTAAACAAGCAAATGACGCATTCATGGTGTTGCTGAAGAAGAAAACACGAGTAAACAAGCAAATGACGCATTTATGGTGTTGCTGAAGAAGAAAACACGAGTAAACAAGCAAATGACGCATTTATGGTGTTGCTGAAGAAGAAAACACGAGTAAACAAGCAAATGACGCATTTATGGTGTTGCTGAAGAAGAAAACACGAGTAAACAAGCAAATGACGCATTCATGGTGTTGTTGAAGAAGAAAACACGAGTAAACAAGCAAATGACGCATTTATGGTGTTGCTGAAGAAGAAAACACGAGTAAACAAGCAAATGACGCATTTATGGTGTTGCTGAAGAAGAAAACACGAGTAAACAAGCAAATGACGCATTTATGGTGTTGCTGAAGAAGAAAACACGAGTAAACAAGCAAATGACGCATTTATGGTGTTGCTGAAGAAGAAAACACGAGTAAACAAGCAAATGACGCATTTATGGTGTTGTTGAAGAAGAAAACACGAGTAAACAAGCAAATGACGCATTTATGGTGTTGCTGAAGAAGAAAACACGAGTAAACAAGCAAATGACGCATTTATGGTGTTGTTGAAGAAGAAAACACGAGTAAACAAGCAAATGACGCATTTATGGTGTTGCTGAAGAAGAAAACACGAGTAAACAAGCAAATGACGCATTTATGGTGTTGCTGAAGAAGAAAACACGAGTAAACAAGCAAATGACGCATTTATGGTGTTGCTGAAGAAGAAAACACGAGTAAACAAGCAAATGACGCATTTATGGTGTTGCTGAAGAAGAAAACACGAGTAAACAAGCAAATGACGCATTTATGGTGTTGCTGAAGAAGAAAACACGAGTAAACAAGCAAATGACGCATTTATGGTGTTGCTGAAGAAGAAAACACGAGTAAACAAGCAAATGACGCATTTATGGTGTTGCTGAAGAAGAAAACACGAGTAAACAAGCAAATGACGCATTTATGGTGTTGCTGAAGAAGAAAACACGAGTAAACAAGCAAATGACGCATTTATGGTGTTGCTGAAGAAGAAAACACGAGTAAACAAGCAAATGACGCATTTATGGTGTTGCTGAAGAAGAAAACACGAGTAAACAAGCAAATGACGCATTTATGGTGTTGCTGAAGAAGAAAACACGAGTAAACAAGCAAATGACGCATTTATGGTGTTGCTGAAGAAGAAAACACGAGTAAACAAGCAAATGACGCATTTATGGTGTTGCTGAAGAAGAAAACACGAGTAAACAAGCAAATGACGCATTTATGGTGTTGCTGAAGAAGAAAACACGAGTAAACAAGCAAATGACGCATTTATGGTGTTGCTGAAGAAGAAAACACGAGTAAACAAGCAAATGACGCATTTATGGTGTTGCTGAAGAAGAAAACACGAGTAAACAAGCAAATGACGCATTTATGGTGTTGCTGAAGAAGAAAACACGAGTAAACAAGCAAATGACGCATTTATGGTGTTGCTGAAGAAGAAAACACGAGTAAACAAGCAAATGACGCATTTATGGTGTTGCTGAAGAAGAAAACACGAGTAAACAAGCAAATGACGCATTTATGGTGTTGCTGAAGAAGAAAACACGAGTAAACAAGCAAATGACGCATTTATGGTGTTGCTGAAGAAGAAAACACGAGTAAACAAGCAAATGACGCATTTATGGTGTTGCTGAAGAAGAAAACACGAGTAAACAAGCAAATGACGCATTTATGGTGTTGCTGAAGAAGAAAACACGAGTAAACAAGCAAATGACGCATTTATGGTGTTGCTGAAGAAGAAAACACGAGTAAACAAGCAAATGACGCATTTATGGTGTTGCTGAAGAAGAAAACACGAGTAAACAAGCAAATGACGCATTTATGGTGTTGCTGAAGAAGAAAACACGAGTAAACAAGCAAATGACGCATTTATGGTGTTGCTGAAGAAGAAAACACGAGTAAACAAGCAAATGACGCATTTATGGTGTTGCTGAAGAAGAAAACACGAGTAAACAAGCAAATGACGCATTTATGGTGTTGCTGAAGAAGAAAACACGAGTAAACAAGCAAATGACGCATTTATGGTGTTGCTGAAGAAGAAAACACGAGTAAACAAGCAAATGACGCATTCATGGTGTTGCTGAAGAAGAAAACACGAGTAAACAAGCAAATGACGCATTCATGGTGTTGCTGAAGAAGAAAACACGAGTAAACAAGCAAATGACGCATTTATGGTGTTGCTGAAGAAGAAAACACGAGTAAACAAGCAAATGACGCATTTATGGTGTTGCTGAAGAAGAAAACACGAGTAAACAAGCAAATGACGCATTTATGGTGTTGCTGAAGAAGAAAACACGAGTAAACAAGCAAATGACGCATTTATGGTGTTGCTGAAGAAGAAAACACGAGTAAACAAGCAAATGACGCATTTATGGTGTTGCTGAAGAAGAAAACACGAGTAAACAAGCAAATGACGCATTTATGGTGTTGCTGAAGAAGAAAACACGAGTAAACAAGCAAATGACGCATTTATGGTGTTGCTGAAGAAGAAAACACGAGTAAACAAGCAAATGACGCATTTATGGTGTTGCTGAAGAAGAAAACACGAGTAAACAAGCAAATGACGCATTTATGGTGTTGCTGAAGAAGAAAACACGAGTAAACAAGCAAATGACGCATTTATGGTGTTGCTGAAGAAGAAAACACGAGTAAACAAGCAAATGACGCATTTATGGTGTTGCTGAAGAAGAAAACACGAGTAAACAAGCAAATGACGCATTTATGGTGTTGCTGAAGAAGAAAACACGAGTAAACAAGCAAATGACGCATTTATGGTGTTGCTGAAGAAGAAAACACGAGTAAACAAGCAAATGACGCATTTATGGTGTTGCTGAAGAAGAAAACACGAGTAAACAAGCAAATGACGCATTTATGGTGTTGCTGAAGAAGAAAACACGAGTAAACAAGCAAATGACGCATTTATGGTGTTGCTGAAGAAGAAAACACGAGTAAACAAGCAAATGACGCATTTATGGTGTTGCTGAAGAAGAAAACACGAGTAAACAAGCAAATGACGCATTCATGGTGTTGCTGAAGAAGAAAACACGAGTAAACAAGCAAATGACGCATTTATGGTGTTGCTGAAGAAGAAAACACGAGTAAACAAGCAAATGACGCATTTATGGTGTTGCTGAAGAAGAAAACACGAGTAAACAAGCAAATGACGCATTTATGGTGTTGCTGAAGAAGAAAACACGAGTAAACAAGCAAATGACGCATTTATGGTGTTGCTGAAGAAGAAAACACGAGTAAACAAGCAAATGACGCATTTATGGTGTTGCTGAAGAAGAAAACACGAGTAAACAAGCAAATGACGC